>CM060955.1:42945252-43300252 GCA_030765055.1 Mantis religiosa
GCCATGGGAATTTATATTTCTTGTGGAGTATGCCACTGCTTCAGGTCTTTTTCGTTTCCTTTTAAATGTTAGCATCTTAAGAAAATGTTATTGCAGTAGAAATAATTGACGTCTATTGGTATGTGGTTTCTAAGTGATGTCAGAATCTCAGTGACATTTTCACTCTCGAGTGACCAAGTACAGCTATCTGTCCAGTACTTGCTCGTAATATTTCTCCTTTTATCCAGTTTAAGGATGGACTTCATATGTATACGAAGAGAGCCTCTTAATATTTTGGAAATAGTGTTTTTTTTTTTTTTTTTTTTTTTTTTTGCATGTGGAGGGATGACACTTGGCAGTGAAGCTCAGCTGCTCCGGAGAATACAATGCACACTCTTTTTCTGTGCAGTATGGGACTAGTAGGTATCAACTTTGCTAATGGTTTTGAATTCCCAAGTCAGCTTTTTCATATATTTTCAACGAACATTTAATAATGACTACTAAATTAATTTGCTCAAATAATTAAGTTTGAATGATACAACAAAAGGAAACAGCTTAAAACTTTTACTTATAACTGTCTAAAGTTAAGTATATTTGTTTTTTAACTATAAAATGCGAAGAGTTTAACTGCTTATTCAAGCATTCATTGAGAACAAATAAATCAGATTAAGTTCATAACTTCCTTGTTATTTCGTACTCTTCGTGTGTAGGCTCTAAGCTGGAATGTGTAATTAGCCTCGAAAGATTCAATTCCACGGGTAGGCACACTGCGATATTTGGCTGTCCTTGCAGATGCTCTAACCGCTTCCGCTACGATAACGAGGTGCTAGTACACGTAGTAAATTCTCTTATCTAATTCTAGTATCCCATAAACCTTAAACTAGTACAGATACATCTCAAAGCCCACTTCCAATGTTGCAAGTGCTTTGTATTTCCCTGCTTTATACTTAAGCATATTTTGCATTGCCTTTATACCTTGCCATTGTATGTAGCTCAAAGCGGTGCAAAGAACCGAAGATCCATGGTTCGATCCACGATCGTGGTATTTCATTTCTGAAGCCTTCTTTAACTTTCAAATACGGGTAGATTAATTTATAACTTAAAAGAATTTTTAGACGTATGATGTTAAAAGCCCGGCTTTGGACATCTTTGAGTAGTGTTAAAAGAAGATAATTCTGCCACGCAGTGCTAAAAAAAATTAACACTCTAGTGCAGCCAACTTTAGTTCTTGTGCAATGTAGCTAATGGCTCAATCAGTTAGGCCGTGTTCGTATCGATCGCAGGCTACGGTATTGATCTGTAAAATGGCGGATGATATCAGGATGATATGAATGTCAACATGGAGGGTGCCGAGTGTTCAGAACCAGGACATATTTTACAAGCAGAGAGCAGAGCAAAATTACAGTTGCTACCAAGAAAATTAAGAAAGCAAAAGACTTGGCATACGAGAAATTCATGCAATGGCGCAACTTAAAAAAAAACATACAAAGTAATTGTACCGAAAATATCTTGTTAGCATACTTTTAGGAAAATGCCAAAATATGCCCATCTTCAAATTTGTGGGCAAACTCTTCACTGATAAAGCTCTGTCTCAGTGTGAACAACCAAAATCTCAGTGATATTACAAGCTAATAGCATACTTGAAACGCATGTCTGAACGTTACACGCAAAAACGTTGAAAGTTTTAACTCGGAAACAAATTAACATTTTCATTAACACAGCACCAGATCAAAACTACTTAGAAGTGAAGTTTGCTTTAATTATGGGTGTATTCGGGACATGTCACAGAAAAGAGCTCTGCCAGCTAACACTGGATAATATTCAGGACCTGCAAACTTCATTAATAGTTAGTATTCCGAATACAAATACTAATTTGCCACGGACTTTCACAGTTATTGGTAAATATATGAATTGTTACCACAAATACCTTGCACTGCGTCCAGCAACAACCCTACATCAATGTTTTTTTCATTAAGCACAGCAATAGTAAATGTTTCATTCTACCATTTCGAATAAATACATTTGGGAAAATACCTATTCTTGTTGCAAAATTCTTGCAATTGCCCGATTATGCTCTTTATAGTGGACTTTGCTTCAGAAGAACTTCTGCTTCCCTTCTGACAGATTCGGATGCAGATTTGAGTACAGTTAAACGCCATGATGGTCGGAAAGCATCTACCGTTACCGAAGGTTATGTAGAAAATTCCATCGAAAACAGGAAGATAATTGCTTCACAAATTCTTTCAAATTTAAACATTGAGTCTATAATAGTGTAACTAACACTTTAATTCGTACTTCCTCTACACAAGGAATAAGTATTTCAAATTGCAGTAATTGCACTATAAACATCACAATTTCCTCAAAAGAACAGTAGGTTTAGTGAAACTTGTAACCCTTGAATAATTTAAAATGTTGTGAAGGTTTTAACCTAGTAATACATTAAAGTGTTATTACATTATTTCGTTTTATTAGTTTCCTTGCCTCCTTTATGTAAGATTTTATATAGAATGTTTCGTTACGTTGCCGACGCTGATGCTAAGCAAGGCAATAATTGAACAACGCAGCACGCCCAGCTCCGAAATAGGTAATACAGATTATATATCTACAATATACCTATAAATATTCAGTGTTGTCTAAAAAATACTATGACATCCGTGTTCAAAGTAATTTTATTCTCCTTTTACCACTTGTATCATAAATAACTATTATTTGAACATTTAGTAAACAAGACTTAACAATTAAACTGTCTTAGTTTTATTTAAACATTCAATACTAGGAAATAAAAATGAGCTGCATTATTAGTAACAAATTAAGGATATAAATCCGCGAAACCGAGGCTACATGTACTATAGCTGTGTGTGAAGGCTTGTGAGTTGTTCAACTGCTGTTGCAAGAAGTTCAGCATAAATTACGATTTATAAAAAACAAAAATATTACATTGTGTCACATCTAGGGGCTTATGGCAATACACGTGTGAAATTGGATGGACATTGGAAAAGGGCAAAAGTTGATTTTTTTTTTTTTATTTAGACCCTAATACTTTCATTTGGTATCCTTGATTTACTAATATCGGCAATATTTATCAGTGTGTGTCGTTTTGAAACGTACTACTTCAAAGCACATTCCAATTTTAAATATCGCTTCTCTCAAGATTTTTCTTTTTCATTAATTTTTATTATTTAAAATGTTCAAAGTATTAAAACGTTTGACCAGTTAGCTTCTAATTTTCAGCAAAACTTGAGAAATTATATTTAGGAGACTTACATAGCCTCTGAAAAGGTATAATAGCAATATATTAATTATTTTTAAGTCTGATGTTCATAAAATAAAGAAGATATCAAAATGCAAAGAGCTTTTTTTTTTTCTTTTCTAACAAAGTTTCATTTTAGCTTTAAAATCCAATTTGGAATTCTTTATAATTATCTATTAAAAGAGAAATAACATCCATAATACGGTGAAAAAAGTTTCATACGTGGTATATTTTTAATTAATATAATGACCAGGACCTCTCCCCTGTCTAGAGGGTATCGTTATCGCTCGGCCGCAGGCAAGGCCACGGAGGAGTACAGAATGGGCGTGAAGGAGGTTGACGTGCCAACAACTCATCAAGAGGCCGAATGTACCAGGACCAGAACTCCAAGCGGGGGGAAAAATCGTCATATTGTATGGGGGATGGAAACCATGTCCTCCACGACACATGCAGGGCCGTTACTACAAAGTTGCTGGGGGCATTCAATTTTATTTAGCACAGTTATTAATTAAATCTAGAGCAAAAACATTAACATTTCTGAAAAAAAGATGGTACATTTCGGATTAAAATGTATGTGAACTTTATATTCAATTACCATGTCATGATAAAAATTACAGGTGGCTAAAATGGGAATTGTGGGCGTTTTTAGTTTTCACGGGTGCATTACCTTAAGGAGAATATGTGTAGTTGCTGTTCTATCACATACGTCATTAAGATTGTTATGTATGTGTGCGAAATACTGCGCTATTTTAGACTAAAATGATGGTACAATATTTTATCCGTCTTGTAAATGGAATCGCTGCATCGATATCTCTAACCATACTACCTTTGGCCCTTTATCTTGGTATACGAGGGTGCATATAGTCGAAACAGAATTTATTAAGCAAGTCAATTAAACATGTTCATAACAATAGTTAACCGTGCATGGAGTGATATGTACCATTTATATACATCATTGTTATTTAGGGGATATTTAACTGATATTTGAGTAAATCACAGAATTTAAGGTCATCAAAACTTCTAATTTTATAAACGTGTTATGTTTGTGTCTGAAGCATTGAGCACAATGTCATTCAAAATGACAAACGGTCGCGTTGTAGCAATATTATATAGGTAGGGGCTATCTGAATGAAATTTAAAGATAGTAAAATTTGTTTCTGTACAAATTAGCAACAGTCAGTGGCGACGCGTGGCTGAAATGTTTGGGAGGCACGGAAACGGTTTTGCTTTTCTAAGTATTGATAAATTATTATACCCGTAAATCTTAAGAAGTTTTTTTTTTTTTTTTTTTTTTCCTTCAAATTCTTCTCCTATAACCTACGGAAATAATGGTTTTCAAGTTGTAATATACACCTCAAAAATAAGTAAAAGAAGCCTAACACAATCTTTGTCTATAGTATTAGAACGTTATTTCAGCTCAATGAAGTAATGTTCGCCACATAAGCTGACCCCTCACCAGTGTAATTTTTTTCACAGATTCACTGTATATACACACATTAATAATCATACTTTGCATAGGTTCAGTTTATCATGAATTACACTTTTGGCCTAATTATATACAAAATTATTGTATATGTATTATATACAAATATATTAATTTAATGAATTTTTCCATTCATCAAAATCCTGCATGTTACAAACTCAGAAGCCCGTATATATTGCCCTATTTTCTCCGTACAGACTTTCAACATGCAGTGTAATAGTTCATTTTCCATTGTTTTCGAAGTTCCTCTAAATATTGTGGCTGTTTCTAAATTTCTTTCATTACTGTATCCAGTTCAGCTGTATAGTCAATGTGGCCCCTGTACACCCCTGGATTTGAAGAAGTAACAGACTCGTCATGTCCTCGTAAAGCCAATTCATACACAGCGCAAAACTTGACACATGGAATAAGCCTTTTTAAAATATGTGTATTTTTACTCACTTGAATGTTATGTTTACATTTTATTTAAACACAGAATCAAGACATGATGCAATGTTTTGTTTTTCTAGGAGTGAGAGATCTACCACAATTTTCATATGGGGCACTGAATTTTCATATGTGTATATATATATATTCATTTTTTCTGATAAATGTTTTATATTACTCACTCCCTAGCTGTTCACAAACATTTGGCACATTTAGGAGCGAACAAAACACACGGGTAGCAGAAAAAGGACTTAAGAAATTCGCAGCCACAGATCTTGTCATATTTCTCATACATGGCCTTAGAATTAAGGTGCCTTTTAAACAACTAGTTTTCATTTTTATTAATTTCTACTTTTTCTATCAAGAAATCGGGCGTTGGTTTTACTTTTTCTTAAAGAGTAATCCTTGAAAATTGCACTTCCATTAGTGATTTTACAGAGTTATCCATCATTCTTTAGTTACTGGATTTTATAAAGCACTGTTTATGTTCCTGACACCATAAAGAACACTAAAATAAGAAACCTGTGCGCCCTAGGCGCGAACAGAATCGCGCCGGATAAGCCCAAATGTATGTCCTTCCCCCACTCCCTTGCCACCTTCAGAGCTGCATGCCTTCCGTTACGTGGAAATGCAGCAGACCGGCGTTATACCTACGGCGCCGAGCCTTATGCTTGTTGTAGATATGAAGACACAGCTTTCTCATATTTTAAAAATAAACTGTTCTTAATAATCGCAAGGCCATGGTTAATTTAATTCCGTAAAATTATTTAGGGGGGAGCGCGCCTTTGCGCCCTAATGACGAACCGTGCCTGCCTAAAATAATTAGAAGAAATTACTTTCCACCCATAAGTTTCATATGGGATTCCTCGGAGGAATCCCATATGAGGTCCTGTAATTTAAAAACCTTTGTAAAAGATATGTGCCTCCATACGTGAACGTATCTGTGTGTGCCTCTGAGAACAGCCTCACCGAAAAGGCAAAGGTGCAAAGATATTTACTGAAATTAGATTTGTGTAACGCATTAGTATTTAGTCATTTCCGGAAGGTTATTTATTTGTACTTTAAACAAGTGAATCTAAATTGAAGTTGAGAAGTTTGCGGACATTTGAAGTATAGTTGTGAAAGGCGAGTGATGGTTATAAAATGATTAAGAGAACGTCCATTATCGTCTGGCAGTTGTTATGGGAAGTCAGTTTCTACTAACGCATGATTCAAGAAGCACTGAACTCACGCGATGTTCCGGAGCTGCAAAGTTTCGAAGTCCGATAATCAACGGATATAAACACGAACGTGCCATTGAAATAAACTTTCACTTGTGGAGTTAAAAGTAAAGGGGAGCGGGAAATTGATATCTCTGGGGTCTGAAGGCCTTAGGTCATGAGGGTAACGGGCGGGGCATTTAAAATTGACTTCTTCTTATTTTGACTTCATGATCCCGAACAGTTTATGTGATCGCTTTTTTTTTTTTTTTTTTTTTTTTTTTTTTTTTTTTTTTGTAGCTGCGGTAAAGGAAAGTACTATATCGCTCTCTCAATTCCAAATGAGAACAGTTTTAGTTCTCCATAATAATTGATGTATGGTAAATAAACTTCAGTATTCCCTGAATATTCGTAGGTTAAGACTATACGGATTTAAAACATCAGCTTGAACTTGTCGAAAGGTTGTACATCAAGATGACGGTATACTAGAAATTATAACTGATATCGTGAGCTTTATATTATATGTAGTTTAACTGGAAGTAATCTGAAATTTCTGGTTTTAAATTGTTTGTCGTAAATGTTTTACAAAGAGATGAACATCGCATTATTTTTTTTTTTTAGCGCTGATATAATCCTTTGGAGTGTTGATTAGTGGAAATATGTATCTAATTGAAAAATAACGAAAGAAACATTGTTAGTTTTATAAATTTATTTAATGAAATGCAAACGTATATAGATTGAAACGTCGTGTTGCTAAAAAGAACTGTGGGAGCGGTATCCAATTATATAAACAAAATTAGGGTATCCCATTTGGTCTTAAAACCTAAAGGTATTTAAGATTAGTGATTTTTACATTTTAATTTCTATCATTTAATTAACACCATAAACTAGTTTTGTATTAAAGAAAAACAATCATTCTTTAAAAGATGATGGTAAGACTCCTCTGTGTATCAGAAAGTAGTGAAATCGAATCTTACGCTCCTAATCATTGCTAGTGCTGAGATATTTTAAACTGTTTAACATCAAGTCAGTAGACAAATTCCTATTGAGCGCGGTGAGGAGAATAAATAAAATATGGAGCTTGCCGGAAATCCCTGGATGTTTAAAGTCTATAGTTAGGGGAAACTGCGAAATATGCCTAGTTAACTTCTGATCGAGATCTAACCGTATTCCTACGAATTACACGTAAACATCAGTGCTTCTATACCTGGGCCCGAACCCGCCCTCCAAGCTGCTTATGTTTGGCTTGCCTGCCTAACTTCAAAACATAGAATAAAACTGTTCGCATCAGTTAGATGAAGTTATGCGAACTTTCGAACGATTAAATGAAATTGTAATTGGTATACTGTGTAATGATGTGCTGAAAGAGAACAGAAGGAAGTTAATATGGTTGATTTTTGCAATTGTCTGCCGAGTGACAGATCTCCTCGTTTGAAAGACTGCAGCAGGAAAGAAAAATGCAGGTCCAACCGATGAGAATCCACTGGATAAGCAACACATTTATTGCATGAAAAAGTCAGTTTCATTTTACACATTGAATATGAACCGTTATTAACTTAACAATACTTCATGTAACAGATATGTGTTTGATTGTGCGCGCTTGCGCGCAGTCCTCAAGTTGATTTAAGATGAACGAAAGACTGATCATTCGTTAAGTATTTAGTTACAGGAGTTATCAACGCGTAACTTGAAATATCAGTTCAATTAATGTGATCCGTGCGCCTCGTGCCTTTCAGTTTATGGTTCCCATCTTAAACTTTGTGGCTTCACACACGATTCGTTCTGTGACGGACGATTCGTTCTGTGACGGTTGGTATGGCCACGGTTGGAACCCCTGATTTAGAATGTACATCAGAATATTAGGTTGAACAGTTCAATTTTACGAATGTATAATTATACTAAGATACAGATTTGGGAGATCCGGCTTCGATTCCCGTGGCCAACCTACTTGGCCCATGGTTTTTTCTGAGGGTTTCCCAGGTAGCCATGCGAAAGCTGGGTAAGTTAGTTACATCCCCCCGAATTTTCTGTCCCTCCATTTTCATTTCCATTGTCATTTCACATCATCTATTTTCTGGCGGTCTCTTTACGGGTAGAAGTGTCGGCGTGTGTTTCGGCAGTACATGGCGGGAGTACTCTGAGTAAAACTTCCTCCGGTAGGATGGTCTCCGGTCTCCGAGCCCGGCCTGGTGGGCCCGTTTTCGGACCGCTGTTGGTTGAGTTGGATGTTGTCCTGGCCTGCCGGAGAGTTTCCAACTGCTAAAGTGTAGAGACCCCGCTCCTGGGACGGCCGCCCTCTGTCTCCTCTCGCCTCATCTTTCCTCCGGGGGTGCCCCATTTGGGACGTAGGTACAATAGATCGACTGGTTGCAGTGTCGAATCCCTTCTGTACCGTAATCCAATTTAATCCAGTACTAATATAAGTTTTTTGATGCTGACGATTAGATTTTTAAAGTGAATGAGGCCTAGTGACCCAGCAATTTTCGTAGGATGTGCTCTATGTCTACACTTTGTCGCGGTATGACGTTCTGTCCATTTAAGAAAAGCATAAATATTGGGAGATTGAAATTCACATAGGCATCAAGGTGTATATCCGAAATGTTTGCTGCAAGAAAAAAAAAACCGAGCTTCATTGTGTGTTTTAATAATTTCACACTTTTTATGCAGAAAGATCTTGTCTATCTCTTAAGGTCTTCGAGTTATGCAAAAGTAAATGTGAAGAGGACTTGTGCGCATATTCCAGAAAATATAAGATACATTTCATCTATCATGAAAACATATTAAACCGATAGTAATTTAATCAGACTCGTTAGAGCCATTTTTGAGATGATCAACATTTTCGAAAACTATGTGAAGTAAAGGATAATCTGTGATGGAAGTCTTGAAAATCTTAGTCCTTGGAAGATGCTTAATTTAAATACCACATTTTTGAAACAATTATTTTATTTTTGAGATATGTTGTTCACTAAAGACATACACACAAAATATGTCTAAAATGTATATTTTTTTAATTCATGGGGTCTCAAAACGTGTATTTCCGGTGAAATCTCGATATCCAACTTTTGGTGGAATACAGTACTTTCCACATAATAGTAGAGAAGGTAAACATTGTTTCAGTGTACCAGAGTTAGCATAATATACTCTGTGAAATATATTTAAACTTTATATCTGAAGTCTTTAATCGTGAGGAAACGGTGAAAAAACTAATTACAAAAAGAGGCAAAATTTAAGTTTTCTATGTTTTGGTATCTCAAAAGTTTTTAGCATTAGTTTTTAAGTCTGATGAATTAACATTCTTCAATATACAGTATAAATGTCCAAATGGGTTAAAATGTATTTGCAGTAACTTCCTATATTTAAAGCCATTTTAATTCTCTATCAGGGTGAGTTACCTGGATAAGGTTTTATCCGGGGTTTCCCTTACCAGAAAGACGAACGTCGGGTAACTCTAAGCTCTATGGACCCTGGGCTCATTTGAGCATCATTTCACCCATTCCATTCATCGTCCGATATGACTTAACGTTGGAGGACGTACATTACTACTACAACAACAAACGTCATTTGAAAAGTTTGGCATTAAATCATCATCCATCTGGATGGATGGATGGACGGACGAAGTACATGCTTGATCTATAACAAATTTGAATTAATTTCCATCAATTAGCCCAATAGTGGTTACTATGAAGCCTGGGACTTCAGTACACAGTAAGTCGTTACTAAAGGTATTTATCTCATTGTATATGAGATCTTCTAGTGGTTCACCAGGAAAATACGAGTGAGTTGGAGAATTTAATGTCATGATGGCATGTTGCCATGGTAGCTCAATGTTTAAGAGCGACCGGACGGAGACCGGAAGATCTTTGGTTCAAATCGCGACTATGGCATTGCATTTTTCAGCGTTACTATACCCTTGTAAAACCTTGTCCTACACACGGCTAGTGTGAGGAAACAACTAAGTTTCATCAGTTAACAAAATATGAACTAGTTTTAAACAAATAAAACTGCTTATGTTTTTTTTTTATCGGAATAAACAAGCCGAATTTGTTACTGTATGTCTGTGTATCATATTTGTGGTCCTGCCTTTATGATAACTTTTGCATTTTACTTAATTCAGTTTTTAACATTGCCTGACCACTACTGTTTAAAGTAAAATTAAAATGAAAATTAATATTACTTAATTCTGTTGTACACATATGAAATTTAGAATTTTTGTTTCACTGAATAAAAACGCATTAAAATATTCGTAAGTTTTGGATTAAAATTCGTTATGCCTATACTCTTTACCAAGAAATACAGTTTTAATTCTTGAGTTTTTAAAATTATTTTTCTAAAGGATGTATATCACTAGTAAGCCATTCAGGAGGTCGTGTGTTTCATCTCTGCGGCCGATCTTCCTTGAGTGTGGTTTTTCTCGGGGGGTTTTCACGAATCTGTTAATTACCTCCACTAAATATCTTGTCCCTCTATTTCACTTCACCTACTTTTTGCTGGGCTGTTTCAGATTTGTAAGTGTCGATGGGAGACCCGAAATTGCATGACAGAAGTTTACATGATGTGTCTGGGCAAAGCGCAAATATTTGTGCAATTCATTCTCATGTGGACTGCTTCCCTCCAACAGATGTTTGATTGTACACAGTTCGGTCTGTCCACGAGTTTTATGTGAAACACCAATGAGGCAACAGTACGGTTCTCTAAAACAAATTAACCCGAAGCCATCGGTTTCTCTCCCATCATGGATAAGTTTCCTTGCCTGGAGCCCCCATATACATAGTTGAAATAGTTTGAGCTTTATATATTTATTGCATTAAAAGGTACACCACCAGGAGATGCTGCAGTAGTAAGGCTTTGTGGTATGGCCAATTAGCCAGCCGCAGTGGCCGACTGTACACTTGCTAATCGCAAATCGATATTGTGTTCCAACAAAGCATTACTGCAAGATGGGGTTTAACACTGCAGAAGATTTACTTCTAAAAGTTATATAGTGCACCGTGCTGTTGATTCTGCAACCATAAAAGTATACCATGAAGAAAAAACGTCGGGAGGGGGAGGGGGACGCTAGGTCAATCATGTGTTCCTCAAAGTGAATTTGGTCGTAACGTTGCTTTATTATTATTATTATTATTATTATTATTATTATTATTATTATTATTATTATTATTATTATTATTATTATTATTATTATTATTATTATTATTATTATTATTATTATTATTATTATTATTATTATTATTATTATTATTTATTTATTTATTTATTTATTTATTTATTTATTTATTTATTTATTTATTTATTTATTTATTTATTTATTTATTTATTTATTTATTTATTTATTTATTTATTTATTTATTTATTTATTTATTTATTTATTTATTTATTTATTTATGTATTTGTTTATTTATTAACAATCTTCATTTTTACTTCAATTACGGTTACTTTCCTTGCGAGGAGATTACAACTTTACTAAAATCTCTTCACCTATAGATGAATCGGTATTCTTGTACTGTAACGAATACTTGCCTTTTCTACGGATTTCTAGCGGAGAATTAATAACTGTGTTTGCTCTGATACTATTTTCCAGTATTCATACATTACTGTCGGTATTTAAAATTCAAATCGGGATTGAGCGGGTTTGTATAAACGATTCGCGACCGATTCAACATTTTTGGTGAGTTATTTGTTAGCTCTTTGTTTAATTGTTGGGCTGCTTCTACTCTGATCTGTTACATTTTTTCTTACTTTCCCCAATAATTATGTTATATTCTACATTTAAGATTTTCTTTCATTACTTACTTTCCTATTTTGTCTTTATTATTTTCCCTTTCAATCGACAACGCATGTTGTACATCCATTTTGAATTTTGATGTTCAACAAATCCTTATATCAGTGTTCTTGCTTCTAAGCATAACATTCCTTTGTCTTGATTCGTTTTTTATGATGGTTCCTGAATTCTATACAAACTAATCATGGTTCTTTGGGTTTTAATAATTCGTTCTTCTCTATTTGCCCAAACATTTGGTTTTGTGTTAATTCGGTTTAACACTTTCCTTGCGGCATGGTTACCGCTTCAAATTCAAGATGTTTATTTATTTATCTTCGCCTTTAACTGTGGCATTGAATATTTCAATTGCAGGTCAATTTCCGAATGTTTACAGCTAAATATTCCTAGAAAGCATTGTTACTAATAAACTAATTAGAATTTCATTCAGCTGTATTTTAACTGTTATACCCAGTGTTAAAGTAATTTGCATAACCCTTTTCATTTGTTGTACCCTTATTTATAATAACTGAAAATAATATGCATTTTAGCACATTATTTTTGTAATCGTTTACATTTTTTTTTTTTTTTAAGTAGAAAGTAAAAAGAACAAGTGTAGAATATAATGTATTAAAAATAATCGTTAAATGATGTTCGTCATAGTGCCACTTACATTGCAGAGGGGCCGGAGTTGATCCTGTAGTGGCATAGGACTCCCCCAACCATGATGGTAAATATTGCTATGGGGTGGCAGCTAGCCACACATAGTGTTTGCTGATTAATTAAGGGACTGCTTAATTACGGAATGGTGGTTCTTGCTTTACATCTACAACACAGATCCGTAGAGAGATCCACATAGATCCGTTTTTAGAGCACGTTCGCGCAACCAGAAACTTTTGAAGAGGTGCTTGACGTACTTAGCTTGTTATACAGATTTACTTTTACTTTTCTCTCCACTAAGCTGTCATAGAAGTGCCTCATTCTACTGCCTCGCTCAGTTCCTCCCAGTTTTCATTGGATAGTAATCTCTTCCACCTAGACCCGTACAGAATCTAGAAACATGCAACCTGGTGCATATCATCGCAATATTACGCTCTGACGTCATGTCGTGCATTTTAGCCTGATAGAATAGATAAAGGGGTTCAGCAGCTTTAGTATCAACTAAAATGTACTTAAAATGATTTTGTATTTTATTTACGGCCTCCCACACATAGGCTGTAAGATGAATTGTATCTCTTCGCGGCGTGTATCTCCCAAGACATCAAATTCTTCGTGTATTGTGTAAAGACAAATTTAATGCAGTGGCGGATTTAATATTTTGCAATAAAAGTGGCTCTTGATGCAAAGTGAAGACTTTGCATTACAATCATGAAAGAAGTTCACGGTAGTAAAGCCATACGACAGCGGTAATGGAAGCAATTTTTTATGCATAATTGCTTTTCACTCTACTGCTTCTTTTCATCATGGTGAGGTTCGAGGAATAACCGCGTTAAAAAAAACCACGTGACCTTAGCCGCCTTATGAAACGTAGTTCATAAAATGGAACTCCTTTTTTAATTAAAAAGTTGGGGGAAAAAACGTAGAATGCTATTAACGGAGATGTCCTTCATAATGAAGTGTTTAAGAAACGAGAGACTAGCAATCTCCGGGCCAGCCTTTGGCCTGAATTACGCTCTGCTTGAGGATACAGCAGAAGGAGAGGGATAGAGATGATGATGATGATGATGATGATGATGATAATGATAAATCTTAGTCCCTATTATAGTTGCCTCATTTATGCATTTGAATAACGTCCACAAGTACGTATTAGTTCTGCACCGTGGCGTAGTGTGCTAAGACATCATGCCTTGCCTCCCTGCCACTGAAAGCGGCCCTAGGGTGCGGATTTTAAGTCCCGAGTATAGGACCGGTGCCCACTCAGCATCGCGAGGAAATTGAGCAGCTTACGATAGGCACGAAAGCAACATTCCGGCTGGGGAATGCCGAGATGCTGACTACATTTCCTCCCCGTATCGGCTGGATGATCGCCCACCTCTACCTTGCGTATGTGGGTGTGAGGCCGCCAGTCGGGTTGGCAGGTCCTGGCCCTATATGGACTGTCGCACCCAGGGTTACTTACACAAGTAGGTATGTTGTATTAATAGCTGCAGTTTGTCTGGTTGCAGTTTATTGTGCTCTTTTTACGACTAAATGTGAATAGTGTGAAAGTAGCTGTTAGCAATAGTTTCGACACATTTAGTCTACATTCGCAAAATATAAAAATATGCTTATTTAATATAAAGCAAGTGACGGAGTAGTTATATTTTAGTATATTAACGTTTGATATTGTGACTTTATGGGTTCGTAGAATTAAAAGTCCGCGTTGTAGATATTTCAAATGTTCTTTATTTCTGTAGGAATACACTGTTCAGTTCTCACGTTGAAGCATTACGTCACATACACAAAGTCTACCAAGGTCGATGACAATAACAAACAGCATTCTCTCATCAGCTCTCGTTACAACACTCTACAGCTGTTTACTGCTTGCGACTCTCGCGACTCCTCATGGCGAGTCGTCGCCTTCTTAAATACCTCAGTGTTAAATTCTAGATATTTCCGGAACAATAAAGAAACCGAAAAATCTCTATCAATCAAGACGTCACCAGAAATTTCCATTTACCTCAGTTTGTTTCGGCAGACCTTTATCTCGCGCTATCTTTAACTGCTTATGCAAGCTATTTATTACCGTGAAACACTATCCGTTTGTTATCTATTTGCGCCGAAAGTTTTATGCCCGTTGCCGCGACACTGTATTTAATCTAAAGTTGAAAGAGAAGGATACAAAATGGTGATATTTGATGTAAATAGTAACTTGATTTTTGCTAATGCTTGCTGCTAAATTACGAATACTGAATAAAGAAAGTATTCAAATCAAATCAAATAGGTGATCCATAACTTTTTAGGAAAACAATGGAATTTCAAGCTAATATTACTAACGCAAAAAGCGAACGTTTTAAAATAACACTTGTTATTACACAACGAATGCCTATTTTAAACTTATTTATAAATACAATTTTCCAGAGCATTATGCCAGTGCATTTCAGACTTTTTGTGTTGTGTAATTTACGTCCTCCGACGTTGTCATATCGGACGATGAGTGAAATGGGTGAAATTATGCTCAAATGAATCCAAGGTCCATAGAGCTTAAGAGTTACCCGACATTCGTCTTTCAGAATAGGAGAAAACCGCGGAAAAAAACCTTATCTAGGTAACTCACCCTGACCAAGATTCGAACTCGACCTCTTGAACGTGAGGTAGACATGCTATCATCTACGCTACCTAGGCGGGCTATTTCAGGTCTGAAGCAATAAATCGTAAAACTGAGCTACAATTTAAGCCCCGGACTAAGTTAAATTTCCGCGGATTACTTTCATTTAATTTCTTTTTCATGCATTGTTTAGTTTATCGAATTATTGTGTTGTATGTTCTTTACATTTAAGTGTATGTAAATTGCAAAACAAATGGAAAAATACCAATTTATACGCGCAAAATAATCTTATTGGCAGTATACTCGCTACCTCGTGTGCAGTTAAAAGTATTTTTAATTTATAAATTAAAAAATTAAATAGACATACTGTGCTGCTTCACCAAGCCACACATTTAGCAATTAGCCATCCCGCCCTCTCCAAGCTTTAACTGTTAACTTCTCTTTTCCCATAATTCTAGCCACATTTATTATACGTCCTCGAGAAGAAATCTAGCATTGCCAATGATATATGCATACATGATTAATACATGATATGTCATACATGACATTAATAATCATGATTATAAGGCTGATATAATAGTCCAACATTTTAATAACGTATTTGAATCACTAGAGCCACAGCGGTGTTAAGGGTAACGGTTCAGATTGCATATTAGCAAGGTTCTGTTTTGCCAACAAAGAATAAATTGCACAGAAGAAGGGTTTAGACCATATGGAAACACGAGGTTCGGTGCATAAATAATAATAATAATAATAATAATAATAATAATAATAATAATAATAATAATAATAATAATAATAATAATAATAATAATAATAATAATAATAATAATAATAATAATAATAATAATAATAATAATAATAATAATAATTTGTTGATGGTGTCTAAATGATTATGGAATAAATAAACGTTTAAATTGAGAAATGCATCGAAATAATGATCTTCTGAAACCTATAATTTTAGGCTTATGGTGAATTTCATAACTACGTCTAAATTTGTAACTTGTCTCGGCCAAATTAGAGAGATGCAGGATAAGGGTTGAATAGAAGCTAGCGTTATTTAGAAAGATGTGGAAACCTTACGAAAGCTAAAGGCGCTGTTGCGTTCCGTTAGTAGTTTTATCGCAAATGACAACAGAGGCTAATGGAGAGAAAACATATTTCATTAAATGGCATTCGGCATGTGATTGTTACGTAGTGTCTAAGTTCCTTCCCAGATTCCTATAATGTGTAATGTGCACTGTTCGCTGCCTCAGAAGCTACTGGGCATTTTCTATGCGTACATTTGGGAACAAGCTCGTTTCGTGTTAGTCTGTGCTGACAGCATATGTTTTATGCGCCATGGAGCTGACGTGAAACATCCTCATTTATCTAGGTACTTACATGTTTTCGCCTGAGGCAAATCAGCTTTTTCTACTGCGGAGTAATGCGGTAGCAGTGTAGAATTTAGTAAGTTGTGACATGTGCACTTCGCTTAATTTATTAACATGAGCCCCATTAGGTTTTGCATAAGCTAAGCGCCTGGCGTTTTAGCTATGGAATAATAATTATTATTTTGGTTGCCCAAAACATTTCATTAGTTATTTTGTTTTGACCCTGGGTCAATTGCACGTGAAATGAAATGTGTAGTGTTTAATTGAAATGTGTAGTGTTTAACGCCCACTTTTACTACATATGGCACCGCAGGCGGTGACACTGATGATACATGAGATGAAGATGGAGCAACGGTGGAATGAGATGGCGGGGGAAACCAGAGGTCCCGGAGAAAACCCGCCCCAGCGCCGTGTTGTCCACCACAAATCTCTCTTTGCGGTCGCCTGGGATCGAATCCGGGCCGCCTTGGTGAGAGCCAAGCGGTCTAACCACTGAGCCACGGCGCGGCCCAAAATTGCAGGTCATGTGTAATATTTCAGAAAAGAGAGTTCTTTCGCAGGGCGGAAAGCTTTTTCTCCGGCATTTGGCAGGTCCTCCCTGGTACTAACCTGTGGCATACGACGTCAGACTGTGTCCATCTGGACTCGTTAACACCCCGCCCTTGCTAGCGCACATTGGTATGGCTCTAGTTACTATTCTGGTCCCCCTTCGCATCGTTCCTCTCGGGGGTCACGTTAGAAGCAAATAGGGTCATTGTGACCTACTTATAGTACTCTGAGGTTTCTGGAGGCCCCTCCATAAGTGTACTCCAACTCTTAACATAACTGCTATTTTGTAGATTTACTTTTCCTCCTCCTTCCCAACTCCAGGTAGAGGAAGTGTTATATAAATATATTTTATTAACAAACTTAATCAGATGCACATTTTGAGGTCCTATAAATCGTTGTCTGTCTTTGTAAGGAACATAAAGAAAATTCAGCACTCCGTAATGTCTAAACAGTTTAGTATTTTATGTTATCAAAAATAGTTCTAAGAACTATAGTGAATTAACATTTGTTTGAGGAACTGTGCGTAATATGTAAGCAACTCTTCACTTCACTTTTAATGAGTGCTATATAATTTTACATAACTGGGAATCGCGTAAAAGAATATAACATTTTACTTTAGGCAGAGTCCGTAACATATACATACAAACAAGCTTTTGTGTAACGTTGTGAAGATAGTCACTGTTGTTCGTTTGAAGTTTATGCTATTTTAAACAATGTTATGTGAAGAATCATTGCTTTGTTTTGGTTAATTTCACAATCTTTTCTATGAATTATATGTACTATATATGTATATATATATATATATAATCCTAAAGTTAGTGTTTTATTGACAGGGCATTTGTTCTAACGTATAAAGCGAATGTAATCCTCACCTTTGTTTGAGGGCATCTTTGCACATGGAAGAGTGAATGTATTACAATGTATTATTTTCTTTATTATGTACATAATAGGCATTCCACCCTAAAATTTGATACTGAGATTTTTGAGGTGTCTAAATCCAAAGCAGCCTTTAAAGGAATGTCGTACGCGGTGTGTGTGTGTGTGTGTGTGTGTGTGTGTGTGTGTGTGTGTGTGTGTGTGTGTGTGTGTGTGTGTGTGTGTGTGTATAGCATCACTGTCCCGCCTCTGTGGTGTGCGCGTAGCATGTCTGTCTCCCACTGAAGGGGTCCCGAGTTTAAATCTCGTCCAGGGTGAAAAAGGTTTATTTTCCCTTTTTTATACCTTATCCTGAAAGATGAATAAACTCAAGCTCTGCGGAATATCATTTCACGAATTTCATTCATCGTCCGATGCATTGAAGAACGTTAAGAGAAAGATACTGCATTACTCAAAATCAAAAAGTTAATTAAGTATCAGACTTGATGCTTAAATTCCCATCTTACAAGGATACCTACCATACATGAGTTTTAGAAGAAAATCCCCCGCACCAAACTACCTACCCTTTACTCGGAATATGTTTCGAAATTGTTTCTTATAAAGAGTTTGTTATAAAGAGTTTTGTTTGACATTTTCATGACAAATACCATATATATATTTTGAATTTTTGGAAATAGCCTCTGAAAGCTCTTGTTTTCAATGACGTCTGCATCGCTGACAAAATCAAAATATACACAAAATATTGATTTGTTAAAGCGCACATTTTATACCCTATGAGACATGATAGGGTTCGGAGAGGGAGGCTGAGCACGTCGAATGATGATTTCTTTTATATCTAGACCAATAACGTGGCCCCCGTGAGTGAGGGGTGAGGTAGAGGGTACTAAGGGTACCTGCACTGAAGCGAGAGTAGTAGAGAACGGGGTCCCTAACGACTTCGATTTAAACTGCCTAATACCTAAGCTATCCCACTCGATAAGTATACAATTTATACATAGTTGTATGAAACATGTATGAGGCAATTCCAAGATATCCCTTGTTATTGTTAATGATTATATATTTTTTCCTTTCCTTCTCAAGCAAAAGGAACAGTATTTCTAAGCCGGCGCACACCAACCAGCCCATAAATTTCAGCGTTCCGCTGTTTCCATCGTATGAATGAGATGGACCAACTCACTTGTACTTGGTTTTGTCTAGCGCAGTGTTT
This sequence comes from Mantis religiosa, assembly GCA_030765055.1. Taxonomy (NCBI): domain Eukaryota; kingdom Metazoa; phylum Arthropoda; class Insecta; order Mantodea; family Mantidae; genus Mantis; species Mantis religiosa. Next base: position 42,964,597 of record CM060955.1, read on the forward strand.
TAAGCAATCAGCGACCCAATTTCAAAGAAAAGCGTCAAAGGAGTATGGAGTAGGAAGAACAATCCCACGAAGGATCTTTTAAAGTGAAATTGTGACCATAAACACCTACTTAACTTCCAGTCTGGCGTATGAATTCTGTGAGTTGCACACAATCTGACAAACCAATCCCAAAGTTTACAAAAGAATTCTGCGAAACACAAAGTGGTGAATCTCAGAGTGATTCTGCGAGTCCTCGTGTGGCGTGGAGAGTTAAACTAACTTGGCGATTCTTTTAAATTAAGGTGCTCCAACGTTAAATGAATGTGAACATGAATGAAATAGGTGAAATGTTTTTAAATGAGTCCAAGGTCCATAGAGCGACACTCATTTTTCAGTATAAGGGAAACGCCGGAAAAACACTATCCAGATGATGCCCTTTTAAACAAAAAAGAAAAAGTAATACATGTAGACGTATATTTTTTTTTTCTTTTATTTATCTTACCGTTTTCTTTTTTCATTGTTTTCCGTTTGATAGCTATTTGTTTCCTGTATTTTTTTCATACATACGCTATACACATAAAGGTCCATGCCCAAGGCGCCACTTGAACCCGCGACCCTCTACGCGGCAGACGCTAGATTTATATCCCTTACCGAGATTTGAATTCGGCACCCTTGAATGTTAGGCACACACGCTACAGGGGAGAGAACGCGAGTGTATGGACATGGATTTTCAGCGGTGGGCTAATCGACCAACAGTTCTCTAAATTATCTAGATATCCTAAAGAAGTGCTACTAGAAGTGGAAAATAGTCCACTTTTTTTTTTTTTTTTTTTTTTTTTTTTTATATTTGCAGCCTGTTAAGGAAAAGTTGCAACGGTAAAATTTGTGTAAAAGGTGCGAAGGATAGATGATTAATTAATTACTCTCACCTTTGGTGACGATCTGGAAGAATTCGTGTAGATACCTCGGCGCTCTGGAGCAATGAATCTTTCTTATCTCTGGTGGCGGTATCGGAGTGCTGCTATGGCAGGAAAATAACAAATTCTCTCCTTTAGATACCTTGGAATTTATTCCGATAAACTATTAATATAATCTATTACAATTTTAAATTTCTTAGATTCTGTTCTTTCATAAGAGATTATTGTTGCTTCGTTGCACTTTAAGTTTCTGCAGACTTGCAGAGCGACCAAAAAAAAAAAAAAAAAAAAAAAAAAAAAAAAAGTCTTACTCCGACGATGATCTTGTGCAGAATGACGCCAAACTATTTGAATATTCTGTATTCTCTGCGCACGATGTTTCTAGAACATCTAAATTACTTCTATCCCATTGGTCCACGTCACAACATCACGTAATTACATCATTGTAATAACCAATAGAAACACTATTACGTAAGCTGTATAATTCTGTGGCCTACCCAATTTCACGTTCTAGTTTTTACAAATAGCATTTTCCAGAACAGTCCAGAACAAATTTCCCAAATATTAAAAAAAAAAAAAAAATAACCGTCACAAAGTTGATATGGCAACAAGATGGAACAACCCCGCGTTATTTGGTTATTGCAAGACTTTTTAAATGAAAACTTCGACGAATGACTTAACGGTCATGATACTATTGAGTGGCCTCCGCGAGCTCCAGATATCATTCCCATGGATTGTACGGTCTGGAGTTTACTGAACAAAAGTGTTAATCAGTTAAGGTTCGTGATGTTAAGCATTTAAAATAATGAATCTAATAAGAATTATGAAAGCTACAGTTCCATAAAGTTTGTGACAGAATTTGTAAATTAGCGTTTGCTCAGAACAGTATGGAAACACTTTCAGCATCTTTTGTAAACTCATTGAACTCTATATTTATTTATTTATTTGTGGATAATAACTTGCGTTTTCTTTTGTTTATTGTTATACCACATGCATTTTGACTTCTGACTTAGGCCCCATTCTGTGCAGGAACTATGTAATTAAACATTTATTTCTACAAATGTATAAACGTTAAGCAAATTGAAGATAAAGCTTTTTGAAGACTGTTGAACAATGGAAAGAATATCACACATGTTTGTGAATGTAACACATCCGAAACCTTTTTCAGTCAAATTTGATTGGCTATGTTCATACGCACGATGTAGATTATTTAGCAAACCGAACAATCCGGTAATGGTAGAGAAGGGATGTGAACACTAGATGCTTAAATTATCAGTCACTTTGTTTAGCGAGCTTGACCTCAAGGTTACAATTCATAGAGTTTCCATGGTTTATATGAAACGCAAAGAACGTGTCGGAAGTTTAAATTACAAGTCAGATTCCATTCTTAATACCAGTGTTTGAACATTACATTTATAAAAGTTACCGTCATGCTCTGATGACTAAATTTGTGCCTGACATCACTTTCTTCTTTATGTATTAAATGCGAAAACGTATGGGAAACAGGGAGAAACATCACATTGCGAACATTGAGAAAAATGTTCATGTATGTACATCATCTTCAGCCGTGGGAATTTCTCTGTATGAGAACTACTATTAAGGGCAAGAGAATCCCTTTCTTTTATTAAATAAAATGAAGTACAAAGAGTTGATTACAATAAATGGCGATTAAGGAGCCATGTGGTTAATTCAACACGAGTGAAAAGTTTTAACAAGTGACCACGCCCATTCAGGCGGTACGTGACGTCACGCTCAAGGTCAATATCCGTTGTTGGAATGTTTTAACTCACATTATCAGAATTAAAGCATGGGTCCTATAAGTTCTTCCACGAACGGCACGTCAGCAGGGAACTCCGGATATTTCCCACTCACAAGGCGCTTCCTGGCTAAAAGAAACATACCTATCATTATTTAAGTTAATTGTAGGAAATTAATCATTTCTCCACACTAGCCGTTTATAGGCTAAGGTTTTTGATGGATAGAGCCAACATGAAAAATTCAATGCCATGGCCGGGATTTGAACCACGGATCTCATAGTTTCCGTCCAGCCGCTCTAACCCATTGAGCTACCATGGTCAACGTGCCGTCCTGACATTAAATTCTCCATTTGACTCATATATTTACCTTGTAGACCACTACGGGCTCTCGCATCCGAGATACACCGTTTGTGGCGACTTACTATCGTAAGTACTTGAGTCCCAGGCTTCATCATTTAACTTTATTATTTAAGTTAATTGATGGAAATTAATAATTTCTCCACACTAGCCGTATATAGGCTAAGGTTTTTGATGGATAAAGTCAACATGAACCACGGATCTCCTAGTTTCCGTCCAGTCGCTCTAACCCATTGAGCTACCATGGTCAACGTGGTTCAAATCCAGGCCATGGCATTGAATTTTTCATGTTGACTCTATCCATCAAAAACCTTAGCCTATAAACGGCTAGTGAGGAGAAATGATTAATTTCCATCGATTAACTTAAATAATAAAGTTAAATGATGAAGCCTGGGACTCAAGTACTTACGATAGTAAGTCGCTACAGACGGTGTATCTCGGATGCGAGAGCCCCTAGTGGTCTACCAGGGAAATACATTAATCAAATGGAGAATTTAATGTCAGGACGGCACGTTGACATTGTAGCTCAATGAGTTAGAGCGACTGGACGGAAACCAGGAGATCCGTGGTTCAAATCCCGGCCATGGCATTGAATTTTTCATGTTGACTCTATCCATCAAATATCTATCATTATTTAGCAAACCTCGGGAATTCTCACCAATTGAACCTCTTCAATAATAAATCAAATCATTCCAAATTTATGGGATGGATACGCCACAATATCCAAATATACAAACTTGTGTAGCGTATTAGATTTCGTTATAGACGGGTTGCATTCCTTTTAGTAGGTTGAATGTAGGAGGATGCATATTATGGCTGCCTTATAAAAAGAACTCCATATAACAGCATTCGTGATCCTAGATTAGTATTTAATAGATGATTCCATTACCCTCTATTGCCGTTATCAATACAAGTAAGCCTTACAAACTAACCTACCTTCATTTATTAATATTACCGTCTATTTAAAAGCTTGCCATATTTTGTTATAACATACTTCGTGGTTCTTCGTTATGAAATATATCATCATCATCATCATCATCATCAACAACAACCTCATTTTAGGTCTATTATAAAAGAAAATATACTTAGTGAAGTTAACGTTTATTAATACTAATGTCGAAGAATTTCTACTTCTGTCTTCATAGCTGTGTTTTCAGCAGAATAAACGGAACATTTATCATTCAGTGTAACATAAACATAACTGATTCAGATGCTTAACTGTCGCTCAAGACTATCATATATTTTCGTTGATCCATAAGTAAAGAAAATAAATAAATAAATTCAAGGTGTTTCTAGGGAGTCTAACACAACTATAAATATTCAAAACCGTCGATTACTATCCCGGGAACGTTGGTAGTTGTAGATTTTAAGTGATTTTCTTCTTCGTGACTGAGTGGAAGAGAAGTCTTCTTTATCTTATTCCTGTTATTATAAATAAGGCGCAAGGCTAAAAGCGATGGTAAAAGTTTACAGATCACTACATTTAATGTGTTTTCAGTTTGTAACACAAATAATGTGAAAGCAGTGTGATACTTAGAACGGATGTTTTGGTAAATAAGCCTACGAAACCTTTCCTTTTTGGAAGCTGCCCAGATAGTTCATATTTTATTTCTTCGGATTTCAATCTAGTTTTAAAGGGACCGAAACCCGGTTGATAGGGTAGGTTATTTTGGACGATTCTGCATTCATAGGCATTTCAAAATTCATCTGGAAGGAAGACAAATTGTTGAAAATGCAATCAAGAATTGGTGCTTCTCAGAAAGTTTTTCATTATAAAAAGATTCTTAGGCAGCCATTAATTATTGTTCTGAGACTAAATAAATTCTTATTCTAATGCATTTGCTCCAGCTTCAGGAAGATTAGCATCTTAAGTTACGGCAAAGTTTCGATGTTCTGCTGTTTACACACCATAAGTGTGCACTGCACTGCACTGAACTGGAATGTAGACAAGTCACGAACCTGGAGTGGTGGCTTAATGGTCAACACCTTGGCACGGAATGCATAGGCTCTTTGGATTGATTCCCAAGCGTGATTTGCTCTGCGCTTATCCCAACTTTCTAGGATCATATGTTGAACAAAACCATTAGACAAATGAGCCCTATTGATTCTGTTGCGCAGCGATGAAGTCTGGCGGTTCTTCCCGATAAAAACATCCCAAAACGTCTGTCTCGATGAGTTGTAGGCGTGACGCTGGTGAATTATGGTGAACAGCAGATTTCCTTTCGTTCCTGAAAGCCATGACAGAAGAGGGATGCCGCAAAAGAGAAATAAATTGGACTAGTGCCGCACCTCAGTCACTCGTGAAACCCGTGTCAAATGATTGCAGCGACCTCATTGTGCAACTCATCTGATTCGACAACAGCGCCAATTATTATATCAGTGCCACAGGTGTGCTCCAATCTGATATTTTATATGCGGTTGTATTGTAAAAGGGAATTATTTCACAGGACTGCTTCAACTTGTTCGACTGAGAAACAAAAGAGGCGTGTTATACACGCTTTCTCTTTACCAAATCTCGATCTTTAAGTTCTGCAACCTGTTAACAGTGTGGCCTGGAGTTATAGTAAAGGTGGATTACTATTATACAAGCATCTCCAAATTTAGGGATGGCTAATTGCAACTTTACGTTGCGTAATGTTTTCCGAAATTATGAAATAGTTTCTGTTTATATCTTTGTAAACTATGTGGTAATAAACATTTTGTCATATAAGCAAGAGGCTGAAACAACAGACGTTTACAAAATAAGCGGGCCAAGATCTCTTGGAAAACAAACAAATGACTTATTTTCAGTTTTAAAATGTACTATTTAAATTTGTTAATTGTTTGGTCCCAAAAAGTTGATATATACTTATTAATTTTTAGATGAGTCGTATTTATTACACATCTGCTTCACTTTCGTACCTATTTTGAGGACATGTTTCGCAAATCATTGTTTGCATCTTCTGCTCTTATACGACTAAAGCTTGATCCAGTGGTGTGGGTAATTCTGATACAAAAATTAAGATACAAAAGATACAAAAATATTGATAAGTCCGCAATAGCAGCTCATTTCTGGTCTGAAAATCATGAAATTGAAGATAGCACAGAATTACTAAAATACGTACAAAAACATAGTGAACTCGTCATATGGGAGAGAATATACATAGAAAAACATAAAAACCAACTAACGAACTTTGAAATCTCCCCAGAAGAGAACCGTACATTTAAGTTCATCACTAAATCAACAGATGGCAGCAGCAACTCCAGAATTACCCACACCACTGGATCAAGCTTTAGTCGCATAAGAGCAGAAGATGCAAACGATGATTGGGAAACATGTCTTCAAAATAGGTACGAAAGTGAAGCAGATGTGTAGTAAATACGACTCATCTAAAAATTAATAATTATTTCGCTTCACTGTGGTGTTCCAATACAGTTAAATCTCGATATATTGATATATACTCTTTATTTTGTCGAAATATTCATTTCTCTCAAACATATTTGGATGTAGCATTTATGGTTTTCCATTTATATGAAATTTCATAGCACAAGATATTTACTAAGTATTTTATATTATCCATTTAACATTTAATGCATTGTTTGATGGGTGCATTTACCATTTTACCATTTTAGCCACATGTGTATTTTTGAGGTTGTATAGGTTTTATAAAACCTTGTTGGAACCTCATAAGAACTCAACAAACGCATTAATTTGGCATGAAATATTACATTTAGTTAAACATTTCGCCTGGATGAGGTATTGAACCAAATGTATGATTTGAAATATAAGATATTCTATTAAGAACCTTTCTTACCTAATACAACTTACTGTTATATTCGGTATCGTTATCAATCCATTCAGAGCGAAAATTCTGTCAATGTTATAATATAAATAGAAAAATACATTATATAGATTGAAATATATTTATAGTGGTGTCAAACTTTGCTTTGATCACCATTGTTAGGTCTGCCCTGCGTACAAATGTTTCACTTACAGCGTCAAGTCTGTCTACATCCTAAACTTACAGTAATGCACAACTACCAGCTTAAACACTTTCTGAAAATTTAATATGTGCGCTAGTATAATTTACCAAATAGTCAGGAAAATTTAATGTCCTAAAACATTGTTTCCCAGCTGGCAGTCCAAGATTGCTAGGGATCCCTGACTTCATTTATTTGTCATAAATAATTTATAATGCGCTCACTTTCGGAAAAGTAGCAAGCGAACGAATGCGGTGATATGAAATGCAGTCATTGCAGACTTTGCTACAAAGAAGGTGCCACATAAATAAGTATTAACTTCAAGTTCTTGGATACCAGAATCATAAAAATAATGTAAGGAAACTGAAAATCGACATACTTTTTTTTCATGGAAATGTTTTAGGGTGATCTTCTTTGCAGCAATGTAGTGTTTAACGCTCGCCTTTACTACAGGTGGCACCGCAGGCGGTCTTCTTCATTGCGATCATCAAAATATGACTTCTTTTCGTTGTCACAGTCTATTTAACTTTACTGCATAATTGAACACACTCAAACGAACACAATAGTATATTTTTGACTTTGCAAAAAGCACTGAAGAAGTTATTTAACATATGAATGTGAGCACACCGAACTAAAGCAGGAAGTACGAGGTCAGCATTCTTCCATCATTGAGAATTTCTAGAATCAGTTTCAGTTCTAAAGTAATCATTGAGCACTTGTGTGATTTAGTGGATTGCGTCTAAAATTTGATGATGAAATTCTTTAGAAACGGCGTGGTATAATTCAGCTTTGAGGCCGTCCTCCTTGGTCTAGGGGTAACTTCTGGCCTCTGGTTCTTGAGGTCACAGGTTCAAGGACAGTGGATATTTTTCGGCTGTAAAAATCCTTGGTATGGCTTCCTTTTGAAGAGAAGAAAAGCTGGTGGTCCTATGTCGTAGAGTTACAGCACGTAATAGAAACTCAAGCCTGATAAAGGGACCTCTGAGAAAAATTAAGCTATCACGCTGAGTATAGAATAGAATGCTGAAAACTACAGTAGTTAAAGAGCGTCCGTAAATTAAAACTGCTTTCAGTTTTACAACTTTAAGGGACAGCAAGGTTCTTAGGAGTTGCTACCCTAATGAGCTCAGCCTTTGCCCTTTAGGGATTGATTGTCTATTTATTTATTTATTTATTTATTTGTTTATTTATTTGTGTATTTATATTTATTTATTTAGTTATTCAAAGGGAGAGCAAGGCTAACTCGTTCATTTTACTTCTGATGAACCATTTAAAATAATTTCCAAAGAATGCGCGTCCTGAGATTCCCACTAAAAAGTTAATAGAATAATAAAACAGAACACATGAACAGACTGTCCAAACGGAAGTTCAAGTCGTTTCCGAGGCCAGTTCACAATGGTGTCCCGGGACCCGTGCCTCTAGCTTTGTTCCATTGTTACTTTTCATAATGAGACCCAGCTATGGAACATTTGCTGACAGTCAAGTTGTTTTAAACAGTCCAACGAGGTACGTATCCCAAACATAATTTTTTTCTTCAGAAAAATATGTAATATTTATTTCGCATATTATAATTTCCAATTGCCAAAGCTTTTTTTATTTCAAGACATTAACGATCTCATAAAAATAAAAATTAAGATACTCTTTCATTTCAAAACTAAATATAAAATAACTAATTACTAAATATGATATTCCTAAATAGAAAAAGCACATGAAAATAACGATTTGCTTAATATTGTGTGTAAACTCTCTGCTTCTGTTACTATCCCTATTCTATGCGGCATAGATATGAAATTCCTTTTTCTCAGGACGATACTTTCTCTCAGATTTTCTGTACTTGAACCCATAAATTATATTGTGTCTTTCAGGTTTAATTCCAAAACTGCCTTCACCTCCTCCCACACATTTTCAGTAACATTTAATCTGGTGAACAAAGAGGCCAATGAATCAAACTGATACCCTGCCTTGTGAGAACCAGTTTTAAACTTACTTATATGTACAGTGTAATTTTTTTGCTCGAATTCAATCATTCCAACGGGATATGTAATCCTTAGAGAAGAAAAAACCATGATGTTTTTGAGGAAGCATTTATGTACTGGTTTAATGTACCATCAAGCTGTACCACAACGCTTCTAGACCATCTCGTGATATCCAATCCAAAAGCGACACAGATAACAACTTTAGCGAACCATTTTTTATATATATTTTAGTTTTCCTCTGGTACGTAACGTTTTCCCCTGGTACAGTGGACAAGTCTCTCCGACAAATGTGTTGATGTAAATGTAACCTCGTCTGTGAATGTAACCCTATTCCAGTTATGTTTTAAATTTTTTTTTCTGCAAATGCGGGACCACATAAACTGTGATCGTTTGTAGGACTGCTTCTTCGTCCTCAATCGAGCAAAAAGCGCTGCTGTAGTCCAACGACTCATGGTTGTGCGATTCGACTCAGTGAAATTATAATTCCCTGTAATTGTAGACACATGCTAGAAAGATTCTTCTAGAAGTGCAATGTTCTGCTGAGAGTGGACAAATGTTTTCGATGAAGAACAGTTCTTTTGGTGAATAACCACACCCACTTCGTAATTTAGATTTTGGAACTGCGTGCAACCTGAGACAGGGAATATCAAACAACGTTCACTAACTTAAGGAGAGATCTCTTTGTAGCTTCATATCTAAATGTGAGTTCAGCAATAGAAAAAGTTATAAGAATTTCTAATATATTTTGTAGATCTCCAAGACTGTGACGTGATGTGCATGACCACGCCAACACCAGTCGTAACTGTGTTGTAATTTACGTCCTCCAACGTTGTCATATCGGACGATGAATGAAATTGGTAAAATAGTACTCAAATGAGCCCGGGGTCCGTAGAGCTTAGAGTTGTTCGACATTCTTGGATAACGAAAAACCCTGAAAAAAGAAAACATTATCCAGATAACTCAACCTGACAGACATTCGATCTTGCGACTCCTCGAACGTGAAGCAAACGCGCTACCATCTACGCAATAGAGATGGACCCAGTCGTAACTAAGGAATGGAAAAGAATACTTCCAATATTACGTCAATGAAATATGTGGTTTAGTTTTATATTTTCACTAATAAAGACGTATTCTGAAAACCAAAAGAGCAATTTGTTTCTGTTTTTGAGCAACATAAGCATTTCATAGCTCAAGCATTGCTGTACCTGTTGCCAATAAAGTTGTTTATGTACCTATGTTGTCTTTGTTTTAGAAAAACAGGGAAACTTCTTACTTTCTGGATGCGCCTCTTACTATGTCATAGGTCCTTGTGTTTTTTTGCGTAACATACTAAATAAAGGTTGTTAACTTAAGTGTTGTTAATACTGCTATCAACTTCTCAATTGTTACGCAGTTACCAGAATTTAAAATTGTGAGTCCACAAATTTGAGAAACTAATTTTCAAGGAGGGACACTTTAAAATATAAAGTACTGTGACAAATCTTAAGATTTGATGCTGAAATCTGCGGCTTTTCTCACAATGCAAATTACATATGTGGAGATTTGACCCACTTGTCAACATGTGCAATGGATGTGCTTCTGATATCTAATTTCAGTCGCATATCTTTCGTTTTACAAATGTTTATCTCATTAACCCCAATGTTCTCTGTACAGCTTTAGTACAACGGTATTAGCAGACTACCTCGCGTGACACCAGAGGCTGCTAATCTGTTCTTATGCAAGCGGCCGTAAACACTGGATAACCTTGAAATCAACATGCAGTGCATCCTGACAATAAGACTGGCTTTATGTCGTGCGAATCCAGTCATTGACTCGACACGTTGTAGTTCCTATTTAATTTGGTTTTTAATTTCTTGGTCACTGCCTATGTTAAACCTGTAAAGAGTTTAATAATATTTTATTTGTTATTCATAGTATTTCGGCAATTTCAGAGGCTCTGAAATTGTTTTATTTTAAATGTATGCTTCATAATGTTGTTATACGTTAAATGTTTTTGGATCTTTATATGGGTTTCTTTACAGATCTATTGTCAAATATAAGTTGTTACATTATTATTTCAAACTTCAAACTATAGTTAATGTTATAATACTGTCGGCAAAACCATTAATTCCTTTCAACAAATGTATGCCAGGCAAGCAGCCTGTGTTGCATAGTCGTCTTCCTGTACTATTTATTATGAAGATATTAACTTCTGGCAGAATTGAACTTCGGGATCGTGACACGGCTGAGCCCGGCGTCAATGGAGCTTAGAGTTACCCGACATTTGTCTTTCAGGATAAGGGAAAACCCCTGAAAAAACCTTATCCAGGTAACTCACCGTGACCGAGATTCGGACTCGGGATCTCTTGAACATGAGGCAGACACACTACCATCTACGCTACCGAGGCGGGCACATAGACTTCTTGTACTAAAATTAATCAATTATTGTTACTCTTTTGTGTGCTGGGACAGCACAAATGATGGGTGAAAGCTTTTCAAATGTTATCCTATAAAGATTTCTTTGGAATCAAGAACTCACTTTTGAAATGCAATCAATTGAAAATTAGATGAAGAAATAACATTTAAAATCTTTGACTGCTTACAGAAGACAGATACATATATAATTAAAGTTTCAATCAGACTGCAAATTGCCGCAATTTTTTTCCCGCAACGTCCACATGGTTCTTGTTCCTGTCTCTGGAATCAAATGAATGGAACATTGTCGAAGTCGATTCTTCTAGATTTGATGAAATTAAATGATCTGGAAACCCCAGGGGACTGCAATAAGGAGAGGGGCACTTCCCTTCCGTCTCATGACGTCACCCGTGATTTCCTTCAATGTTCCAATGTTGCTTCTCTCGGTGGCATACAACAAAAGCTATGGAATGGATTTATTCACACTAATCCCTCTGCGGTAGATATTTGCTGCCGCCATGACAACAGTTACAATAAAATTACTTTTTTGGATTCGTATGCATCCAAATTTACAGTAATTTCCCAAAATAAAAGAAAATCGTTTGTAAAATGCTCCACAAAAGAGAAATGAATCAAGTTAAAAAGTTCTGAGTGTTACATGATATTTCCTAAATATGATTAATAACAAGTTAATATGAAAAATAATATAAATGACCAATAAAGGTTCCAAAAATCAATTGTATATTAAAAAGTTAAAGCCCCAAATCCAAGACCTAGCTTGATACAATGAAAAGTCTCTTCTGAGCTCTTCATGCAGCTTCAAAATACGAACACTAAAATGTCGAAAGAGACTGAGCAAACACTGCAGTTAGAGTAGTGAATTGTAGTAGTAAAAATTAAATGAAAAAATAAGAATCCACTTCCTAAGAAGGTAGCGAGACCGCCACGAAGTTCGAATCTCGGTTCCTAGGGGAACTCGTAATAAGGTTAACTTTTTTCTTTTGTGGGAGGTGGGTGAGGGGTTCTTATATTGAGTTGATGAATGCCATGTGCACAAATGGGATCGGAGTCTTATGTTGCGGGGACTCGGGCCCATAACAATTTCGTTAAAATACTCATATTACCTATCGAGTTAATCAAGCACATTAAACTTAGAAACTGAATAAGAGAACATCAACTTTAGTTCGTGCTAATTCCGCTCATTTGTAGACCCATTTAAATGTTACTTTTGTGCACTGAAATGAACAGATGCGCAAAATCGAATTTGATTTTGAGTCTAGATTTTTTAATTTTTTTTACGTCCTCTTTTTCTTTTACGTTGTTATATCAGTGGATAAATGAAACGGGTGACATGAGACTCAGATGAGTCTGATATCGTAAAGTAAATTGTTTAATTCCTCTTAATTTGAGTATTCAATAATAATAATAATAATAATAATAATAATAATAATAATAATAATAATAATAATAAATATACGCTTTATTGTTATTTTAAGACTTTCCTGTTTTACTTTCTCTATTACTTATCTATAGTAAGCTGAAGAACAATTGCATTTCACCAAAAAATTCCATATGAAGATTTCATTGAAAGTAGAACTTCTGAGGAACGAAAGCGTTTTTAGGAAACGATACGTTGTGTTTGTGAAAAATTCCGAAACGAAAAATCCGCTAAATAGGAATTTGCTAATAAGATTCAGCCTCTTCATAGGATATGAAGACCTTATTGATGCTCTCGCCATTGCAAACTACTCTTTGCATGGGAAATTTTCTGTTATGTTCTTTTTTTTTGTGCAAAACTGTCTTTAACGATTATAAAACATGATGCGTCAAAAATATAATGTATGTCTGGAATGTTTGAGGAGTTGCCTGTGAATTTGGGTTAATTCTGAACGACCTTTGTGTGACTGGTAAATCGTAAGAGATACAGAACAAAAATCGTACTGTAAGATCATGGTGAAACGCACAATGTGTAGGAAAGGAAGAACCTGCATAAAAATGGTAAGTCGGAACTCATTTTTCTTTTCTTTCGTTCCCTCTTTTTTTTTTTTTTTTTTTTTTTTTTTCCAAGGAGCATGGAATTTCTAAGTTATCACAAACCGGTCCACTTTTTAAGAATGTGATCACTTTAGCCTTCTGCATCTTTATACATGCAACGAAGTATGCGGATGTGTATACAAGAGTAATCGCGTTGTTTTGCGAGAATAGCTTATAGAAGTGTAGAATATGAAAGCAATAGAAGCTGTAGTTTGAACAACCGAAAGGGGATGCCTCGATACTTAGACCTGTTCCGGCTACCACTTCCTTTAGGAAGTAAGGATGGGTTAACCATGTACATAACAACGGACTCGAACACACTGCAGGAGCCGTCGATGAACGATCCGTTTGAGCAAACATCTGGGCCATCTGTCCGGCACTGCCGTACGCCACGAAACCCAAGATTTACTTGAGTTATGAGAAGGCAATATAGAAGGTAAAGAAAATTGTGTAGATTGAGAACCGCCCCAGCATCGTCTACTGACGAGGAGAACCACGAGAGTGGATAGTCAATGCAAATCAAACCCGGAACCTCTCGAGTACGAGCCGCTCATTTTACCGCGGAACCATCTCCCTTGGTATATGAATGACGTAGTCAGTTTTGCTTTTTGATGAATCTCGTCTGCATTCAAGGTACAAAGAGCACTTTGGGGTATGAGGTAATTGGTAATTAGTGCAATTTTAATGTGAGATACTTGGTAATTTTGTTATCTAAGAGTTTTTTTTTTACGAATAAGTATACAGAGAAAATGCATAATAATTTGAGTGACGAGAACCGTTCCACCGTTAATTAACTCTCGGAGAAATGGAATATAAGCAAAGAGATATGACACAAAATACTTGAAATTTAATCAGAGCAACCTAAGTTTGTAAATGGCACACCAGAGTGTTTTCTCTTAATTAGCTAACAGCAGATCAAGATAAAGAAAAAATAACGAACACAGAGTCAAAGCGGGGAATACTTGAAACGGGATTAGGTAGCAGATAAGAAAGTTACGGGTCTAAATAAAGTTTGCGAGTTACGCCCGTGTTTGGTATTATGTCTGTTGTGGATCTATGAGGTTCTCTGCATTTGTTTGTGAGTGTTGTTCAGGGGATTATAATGTTAATTAAAACGGCATTTTCCGAGGGTTTAAATTTAGTTTGTTCCTCAAAAATTGCATTAACTCTACACAATTCTCTTTAACCATTCTTCTTCAAACTATTCTTAAGTATCTTTTTGTGTACAATTGAATGTTAATTAAGCTAAATATTTTGTAGAAATAGTTCCATACTCGTTTTATTGCAGTTACAACGTGAAAATTTGAGCTTTGAAATCCCTTATCTGCATAACCATGAGAAATATACGAATGATGATAGCACATTAAAAAGTATAAAATGCTTCATACAAGAAGTCAATAAGTAATATAATGGAAATAATTAATAATACAAAATAAATTTGACACTGTGTTTTAACAGGATCTCCATTTTTTGCTTAATAAATGTTCTCCCTTTCTCTCTGTTTCTCTTATGGTATACAAAATGAAGAGGAATTCACAGACTGGTAGCAAATATGCATATCTGTGGTACTTTACACACTATTTTCCTGAAAATAATATGGCTACATTTGGGAGACCCTAAAGATTGTATTTGCTGTGAAAACTTGATATTAAATTTTTGAGTGGACTGCAGTATTCACTATGGATAGGTTTACTTAATTGTTTTATAAAATACTTTTAAAAACTAATTGCAAGGTGCTGGAAATGCGGAGGTGCATATCATTCTGTTCCATTGATGAGAGAATTGCTCCGTTTGTTACTCACCGATAGGCGCTGATATTTGACAGTTGATATATATATATATATATATATATATATTATGTTTCGCTTGATTCGATGTATTTAAACACCAATGTTTTTGCTTTGGATTTACCTATACGCGTTAACACTTGCTGTATACAGCATTCAGGCCATATATGACTTTAAATATTTTTCTCCATAAGACAAAGTATGCAAAACACCCCGCGCTAATTCTTCGGTGTGTAACAGGGAATTACCCCACTGTATAACAGGCAATTAATTATTAATTTTGCGTATTATAATATAAAAACTAGTTAATGCTAGTTCAGTGCTCTATCGTTTCGATATTCATTTTACGATATTTAATGTCAATCATAACTTTATTTCAAGCATGGCGACATTTTAAGAATTACAAATGCGATATTAACAAAGGTTATTGGCATCCAAAGTAGGGGGCTTCATATTGTGCATTCCCGGTAATAATACGAACACAAATGAGATTTAAAAAAACGTGTTCTTGTCTAACATCCATAATGACACTGTAGCAAATAAAAGGCTGTCATTCAGAGTATGCAAATGTCTTTCCACTACCGGATCAGGCACTTCTTGGCTTGCTGCTGGTGCATTCACCAAGATCCAACGAACCTATCGAAGGTATAATCGTCACACTAATCTCGAAGTACTCAAAGATGGTGCCAGAGACAGTTTTAATTGAAGTAAAAATCTCCCAACAAAATACGACGGATTGACTTATGGGCTCTGTTAGCAGTCCTGATCGCTTGTGTAAAGAATCCTTAAGTAGGGAGTACTGATATTAATGTGAAAGCAAAGTATAAGACAAGTTTGTCGCTAAATATAAGACGTCCTAAATACATTCAGTAAAAATAGCAAGTCAGTAATCGAAACTGTGTTTTTGTTTATGGATGCATCTCAGTGTGAAAGAACGCTTAATTTTGCTCGTAGGCCTCTACCAGACGTGAGGTTCTCTTACGTGCCGTAATCCACGACACGAGACCAGGGAGGATGCCATGTTAAGGATTTGTACGCCCGAAAAAATCTAACGCTCTCCACCGGGTTTAAACCCGCGATTTCGGAAATCAGATGCTGACATGTTGAGCCTAGACCACGAAAGACGAAAGGGAAGGGAGGATTGCCGTGGAAAGATGTTTTAAAATTAATGTCATCTTGAATAACTTAAAAAACATCTTAAATAGACATCTCATATGAACAATACTGCATGTTATAAACTAACGGTTTGTAATACAAGGTCTAGCGTACTGTGCTTCTATATTAAGAGTTTTGCTACTTAACGGAAGATATTGACTGCTTACTTCCAAAGTTTTCTTGCACTTACGTATTTGCATTCTTGCTACAGAGCATTCTTTGGTGTGGCACAGTGTACAATGTTTTGATAAGACACATGTAAATAACATTTACTATATGTTAACTTCCATTCAAATATATTCAGTTAAATGCTATACGGCTGTACTTTACTGAAAATTACTTATTTGGGAACGAAATAGTTTCACATATTTTACTAACATAAAATAGACTGAACTGGGATACTGTTTCGCTAAGTATTAATTTCGTAAACATCTGGAAACGACATTGACTCTTAAAAATGTGTTGGCGAACAAAATCAAATTAAACGCGTTTGCTCTAGGGTAATTGACAGCCAAGAGAAGCAGCAGTGCAAATAAATTTCCCGTAATAAGATTACTGCGGTGTTATATTCCTAATTGCAGCCGAAGGGGAAAAATGAAATGGCATAGGGTCATTTGCCTCGGAAGTCACGAAGGGATCGGAAATGGGGCAGAGTTGTGATCGATTGATGGCCTTTGTGAAACTTCCTATGCCTTCGGAGGGGTAGAGGCAAAAAGATTATAATGAAAACTACGTGCATATGGCTAATTTTGGCATTTTTGTGATTAAAGATCCTGAAGGTAATTGGCATTTTCTTAAAAGTAAAGTAATAATATCAGATGAAAACCATCGTCTCTAGGACAACTCACAATTTTTCTTTGCCTCTTAAAATTGGCGATAAAATGATAGAAAATTCAAGTGATGGAACTTATAACTGCAACGAGAATGTGCATCCTAAACATGAAAGTTGCAGATAGGCTTCGTATAGTACTTAATAGAATGAAGATATGAGAGTATGTCAGGACACACCCACTCTGGAGATCTTGACTAATTTAAGTAACAGGCATTCTTCTTCTTCTTCTTCTTCTTCTTCTTCTTCTTCTTCTTCTTCTTCTTCTTCTTCTTCTTCTTCTTCTTCTTCTTCTTCTTCTTCTTCTTCTTCTTCTTCTTCTTCTTCTTCTTCTTCTTCTTCTTCTTCTTCTTCTTCTTCTTCTTCTTCTTCTTCTTCTTCTTCTTCTTCTTCTTTATTATTATTATTATTATTTATTTATTATGTAATTTACGTCCTTCAGCGTTGTCATATCGGACGATGAATGGAATGGGTGAAATAATGCTCAAATGAGCCCAGGGTCCATAGGGCTTAGTTACCCGTCATTCGTCTTTCAGGATAAGGGAAACCCCCGGAAAAACCCTATCCAGGTAACTCACCCTGGCCGAGATTCGAACTCGGGACCTCTTGGACCTGAGGCAGTTACGCTACCACCACGCTACCGAGACGGGCACTATTCGGTTTACTATCGATGGCTGTATATATATATATATAAACATTTTTCGTGCTTTTTTTAATGTATTGATGAAAACTTTTCGGTACCTTGCTTCTACAATATTGCCAAATTACTTATAGCATGTTAAATAACATGAAACATGTATATGGGATATTATCCTTTAAGGTTATGATATTTGGTCTATGTGTCGTTTTCTTTTCATCTTCTATTGTCTCGATTTGGTATAGGGTTTATTGGTAACTGTCGTAACAAAGGATTACTATGTTGTAGAAATGAGTTGTATAGTCTTTTATAGCTCGCTCGGAGGACTGCATATACCTCCAGAACATTTAAGTCACTATGGAGAGTGGTATCACGAATGTACCACGGTGAATTAGTTGTGGTTTGCAAATATCTGCTTTGTAGGGTTTGGATTCTTTTTAAGTATATTGCAGATGTATACTGCCATAAAGTTTGAATGAGACAAGTGTATAGCAACAGCTTGTACCGCAGAGCTAGAGATGACTTTCTTACAATGATTGGCTTCAGAAACGAATACGATGCCTTATTTCCCGCACTAAATTAATGATATGGTCGTTCCACGTGCATCTGTTGTCTAAAATTAGGCCAAAGTATCTATGTGAGTACTATTTTGTCTTTAATATAACAGTCCGTTAAGTTTCTTTTGTACGTGAATTTGATTAATCTAGACTTTGGTGGACTCATAACAACTCTCCATCGTTTGCAGCAGACTTCTATGTCTTCACAGAGAGTATTAATTTTCCTGGCTCCTGATTCACAGTTGCCTTTGCTCAGGATTGGATATCGTCAGCATAGTGTGCAATAATGTCTTCATGTGCAGAAAGACAGAAGTATGCATGATATAAAGCAGCGGTCCAAGAACACTTCCCTGAGGGACACCGCATTTGATCACATGTGATTCTGACTATGCATATTCATATTTCACGGAATAGGTGCAGTTACGGAGGTAGCATTTAATTATTTTGTAGTACGTGTCTGAAGTGTTATTTTTAATTTTATAACATAGACCATCATGCCAGACTTTATCAAAAGCCATCTATGTCCAAGAAAAGGCCTAAGCAGTCTGATTGTTCTTCATAGGTGTCAAGTATAGCATCAGTGATTAGAAATAGCTATTGTGGGCAAGAGTGGTGTGACCTAAATCTAAACTGGAAGGTAGGTATAGTATCTTCAACATTTTTTAATGTGTGGCAGTAACAGACGTTCAAAAATTTTAGAGAAGATGGAATAACGACTTGTTGCCCTATAATTTGTTGGATCCTTTCTACCTTTGCCTGGCTTGGGCATCATTATATATAATGGGGTGATTCCATTTTTAGGGAAATATGTTAAACAAAGAATCGCATTGTAAATATAAGTCAACTTGAGTAATATTTTCTTTGGCAAATATTCCAATAAAGATTTCTTCTTAGCAGTCCTTTTTATTGCATTTCTTACCTGCGCAGGTGTTAAAGTCCTGAAAGGTGACAAGTTCTAGAGGCTGAGAGATACAGTCTTCTACTTCGCTAGAAAATTCCGGGTCTAGGCTTGAGTTGGTTTGAAACTGTTGACTGAACTGCTCTGAGCCTTTTCTTCAGGAGCGGAATGCCATTTATTGTTAAGTTTCAGTGCTGATATTGGTGAATATTGTTTAGTTATAAGTTTTGTTTTTCTCCATAAGGATTCATCTTGCGTGTTAAGCATTAGTTGTTTTTTTTTTTGTTGTTTTTTTGTAATTTACGTCCAACAAGTCTTATCGGACGATGAATGAAATGGGTAATGGGTAATGGGTGAACTGCTGCTCAAATGAGTCCGGAGTCCATGGAGCTTAGAGCTACCCGACACGGGTCTTTCAGGATAAGGGAAAACCCCGTAAAAACCTTATCCAGGTAACTCACCCTAACCGAGTCCTCACGCTTGAAGAGGAGACTACCACAGGACCTGCTTCTAAGTGATACATCTGATTCGAATGATTCTAGTGCTTGATGTCTGTCTTACATCTTCAATATTGACATAATTTCTTGGAGAGTATTATTGGAGTTCTAACTTAATGTAGTTAGGGGGCGGCCTGTTAGCCTAACCCTGAGTGTTATTGTTCTTATTGTACTGTTATCTTCTTTTCCCTCTGATCTGTAAAGCATTGTACTGCTGATCGATCAATAAAAATTATAAAAAAAAAAAGGTTGGGTGCAGTCCGCGTATTACTACTCTAAAGCTCTGCTCGCTTTTTATTTGAAGCAAAATTTGACTTTTTGAGTTACGGTGGCAAAGTGTTTAGAAGGTCCAGTACTTTCCTTTTTGAGTGAATTAATATTAGTGATTTATTTACCTACATCGGATGTGGCCTCATTGGGTTTTCCACTATAAATGGTGGCTTACCTTTGCTTTCCTTCTTGTTCATCTTGTTCTAGATCTGCCAGAGGTGCAAATGGATTGTTTAATAAATTGTGATGTTGTTTGTGATCTCCCTGTCCTTTTCGTTTTGATGCTTTAATGCTATCTTCATCAGTTCCCATGACATGAGAACATTTTAGAGGTTATGTTTAAATAGCAAATATAGCTCAAATGAGGCAAACTTATGCCACTTCTAACACTTCCACTACAAGAACAGTCACTAAATGAACGAATCAACTTATAAAATAAATTAACTGAACTCAATAAATGATGATATAACCTTCTTTCAGACAAGATTATTTTGACATAACAGGCACAGCCTCCTAGACGGATTAAATATACTAAGTGTATAGTGCACATAATTGCCTGTTTTCATAGTGTGTGCCTTTTCGTATCTTCAGTGCTTAAATTTTTCTTTCTGTGAGAACGTTTAGGAAGTTTTTGAGTGTCTAACTTTATTGTTTTTCTTATTTTTGGCTATTTATTGATATCCACGTTTTAATATATATTAAAATCTATACAATATTTAATTATTTATTACAATAAATGTTTAATGCTTAAGCCAACGAGTCATTTAATGTCATCAGTTATAAAATAGTGGCAATTTAGCAGAACAAAGCGTAGGGTAAATGCAAAATACTTTTTGTCTGCCACTGGGAAATCGATCATTAATATGATAGCCTGTACGTTTCTACTTCTCGCGTGGATGAAAACATAATGCTGATATAAATGGACTACACTTATTTCTTTACAATTCAGCAGTAGATTTGCCAGCTTGGTAGTATAAAACGTATTCTAGAGATACAACTTAAAATTTATGACAGTGAAAATTACGTATCTAGTAAATGAAGACGGCAAATTTAATGAAATAATGTTTACCGCTTACACTTCATTAAGAGAGAGTTCAAATTATTAAAATGTAAAATTTGAGTTAATGTTATATTTGATACTTCTGCAGTGCTGTATAATTTAAAAAAAATGTCCCCTATCACTGCCAATTCAAATCAATAGTCAGTGTGGGCTCAAATAAACACTTCTAAACTGACTGTCGTTTTTTGTAAATTTACGTCCTCCAACATTTAGTCATATCGGACGATGAATGAAATCGGTGAAATGATGCTCTATGCGTCCGGGGTCCATGGAGCTTAGAGTTACCCGACATTCGTCTTGAAGGATAAGGGAAAACCCAGGAAAAACCCTTATCCAGGTAACTCACCCTGACCGAGATTCGAACTCGGGACTTCTTGAACGCGAGGCAGACAGGCTACCATCTACGATACCAAGGCGGGCTGACTATCGTTAAACGACTTATTCAGAAGTTGACAAGATAACACAAGACTGGGAAAACTGCATGAGACTTGCAGAACAGCTACGTGAATTGACTGTTTGGAAAGAAATAGCACGTGACGAAATTTTGGAGCATATCATAATAAATATGAAGATGAAGACGATGAAGACATAGACAATGACGAATTGTCCCTTGACGTCAGTGACCTTGACAGCTACACTGATGGAATCACTGGCTATCCCAAGGTTTTCAAACCCAGGAACTAAAATAATAACATTTAAAACATATACGTAATATGCGAATATGCCTATTCCTATTTTGATTTCGACAACTGTATTATTGTAGAACTTTGGAAAATTCTGTTTGGGTTCCCTTACGTCTAGAGCCAAGCAAACCTGCATGCTCTAGTATTAGTGTGCGAGATAGAGGAAAATATAAAAGAATGGGAGTAACGAGGTAGCAGTTTTTAGCGGAAGGAAGCAGCTTTTTCTTCAGATGTTTGCTACAGACCGGCTCGAACTGTGCTCTGCAAAGAACGTACTGTAAAAGAAGAGCATATGCGTTAGTAGAGTTACAGAACAAAAACCAAGTCGTTGAAACAATGTTCCATGCTATGTAAACTTGTACAAAACCAAGACTCAATATGCCTGTTGCATATTATAAAGAAACTATAAATAAAATAATGTAGCTTTGGAGGAATTGCAAGACCGTATTAAAACTTGGAATCCCATGCTTCTAAGAAGTTTTGTTCGTAAGTATTGCATTTCATTCATTGTTAATAAAAATGTCTTATTAAAAATAATACCAAAATACAAGAATTATAACAGCTATTTGTAATGCTTTAAATCAAAGCAAAAGCTTGATTATTGACAGGAAAGGGAAGTCGAACACTATATGGGATATAATTTGCTTGAATAACGTTTTAGTATATTAGGTAAAATGCAACACAAATGTGTGGAATTGAAAATGCCTAGGGGTGAATGCGTTGAGCCAGCTCGTGTTCCATTTTAGTAGAACTTATGTTTGTCCCAATTGTATGGTTTTACAACATAACTTAACAATAAATTACAGTGCAGTTGTTTTTCGAAAAAGAAAAGAGAGAGTAGCGAAATTTTTGATGCAGCTCCGAATGTCGCTATTTACCCTTACGTGATCAAGGATGAATCGGGGCAGCTTTCGAATAACATTGTGATCATACCTATTTGTTGTTAACATACTTATTTTAGAACATGTTATACTTTTACATCTTCCTTTTCTTTAATTTGTTATCTACTATTTTTCCGCCCGTGCACGACTCACTGTTCGTCCTTCCTCTCTCTTGGCGCTGAATCCATTCTCACAGTTTTGATAAGACGGGTCATTGTAACACAGCAGAAATTACTGAGGCAGATACGTGTGCTCTGCCTTATCGGTGTACAGAATATATTTGAAAATATGATAACAGGGTCATTAATTCAAGCGCAATGTCCCATTGTAATACGTTGTATCACTTAAGTCTCCTTTAATCCTCTGATTCGGCTGACAATTCAGGAAGCAACTTTCTTGCTCCTCTTTCCCTCCCTCCTTCTCTTCCTCAAGGTAAATAGTTTCTAATGAGGTTGTGGTTGTTATTTCCTTTTGGATCATTGCTCAAAAATTTTCTGTTTTGTAGGATTGGAAATAGCTATGTTAACTGATGTAATTCGTCCATTTTTTTTTTTCTTCTGTCGGTGGAAACATTAACGAAGGACTCCAAATAGCTTCCGCTTGGCTCTCACCAAGGCGGCCCGGGTTCGATCCCAGGCGACCGCAAAGTGAGATTTGTGGTGGACAACACGGCGTTGGGGCGGGTTTTCTCCGGGACCTCCGGTTTCCCCCGCCATCTCATTCCACCGGTGCTCCATCTTCATCTCATGCATCATCAGTGTCACCGCCTGCGGTGCCGTATGTAGTAAAAGCGGGCGTTAAACACTACACACACACCAAATAGCTTCTCTATATAACACGTGTACCTCCCTTGGCAAATGTAGTAACAGCTTTGGGCATATTATCTATCCCAATTATGTTTTTCAGTACCCCATTTGCGACAAAATGTATAATCCTTATTCAGCAATTAGCATTGTGATGTTCCTATACACACAAGATAACACTTATCGGTTGTGGACAAACAAGAGACTACCTTGTATTTGTGATAAACGCTTTATCAAGAGCTCAAACTAGCTAAACAGATCAAGAATTTCTTACCAAAATCTACACATTTCTTACCAAAATAAAATGTTGGAAGAAAGAATAGTTTCCATCTCTTTCTTACCTTCAGTTGCTGTTCTTTACTATTTGCAGAATACGAACGTGCACAGGACAACGGTTTGGCGGTATCCTGATAAACGTACTAGGCTACACGTGTAGTTTTAAGTTGGAGAAGATTTCTCAAAATGTCTTATTTACCTCCTGGCGCGATTCAGTAAGATAACTTATTCAGCTATTTTTAATGTTAATGACATTGTCACCAGCGTCTGAAATCCTAAAAAACAAAACGTTTTTATTGCTAGGTACTACAAAAATAACGAATCCAAAACTTGGTTTAACTTTTGTGAATTTGATATATGCGGAAGCTACGGAGGATTTTGAACGAACTACTGAAATAACGGAGGAATCCAGAGTTGTAATTCATGCCTTAAATTATATGTAGGCATATAGCTTTTGTTATTGACAAAACCAATAAATATGACTTGTTAGGGTGAATAAAACTAAATTTTATTCTGATTAACTTTATTAAAAGAAATGAGGTTCATTTATTTATAGCCACATGAATGAATGGAGATATTGGCTTATTTATTGTAGCAAACATGTTTAGTTTACATCTGTGGCTACTTATCCGTCCTCCAAACACGTAATTAATGAAATCGATATTGCATAACTGAAATCATCATGAACAATTGTGCTCAAAGAGTAAGACTAAATGCTGGAAGTCATTCATTCCTGCAGTTTCGTCATAGAAAGGTTGTGGTATGTATAATATATTATCCTTTAAGCACTGCCATCCCAATTTGTATGCATATGTTTCCTTAAAGTATGTACAGCTTTTGTTTGTTTCTTATTTCACTTGTCAGCCCTATAAACTGAAGGCTATTTAGTTAAAAGTTGAAAATTATATCTGAAAGATCACATAGATATAATTATATTAAAAGATAACTCCTTGAAACAAATGTCGCACTTATATCTTGATTGTAATGCACTTAAGATCAAAATCAGGCTATAACAAGCGCAAAAGTTTCAAATAATTTGTCGGACGAGTCTTTAAAAATAAAGTGATGCGACACAATTGCATGATATCAATAATATAAGCATGCACCGACAAAATAAAGATAAAAGTAAGGAGATGTTTACATTCAACCGAATGCTATACGGGAGATGTTTTCTTGTAAATGAGGCAATTCTGGAAGTCACTGAAGTGTTCCACCATTATACGTTAAGTCGCTTGACGGGTGATATTCAGGTTAACTTGCATTCATAATCGGTAAATAGGTAACTGCTACATTGTTGCGAAGATAGTTACAGATAATACGAGATTGTTGTTGGAAGCGTATAAAATGGGGCCGCAGTAGCTGAAACTTTACACACCGGCCGTTGGGTCATCAAAACGTTACTTTTATTTACGAAGTTTAACGTATCTCCATTTTCCATGTGAGCTATGTTTAGAGGAGTCTACAGGACCAATTAATGCTGTGCTAGGATTGGAGTGTTCTATTTGTAATTGCATAGTTTACATTCGAGAGGTCCCAGATTCAAATGTAGTTATACACTGGCTTCTGAGATAGGTTTTCTTTAATGGTTTCAACTAAATTTGAAACTGATAGTTAAGTTTCGCCATTTCTATGAAGTCAATTGCAGTAAAATGTATGGACGTATAGCCGACGATGCAGCCATTGCTGCTTTTCATCAGATGATACTGTAACTTTGTGGGTTCGTAGAATTACAAGTCCAATTTGCGGAAATTCAAATTGTTCTTTATTTGCGTAGAAATACACTTCGTAGCAGTAGAATTACATCACATACACAACCACGATCTACCAAGGTCGATGACCAAAACAAACAGCGTTCTGATTACATCTGTTTACAGCACTCCTGTTACAACAACACTCTACAACTGTTTACTCCTTACTGTGTTTACTACTGTTCGCGACTGACTCTTGGCGAGTCGTCGCCTTCTTAAATACCTCATTGATAAATTCGAGAGATTTCTGGAACAAACAAGACATCGAATGTTCTATCACCTTCCAGAAGCGTAACTTAATCTGTGCCGGCAAGTCCTTTATCTCCGGCGCTATGTTTATCTGCTTATGCAAGCTCTTTATCTCTGTGAAACACTCTCCGTCTATTTGCGCCGGAATGTTTATGCCCGTTGCCGCGATAATACGAAAGGAGACTACAGGAGACTCCAGTCATGTGTATGATACAAACTGACATTATATGCAGCCGTCAATTTTGAAAATATACCAAAAGCCATTGCCTAGGTGAATACAAAATCACGGCATCAGATTTTTTCTTATATGGATACATAACAAGTTATTGCAATGATTACCTACATATTTCCAATTCGAACATAATCGCATTAAAAGAATATATTAAAGTGTCTTTTTAAACTTGAATTTCACTGTGTTCCCTGTACAGGTGGTTTAAAAACACACTCACTTTTAAAGTAAATATATAGAAAAAATGAAATGAACATCTAGGTACAGCAAATATCAGAAGAAGCAATAACAAAATGTCCAATAGCACAGAAAAGAAAAAGAATGGACTGGATGAAGACAAAGGAAAACCTCAAAGACAAAGATAAGTTCAGCAGTTAAAATAACTCCTGAAACCTTCTTGGCAAGGAATATATTCAAGATATTCTCGGGCTCCAAGCCAGGTTCAACAGTTATGGGTCCGAAATAGGGGAAAGCCTAAAGCATGGATGTAACAGATGAAGATTCATACTCGTATAGTGAATATTCCCCGATATTTCTTTAATATCTAATATTTTGGAATAAATATTTTAGTAGCTGGCTAGAATAGTGTAATTGTTGTAACTTATTACATAATAGTTTTCTATTGTTTTCTTAGATTAAGATAAAATAGAACATCCAAACAGAAGGATACAAGTGTATAGGCTAAGAAGCGGAGAGGATATAATCTCTGTGGCCAGTAATATTCAATCAATTCACCCCGAGAGTACCTATACTCCTCCACAGGAGAGAAAGTCTCCGAGGGGCGAGACGCAGGGGGTTGGTCGAAGGTCCCCACACCCTCCCTGGACAGGTTTATGACACCCCATGTCAGTACAGTTACAGACCATTCAAAAACATTCTGACGGCTTCTACTTTTGTGAATGAATCTTCTCGGTTTTAATGTACAGAGTGAATAGGGCGCATGTTTTTTTAACGGTCTGTTGCTTGTATAGCAAGCTGTCCTTGTCCCACAGCACATTCCTTACAGGGATTTTCTTTGCGTTGCTATACTACACGTCGGACGTCAGACGTCCTCCCTCTTTACCCTAGAACTATCAAAGCTGTCCCCAAAAGCGGCACGATGACGCACTCCGGTGCTCTGTCTCTGGGGCAAAACCTAGATACTAACAAGGCCCCCCCGCCACATTACAGGGTGGAAGTGGATACGCCAGTTAAGCGCGTCAACATATCGGGTAAGACTACCGACTAACTTGGTGAGGCCGCCAGTGAACTAGCACACCGACTACTAGCTCTGCAGATTCGCACCGGGAACTTAAAGGTGCCCCTAAACCCCGCCTGACGACAGAGTCTGATAGAGGTCTCCAATATCCCACGGGTATCGGGAACCACTGCCACACCGAAGCCAAACGAACAACTTCCCTGTGGGAGGGTATCGGATGCTTGACCCGGTGTACTTCTGGTAACGTCAGAAGTACCACGAGTGCTAGGGGTCCGCAGCGTTCACACAACAGCAGTTGAAGGGGACGGATCCCTTCCCCCAGTGATATTGAATGCCTGGAGTATAGCGCCTGCTACACACCCTGAAGGAACGGAAGAGGTAAGAGATGATGAAGAGCGGCCAGATCTGACGGTGGCATGCAAAACGCACCGGTAATCCCTTGCGTTTCTAGGTCCTAGAATTCCCTCTAACTCCCTCTGGCTCGAGAACGGTCGGATTTTGGCAGAAAGTACCTACCGACAAAGTAAGTTCTTTCCTCAAAGTAGGTCCATTGCATGTTCTACACACTACCAAACTTCGTGCCTATAATCCTGAAAAAAAATGAAGGGAAATAAGACGGGTAGTCTATCTACTCGACGTGTGTGCAGTTACGTCCACCTCATTTGAGGAACCTTCATAATCGTTTTACGCACAGGTCCTTTGTGCTTTCTGCGGAGTTACAAATCCTTATAGTAAACCCTTATGGCAACTCAGAATCCATATTTGGTCAACCTGTGACTGTACTTCCTTGAAATTAGTTTTACTATTGATCTTCAAGGACTGGGATAGAGATTTTCCTTTTGAGATTAGAGATGGATTTATGGCGGTAATAATTGTGCATAGTACAAATTTCCTTTGTAAATCAGCGGCACTCGCGTTCTAGACATGAGTATATTGGCTTTGGGTAAAAAAAGGTCCGGTCCAAACAAGAAATGTGAGTGGTGTCATGTAATATGATTGAATAAACGGAAGGGGGTACCTCCTCACAGGGCCTGCTGTGAGCTACCAACCTCTCAGGAGGAAGGGAAGAGGGCGAAGGACAGGCCGGGACAGTGCGTCGCCAGTGAAGCACAGAAATTCCTAACAGTGTCACCCAGTGGACCACCAAAGCTGAACACCACCAAGGGAGAGGATAACAGAGGGACGTAAGCGGCTTGGGCAGCAACTTTTAGGTGTCAGAGATGAAGGTCTACAAAGCATACACAGCACGCCTCCTTAGCGTAGATGGTAGTGTGTCTGCCTCGCGTTCAAAAGGTCCCGAGTTCGAATCTTTGTCAGGAGAGTTACCTGGATAAAGTTTTTGCGGTGTTTTCCCTTATCCTGAAAGACGAATGTCAGGTAACTCTAAGCTCTATGGACCCTGGGCTCATTTGAGCATCATTTCACCCATCCCATTCATCGTCCAATATGACTTAAAGTTGGAGGGCGTAAATTTAAATAAAAAAAAAGCATACACATCTGTGCCATGTGTCCGCAACCGGCGGAAGTACGGTGGTTACAACAAAATCTGTATAAGTGAAATTGGTAAGGAAAGGAATGGAACCGGTTTTACTCCACTCCCCATTAGAGAAGGGAAAACCACGGAAAAACCCAAATCAGAGTTTCGATCGACAGCGATTGCACCCGCTAACTCACGAATGCAAGTATAAGACGAGAACAGTGTGTTGCTACAGCGGAAGGTCTACGAATGGATTGACAAATTAAAAAATTGTCGTGCAAGTGTTACGCACGAGGAAGGAGTCAGACGACCAGCTACGGTCACAACTGATGACAACATTGAGCTTGCATGTGACATGGTTCTGTTAGACGAGTGACTTGATGAAGTTTGATGGGTTTTGGCCCCTGATACGCCTTCCAACCAATGTCCAATGTAAGAAACGTTATAGTTACGTTGCGGATATTTGTTTACTTACCCTCGTACTTTGCGATTCTCTCGCCAATTCACTTAATCTGGTAGTCACAGTTCCCTCGTCGTAAATGTTTAGCTACACAGAATACGAATCTGAACTTCCAAATGGCGATGGCGTGTCTCCGACAATATCCATCGTCAGCTCGCATCTATGCGAAGTCTTCTTGCACCTTCCGGAGTTAATCCTAAGCTTGTATTGTTCTACGTTTCTCTCGTTGCAGTCGACAGGCCGGCTTGGAGCCTGCAGGTGGTGGGCTTGCACAGTCGGCATCCCGCCGACTGAGATTTTGAAACGGCCCGCTAGTCCGGTTCGGAGACCGGAGATTGTCCCACTGTAGGACCAAGGTGTTAACCAGGAGCAATCATCCTGCCTGCAGCACCAAGACACCCGCCGACACTTCTACCCTGAAAGAGACCACCAGATGAGAAATTATTTGAAATGATAATTGAGATGAAATGGAGGGAGAAAAATTGGGGGGGGGATGTAGTTAACCTACCCAGCATTCGCCTGGCGACCTGGGAAAACTCCCGGAAAAACCAATGGGTTAAATAGGCCGACCACGGGAATTGAACCCGGGCCTTCCGAATGCAGACCACAGATGAAACCACCTGAGCCATTCCGCTCGGTTACAATCATATGTATTTATTGCTACGTTGTGGAGTGGGTTGTGGACGTCAAATCAAAGAACTCACAACCTAAGGGGACTGTATGAAGAAGAATAGACAATTAGTGAATTGCCAGAAAATGAGTAGCTTTAGGTTGCCGTGACCTATTTATTTTCTGTTCTCAAAGCTACTACACTTT
Source organism: Mantis religiosa (assembly GCA_030765055.1). Classification (NCBI taxonomy): domain Eukaryota; kingdom Metazoa; phylum Arthropoda; class Insecta; order Mantodea; family Mantidae; genus Mantis; species Mantis religiosa. The sequence goes on from CM060955.1 coordinate 42,994,481, forward strand.
CATACTTTTATCATGACAAACACTTTCTCTATGTCACATATGAGCAATGTTGGCTGAGTGTGTTCCAAACTTTCTTACTGAAACAAATTACAATAAACTAATTGCAGCCCGCCGGTACATGCTTGTTGATGCTGGCTTCCTACACTCAACTATCACTAAACAGGTCCGCCAACTCCTTCAAGCACACTGTGGCCAACTGTCACTGAACATTTATTGCCACTTAAAATGAAACACAAAGCGCTATAAGAACACCCAAAACAATATTTTAATCTGAGTTTTGCCTATGCATATAAACTCCAGGATTCGGTGCTGAAAAATCCTATCAGTGAGCGCATTTCCATTGTCTAACATTCTCTTTTGAATCATTCATCAGTTACCTCAAGTTGGGAAAATGTGAGAGATGAAAGGCATTAATCTGCATATGTGCTTGGTTTTGCCCAGCACGGTGTGGCTTGGGACAGAACTCGAGGTGATGATTAATGACTTCATGAAGCGAGCGTCGCACTGGACAAAGTTCACGCTGAAATTTACAGTACTTCACACAAAAATATGGCAGTGGTGTTCTTTTTTCGCATGAGATCAGATTATTAGCACACCTGTAGAGGGCCTTATGGTTGAAACAAACGAAATGTGTGTATTTAGCAAATAGTTGCATTTATTTTAAGCTATCACGAACCGTCGAAATTAATATGCTATTTTATTGTTAATGTTATGACATTATTCTTCATATCGAAGAAACATTTAGAAGAAATTCATATTTTACCATTATGTCACTGTCAGCAGATGCTTTTTTCACCCCTTCCAAAGTGCGCTTCTGCTAAACTCCGGATGCACTGTAGCCTTAAAGTTTATTGAGCTGGCACCAGTCCATTATATGTATGTCTCTTACGAGATAATACGGTCCCATAATGGACTCGGTATAAATTTATTTTGGTTCAGTTATCGGTTTCCCAAAAAGATTGAAGCTTCTGCGATCTAAGGCTATGCAGGAGCATACAATGTGGTGAGCTGTCTCAATTTCCTTTCCGCATACTCTGCAGTCTAGGTTTCCTTTGATTGTGTCCATTTTGTTTAGGTGATTTTTCACGGGAGCATGGCCCATGAAAAGAGCCACTATGTTATCTTGTCTGAATGTTGTTACATATGAGTACTAATTTTTCAGCTGTTTCCTTATATGCTGGTTAATATTTTCCCAAGTGAAATACAAGGGTGGGTCTTCCATCTGTTTTTGTGTTCCTTTTTGATCCCGTCTTTGATAGCTTCTCTTAGGAGCACTTGGGTACTCTAGAGCCGGATCTGATCCGAGAAAGATGTTGCTGATCCCTTGCGAGCAAGTTCATTGGTTTTTTTGTTTTCTTCAAAGCCCTCGTGTCCTGGGACCCGTATCAAGTCAGCAGACGCTACGTTGGCGACCTGAGAGTCAGTTTCGAGCAATAGGCAGCACGGAGTGACGGTAGAGACCGTAAATACGAACCAGTCGGTACAGTGGAGTGTACGATACTATCATAGTAAGGGTGCTTATTGAAGTTTGTGTGCTTATTACGTAGAAACAAGAATGTAGTAATAAAAGCTCAACACTTTCCGAAGTTGTCAAATAATTACTGTTAAGAATAACTACGTACAAATATGGGATAAACAAAGTCAAGAATTTGATATCAGTTCTGTAGTCCGATATTTACATAAGTAATACTTTTCTAATAGATTTTGGAAAAGTTTCAGTGCAGTTAGTTAGAAATAACTTACTTGCAAAATAATACTGGCAGGAAAGACGACTTTCAAAACAAAACGCATTTTTGTTCCTTTAACACAAAATTTCAGTCAAACGAGGTCCCTTTGATTGGAGAAGTTTATTCCCAAGATCCTGAGCATAACTTGATATACTTATGTGAACAATTATTTTCATTTATAAAGATTTGTGGTTCACAACATGGACTTTAATCTGAGCGTATTCGTTTGAGTGTTAGCCATATTATAGTTTCGTAATTGGTTTAATCACTCACTATTCTCCAAAGTAACGATAAAAAGTTAAACCGTGACACTACAGTCCACATCGAACCAAGGCGTGCCAACCCGACTGCCGGCCTCATGCCCACATACGCAAGGTAGAGGTGGGCGATAATCCAACTGATACGGGGAGATGTGGTCAGCATCTCGGCACCCCCAGGCAGAAAGTTGGCTTTCATGACTAGGGTCGCTTACATATCTGAAGTTCCTCAATTTCCTCACGATGCTGAATGGGAAACGGTCCTATACCAGGGACTTAAAATTCGCACTGTCAGGGGTGGGCTCGGACCCGGGTTTCTCTCCGTGGCAGGGAACCAAAGCATGATACCTTAGCTCCTACGCCACGGCGCAGGACAAATGTAACTATGGAACGTTACAATATTACAAAAGTAATGAGGAAAAGAGGAAGAAATAGCTCGCGAAAGTTCGGAGTTTGGGTAGTATAGTGGTACAAGGTAATGGTTTGTTTCACATCTGAGTACTCTGAGTAGAAGAATTAGAGAAGGAGAGAGAGAGGGGGGAGAGAGAGAAATAGAAAAAGAAGCTTCTTAATTTATGTTCCAAACGTAAAGCTATAGTACTGTAGCTCAAAGTGTTTTAAGAAGCTTTATTGCTGTATTTATGTAATAGAGTTCCTCTTCGTACATATACACACAGCGAAACTTTGACAACGATGAAATAGGTTAGTTTTAATTACAGGTACGGATTGATGTTCTCTCTGTCAGCAGTGGAGATACAGCGGCAAATCAAGGCAAACCGATACGTAACATTCCACATTCTACTTCACTTTTCACACTTTGAAATATTTTTATATAAAGTAGGTAACTTTTAATACATTGGTTGGATATTTTGTTCATGTAGAGAAATAAGCCCCGATTATAAATGTATATTTATATTGACACAAATGTACATGTTTTACACTTAAAATGATATACCTATGTATATTTTCAAATCAAGATACTTCCATTTTATGCGACAGATTTTACAATACATATAAGTATATACATACCTACTATTCACAACAGAAATACTTGCGAAATACAGTGTTCAATTTGCTAAGTTTCTTCACTGGTCCGTTTCTTCTTCATAATATGCTTCATGGTTGCAGAATTAGTATTGTAGCGCACTACAATGTATTTTCTAAGTGAATCTCCTGTGGCTTTCACTGAAATGCTGCTGTATTGTGAGAAGGTGCGTTCGATAATGAGATGTGGTTAAAGCTTAAATACTTGATTTGCATTTCATGTACATAGTTATTTTCATGTAGCCTATTTCGCGTGAACAGATCTTTGATTACTGATAATTAGGCATATCCATGATTTTAATTTACAACTGCAACTGGGCAGGATCTATGTTCTCGTATTGTAAACAGTACATATCTACTGTTGAACACAGTTAACCTGAATCCATTTGTCTTTCTCCCATCGGTGTCCAAGTTTTGTTGTCTGGTCGTGCATTTCAGGTCGTGATTCAGTTAGTTAAATTAAAATATCTATTGTTTTACTGTGGGTGTTTTTCTGTGAAGGTTTTAATTTATAGTTCCGTTGTAAGTAATACCTACTGCCATTACATTATTTCAAAAGATTAATACGTGCTTTGATAAAGCAGGGCGTCGTGACGCTACTCATTAGTTGATGCTTTTTCAGGCTTCTTTTTCGTGCTGTGCTGTCTACACAGATAACGTCTGGCACAGAGCATGTTGCCTGCGAATATGACACCGCAAGCTATTTGCCGAATTCAGAATGAAGAGCGCTTCACAGGCTATTCACAGAAAATTCAACATTATCTTACATTTCATTTTAATGAAAATATCTGAAACATAGGGAATTTTGATCAAAACCATTAAAGTTGTTGAAAAAATCAGAATTTTCCAACATTTTTCTTATATAGGTAGTTTAGGATGCTATATATTGAAAATCTTCGTATCACATCCTCGGAAGGTGCTGAAATTAAATACAAATTGTAATGGACTTTATTTTGAGTTATGCTGTTCATATACAATAGACAAATAGACGCGCGGTGCCCTTTTTAAAATAATAAGTTGCTTTAAAATAATCTGCTGTACAAATTGCAGAGATTATGATGGAGAAAGGTTATCATAGAAAGATTATCATTCTTGGCTAACTTTCCTTATACAATGCTTAATTTTTTAACTTAAATCAACTGTAACAAGATTTAAGATGTTTTACAAATAAATACTTCATACACACTTAGTTAATCTTTGGCTAACTAAGATTATGATTTGTTTCCGAGATCAATATTTATGCTTGCAGCTTCCCAGAAAATATCTTGTTAAATCAAAGACAAATTCCACTTCAGTGTTGAACTACTGCTCCTGACCTACGTTGATGCTGTTGCAGAACAACTTGTTATGAATCACTTGGATATGCTTCAAACCAAATGAAGGAGGAACACAGGATGCGTGTTCATAAGGAGATTTTTTTTTTATTTACACTCTTCATTAGTTACCGAACATGCAGTAATTATTAATAGTGTGCAGAGATACGTTGATTTAGTCGTGTTTGAGTTAATTTTAATTTAATTTATGTTCAAAATAATGTGACATAATTATGGCGTAATTCGGCGCAAAAATTTAACAGAGAGAGATTCTCTCGGTGAACCATTTTCGTTTGATGTGATGTGAAAATAATACTTTGGTAAATATGTGAATTTAAAATAATTACGACACATACAAACAGCCTAACATAATCGTGCAAGCAAAGAGATGACTTATGCCTTAGCTATTGTGGCTCGCATTCGAAGACCTGGACTTTCCGTTGTTTCCCTCAATTGCTAATAAATACCAGATTGGACATTTAGTATAAAATATTCACAAACAGAACAAATGAAAAAGTGCATGGTATAGGAAGGCGACTACCAAGGCCAATTGTAAACAAGCTACCTACCTAAGAAGATGATACAGGTACGCGACTACGGAACTGATTCTATCACAATGGTATTATATTAATGGCATATGCAGTAAGGAACAGCCAGTTTCGCAATTCCAAATTCCACATTCCACCAAAACTCAGCGGCAAAAACAATTATTCAGAAAGGCAATTTCTTCAAATAGGTGTGGACTGTGGACTGGCATAACTGACTCAGGTGAACCAAAAACATACAGTAACCCTCGCAATATAAATCAAGAAGTTAAACCGTCATTAAATGACACAAAGAAACAAAATGTCCTCACATGTAATTTTTCATTAAATGAACCCAAACATTAGTACTGTTCACATTTTAGGAGGATATGCTTCTATTTTGGAAGGGGTTGTATAAAATTACTCTATAACTACAATGGGCACAGTTTCAGTCCGACTCATTTGAACATTGTGAATCCCAGTCTACTTTTAGCTGGCCTAGCATTACAGATGAGGTTTTGACTGCAGCAGACTCATTGATGTTACACACATTTTAACGGCAAGTCTAATGGAATGAGACACGGCTGAGATTGAATTAATTAATTTCACAGTCGAAACCTGTTATTAATTTTTCTAAAAATATAAGGTATCCTATTGCTTTATAAAATGATACAAGTTTTCTAAGCATAGCTATGTCCTACAAATCAACTCGATCTCTTTTGTCATTTTTTTGGAGTACTTCATACGTTTTTGGAATTTTTAGTAATGAAGGCATTATTCATAAGCTTAAATCAGATTATAAGATTATCCATGGAATTTTGACATTCGACATGATTTCGTTGAATATAGATTTTGTACTTGTATAAATGGAAGTGACAAGCATCCATTGTTCTGTCTAACATAGTAACTATGGTTATAGTATTTGACTAAATGAGAAGGTTTTATAGCTTCAGAAGTGCTGTATCCGAAAATATGCGGACCTCTTGAAGAGAAATCTGGAATACATGGCCGAACACAGAAGGCACTCGACTGTTAAATTACATGGAGCTGAATATTAACTATAGAGTGAAGAGGCGGAACTAGTTTCACAAATGTAGTCAACTATAATGAGATGCAGAGAACACTAGGCAAGTAGTCAGGCATGGTCAAATATTTGACGTTATTTGCTAATGTTCCTCTTAATGTATCCAGAACTCGGTGATCAGATAAATCACGCAAATTGGAAACATGATCTGTTATCGAATTGCTGACATTCAAGACGTCGCCCATATGTTACAATTTGCACAGTTTTATAATGATTTATCTCTTGTTTCTATTTGAGCAATGTGCATGTTACGTCAACTTCCATTTATATGTGCTGTCAACCAAAATCACATCTTCGAATATGCTATAAATAATTTGGTAGAAAAGTAGCAATTGAAGGCATTATAGTAAATCCTTAGAAGTGAAGATTGGAGGAACTATTTTCCTTTCTAATGTTTCTATAAACAAGTTTGCCATGAGTCCTCTGAGGATGATCGACGCACGTACGAGCGAAACGTTGGGAATTTCATTTTTTCCTACAAGACCACGGCCAGTAAGTTCGGAAACTTCTACATCTTACTGGATTTATAAACAAGGTTGTTTACTCTTAAATTTTCAAAAGCTATCGACACATTTTCACTCAAATATATCCTACCAGTCATATTGCGTTTTAATTGTACGAAAATGGTATTTTAAAAGTATTTTAAAGGCCAGACATATTCTTAATTTTATAGCTTGCATTTTGAATAAACCGTTTTACTTGTGCAAGTTTTGTCAATGAAACGCACAACATATAGTTAATCTCTCTCTCTCTCTCTCTCTCTCTCTCTCTCTCTCTCTCTCTCTCTCTCTCTCTCTCTCTCTCTCTCTCTCTCTCTCTCTCTCTCTCTCTCTCTCTCTCTCTCTCTGTCTCTCTTCTGTTATGGAATTTTATCTGTTTCACGGTCAGTAAAAAGTGGACTGAATTGTACTTTCTTAGCTGTAAACGCAATATTGCAATTATGAATGATCTGTGAACTTATAATAGCTCTTAAATTTTTATTCTTATCCTTTATTTTTAAATAAAATACCAAATAAATATAAATAGGGCTGCAGATTCTCTTAAAATAAATTAGCTGTCACTATATTACTAAAAAAATTACTGGCATTTTTTTTTATATTTCTTTCCGCTAAAATAGTTTTGAGTTGAAAATCTCTAAACTTGACTCCACCTAGTCATTACGGCTGTCATCGTGACATGTGTCAAGTAGAATTTGATCGTTGGCCATAGTAGCACAATGGTAGTGCGGCTGGACGGAAACCAGAAGATCCGTGGTTCAAATCCCGGCTATGGCATTGAATTTTTCAGTCTGACTCTACGTTTCCAGAATTTGATATTGTCTACAGAATGATTCGTATAGAACTAAAACATTTTTGTTCGGGTGGAAATTCACCCAATTTCCCAAACTTTATTCAAATTCAACGTTCTGGCTAGAGTGCCTTGATAAAGAACACTTTTTATATCTTCCTAAATTATTGCACTTATGTTTGATATATGTGTAAAAATGGTAATTGAGAAAGTATTCTTAGGGAGTTAGGGAGTATAATATTTAAAAAAGCAAAACAATCTGTAATGTTAATTATAATAAAATATATTTTAGTGTGTGCACTTGTAGGTCTACACCTACATTGTGAACCCAAACTATACATGATAAAATATAATACCAATTTACATATGTTTGAAATAACTGAACATTGTATCACAAAAACACTTGCTTTGAATTGTATCTTCAGGTATCAACGAAAGAGAGAAAGAAAGAGAGAGAGAAAGAGAGAAACATTTGAGGGGTTTAAATTAACATTTAATTGCATAGCACATTCTTTTACAAGCACTTGCCGCAATTGAAGCGCTGGATCCAGAGAACATTAAGACTTTGAATATAACTTTCCACAATAGATGCATTCCATCCGCCACAGATGATCTTTTCACTAGACGTATCTTCTCTTTCCGTGTCATCTTCAGAACTAAAGCATGTTTCACTATGGCATTTCTTCAGCTTTTTCTGCTGCCTTTTTGCCGCGATAGGTCTACACTTACTAGAGGTAACTTCATGTGCATTGTGGGATTTTGATTATTCCAACTCATTCTTGTTTAGTGACCGGTAGCCGGTACACATAACCAGTGACAAAACTGCGGAAAATGTTTACCTAAAGCCATATAGCATTAAGCCGCAAGGTCTGGGTAAGGATGAGATTGGTTTCAAGCGTTTGTTGTGTAAAATCCTGATGAATTGGAGGGCTTCGGCTGCAACTTTGATATTGGTTTAACACTTTGAACTTTTGGATTAGGTTACTTTAGTTTATCGTCATTTTTAACTTGTTTTCGCAAGCAATTCATTCTCATTCCCATTTCCAGACTTTATGGAGAGAAACCCAATCAAAGAAAAATCGTATCCAAGACCTCCGGGAATAGTAGTCTAATATAAAATGCTTGTTTAAAATAGTATCAGATATTTCATTATACATAGTTGGTCATTATCAACTTCTAACGGCAAGGTACTTCTATGATACTTGTAATAACTTTTTGTTCTGTTTCATCTGCATTAGTAGAGCTCATTACCGTTGCAGCCAAATAATCTTGTCATTAAGAGAAGCGTCTTACAAGGATAAGACTAACTGGTCTGAATATCGCCAACCATGTTTATTGGTACATACTGGCATTTCTGAAACAAATTGCAAAGATTGTGCAGCAAAAAGCCACGAAGTTTCTTAGTATAGGATAAGGTTTCAAGAGCAACCTCAACAGAAATAAATAAAATCAGCGATTTTAGTTTGTCCTTAAACATGTACAGAGAGAAAGTGTGTGAACATGTGTATATGATAGGTGAATGATAAATATGTGGATAATGTTGCAAAATCAATTGAAAGGTTATTTCTTGTATCTCAGAGGTGTTTCTATCAATGTATCCACAAGTTATTTTGTGTATTCCTGTTTATGATTCCTGATTTAAAAATTTCAAATATCAAAACGAGGGCAAAACAAGTGTGCAATATAACCATTTTTGAAAATTTGTATCACGATTAAATAGGCATAGAGGAATAAGTTTTTAAGAGTGGCTTATAGAAAAGCAGTTAGAGTCTCTGCCTCACGTTAAAAAAAAATTCTCGAATTCGTATCTCGGTCATCCATCTTTCGAGGAAGGACGTAAATTAAAAAGAAAAAAGTAGAGGTGCATGTGTACAAACCAGACGGAATATGCCATGTAGTTTTCAGATAGAGAAGTAAACGGCACATCATATTACTTCTAGGTATGTATATTAAACTAAATTCGTAATGGAACATATAATTTCAGGAGCTTACTTTTTACAGCACAAATTAAAAAAGTTAATTACAGAACAGACATTTAATTTTAAACTTCCATAAAGAGTGGATGAAGGAAAGGAATTTGTCTCGCTATTGGTTGCCGGGCAACTGTGCCAGAGCTGGAGCGACTTTTTGCTTGCACACAACGCATGCGTGGAGTGAAATTGTATCAAGAGATGGAAGGAAATGTAATTTCGCTTCCACAGTACGCGATCCTACAGCAATGCGACGTACGGGAGATGAAACATGTGAATCTTCCCATTCAACTCACCGTTAGCGTGCGGTGTTTATGTACAGCATCTCTGTGCATGTGTATTGATCATCCGACTACTGAGCCCAATCTCAAGCAACCCTTCCACCCGAAACCTACCCCAAGGTGACCGACCACCCAATAAAAACTGTGGCATGAATCTGGAAAAGCCACTTCTGTTAAGCTGACGAGTGTCTGCCGCCTCTTCACGGACCAAGAAAAGAAAAGGTGGGGGGAGTAACGTGAAGTGCGCACCCTCGCAGGCAACTGTCTTTCTTTCACCTTCACGAGAATTCGCGCGCGCAGACTGGTATTGTTTCCTGCCCCCAAAAGAACACTTAACCGGAAATATGTGCAGTAATCGGGTTTCCGGCCTTTGGACTTGATCGCTGTGGTGTTGTGCGGTGTAATTATGATAGCACAGTGTTTACTGTGAGTGCGTGCGTGTGTGACGTTGTGGAACACCTGTTCAGTTTTGTTAACGCAGTTAACACGTGGCATCGTGAAACATCTTCATAATTCGCCGTAGTTTAACTGCATCTCCTTATGAGACTGTCTTCAGTGAGAATTTGATTTTAGACCTCACAATTTTAGTGCATGCATACCAAATTAGGAGAAATCTATATTTCATTAAAAGTTTTGCAAAAACCTATTTAATTTGTAGCTGTGAAGTGCAACAGTGTTAATAGTGTGTCGACCTGGAGCTAAAAAGTTTGTTATAATGCTAATTATTAAGAAAAAGTCTAAAATTAAAATTATTCAGGGAACTACCGAGTCGCCATAGCTTCGTAACTTGCGATTTAGAAACATTTTAAAAGCATTGTATAACGTGTCATTATGTCATGTCATTATGTGTAGTTACATGATTATTTTTATCTCGATAATCCACAGAAATCGGAAACTGAGCCAAAACTAGATATAAATGTCGTTTTCTTATTGTGCTATTCGCAGTGAATATTGAACATAACTGTATTTCGAACACTAAAGCTCGTAGTCGGATTATTTTAACATTCATTCGAGAACAGCTTTGTTTCACACAACTCTGTGATTTCAGATAGTGCAAGTCAGTTGAAGTTTTGTTTGTTAATGGGGTACCTTTTGTTACTCGAAATGAGTTAAGCTGATTTATTCCTTTACTAAATATTTTGGCCGTGGACTTCACATCAGCATTCCCTTGTTCCATAAAATGAATACAGGCATTCCAGTAACGACTGTAATAATTAACTACATAGCACCCTTAAAATAGATTTTCGCAGCTTTGGTTTCAACTTCAGTTCCTTAGCAAAAGCTGCAGCACTGACCATCATGGCAACTTGCCAAACGGATCGTCTTGCAACTAGATGATTCTAAGGTTTGCGTTTCGGCAACCGCAGATAGATGCACTAGATTTTATACTTGATTTTAAAACTTTAACTTAAATAATTCATGACTTATCATTTTTATTTTTACTACCACGTGTATAGGAGATATTCCATCCAAAAATTCGATACTGAGATTTCACTGCAAATGCACGTTTTGAGACTATTCGAATACAAAATCAGGATTTTTACAAATATCATGTGTGTATATATAATACAAAATCTCCTCTAACGTCATATCAGACGATGAATGCAATGGGTGACATTGTGCTCAAATGAGACCAGGGATCTACAGAGCTTAGAGCTACCCAACATTCATTTTTCGGGATAAGGCCAAACCCTGAAAAAAGAAAGAAAGAAGAAACCTTATCCAGGTAATTCACTCTCACCAAGATTCCAACTAGGAACCTCTTGATTGTGAGGCAGACACGCTACCAACATGATTTAATCACAGTATGTGTGTGTGTGTGTGTGTGTGTGTGTGTGTGTGTGTGTGTGTGTGTGTGTGTGTGTGTGTGTGTGTGTGTGAGAGAGAGAGAGAGAGAGAGAGAGAGAGAGAGAGAGAGAGAGAGAGAGAGAGAGAGAGAGAGAGAGAGAGAGAGAGAGAGAGAGAGAGAGATAACAGCATAACTCAGAAATGAAATCTCGGTTAAGTATCAACTTTGTTATTTACTATTTTCCAAAAAATGAAAAATACTCCACTCAAACTATTCTTTACATGAAACATTATCCAAAATCTTGATTGTCTCAAATGGCTCCAACAATTTTAATTAAAATACCACACGTTTAAAATATATTTTTATAAAAGAAATATATCGAATTTTTCAGGGAATAGCCTGTTACAGCTCCTTCATGTTGGTTTATTTTTGTATAACCGTCAGAGATAAGACTAAACGTCACTATGCAAAAAAAAAAAAAAGGTGAGTTCGTTAAAGCACGCACTTTGTGTGGATTCACCATTTGTCCAAACAACCATTTTTATGTAATCTTTCCTATTTAATTTTTTTATAACTTTTTGCCCGCCTTGGTAGTGTATCTGCCTCACGTTCAAGAGGTCCCGAGTTCGAATCTCCTGGGTTTTCCCTTGTCCTGATAGACGAATGCCAGGTAACTCTAAGCTCTATGGACCCTGGACTCATTTGAGCATCATTTCACCCATTTCATTCATCGTCCGATATGACTTAAGGTTGGAGGACGTAAATTACAAACAACAAAAAATCCCATTTAAAATACTTATACTTTTCTCAAACAGGAAGTCGCTATTCATTTATTATGTCCAGACCATGGAAAGAGAATGTAACTAAATCATCGCATAGCTCTTAAAATATGTGATTATCGCTTAAGTCGACTGCTATTCCCGTTGTATCTTTTAAGCAAACGTGTAATAAAACTATTTGTTTACAAATGTTTCTCTCAATCAACATGAAGTACATGGAAATATAAGCATGCAGTAGTAGTTTGTCCAAGTGTGGGTAGAGAAAGCATTAAACATGTAATACTCTGCCCTTATTAATTACCTATATTATTCATTTAAGTCCTGCCTTATAGCTTCATTTACCAGTCGCCGTCTATTTTTGTCTTTCCTCCTTCCATTCGATTTAATCGGAGTAGTTCTATTTTCATATCATAGAACTTTTAGACGCTGTTTGTTAAGGTTGTGATACTATAGTATTCTTGAATTTGTGCAATTTCAGCTTATAATTTACAATCTTGCAATACATTTATTAGGCATTCCTACTTTAATGTTGTACATACCTTCCTTTGTGTTACACGATCGTGTGGCGCCCTGGCCTTAAACATTGCTGTGTAACATAGGTACTACAGTAAATTGCCATATTTTACGAAACGTTTTAGTGAGTTTAGTAGAACTTGTCATAACAGATATAAAGCTACATATCTTTAAGATTCAAAATTTATACAAATACTTAGATTACGACTGATGAAATAGATTTCGGCGCGGATCGGAATAATGTAGTAATGTTAGTGAACAATTTATTGTTTAGAATATGGATGTGCTAAGCGTCTGAATTTTACCTCATTGAATTAGCCACGATTTAACCATTGTTACGTCATCAGAAAAGGACTAATGAGATGAAAAAAGGTTGAACTTTGGCCAATCACAGGCGAATGTCGCAATTTACTTTTACAGGTGTATTACTCAGACATTCGTTTGTTACAAGGTGGCTTTAAAAGTCAGACAGTCATTTGTTAACGTCCTACAACTTAGGCCACATCGGATAATAAAAGAAATTGGTGAAATGAAGTTCAAATGAGCCGAGGTTGACAGAGCTCAGGGCTACCCGACATTCATTCTTCAGGATAAGGGCAAAAGTCCCCAGTAAATCTTATCCAGATGACTCGCCCTGACCGAGATTCGAGTTCGGGACCTCTTGATTGTGAGGCAGACACGCTACTGGTAAAAAACTATAAATATCACTCACTACGTCAGTGAATTATCGGCAATCTGACTTTCTGTAATATTATTTGGGACAGTGTAAGTACATGGGAATAGGAGAAGCCAGAGGCTAAAGAATAATGAAAACGAGGATATCACAAACATTACTGCAGAAAACATCGTACCTGTGATTCCAAGATCTTGCTGAAGAAAATTAGCGTTTAACAATAGTGTATCATTGCTCTGTGCAAACTCCAGTGACATTTGCACTGTTTGCATGCAACTTACATCATCAGCCTTTGTGCGGGCAGGTGTGCCTAACAAGTTCGTTGACAGAGGCGAATATTTCATGAGCGCGTCCTGACATCAGTGTTTGCAAATAAAATGGCAAAGTGCAGAAAAGACCTTTCTACCTCTCATTATAACAGCAGAATGTTAAAGCTTGAACATTTTTGCAGGGGCTAATTTGGATATTAACGAGATGATGAATAACTAATCTATTTTATATTTGCGCTACTTTGAAAAAATACAAACCGCGACTGATAAATGCGGGGGAGTATACGATAAATGTTGTTATACATAGTTTAATGAAGAAATCCGGTTACAGTGCGAGTGTTAAATCTCGTATTGAACAACTGGACGTGATTGGGGTAATATAGCGATGGTACTTGTAATAGCATTGTTGCAGTATTATATTTATAGATATAATACTCAGATGAGATTATAAGTCAGTTTAAATGTCAGGATGCGTGCCGCATATTTTGAAGAGAAAAAAAGGTCGAGAGTTCTTGATTTTCGTACATACGTCATAGGAAATGAAAGAAAACTAACTTTTGTTAGTCTTCTATTACATTGTTTGGGGTTCAGTACCGGTGGGAAAATTGCGTGCTAGACAGATCCGTCTATAGAGAAAGAATGACGTTCAGGAATTTCAAAGTGCACTGCGTGACAAATCCATTAAAATGTCATCATGACAAACCTATGTCTGAAGTGACGAAATTTCAGTTTAAAAGTATGAGCTTTTTGAGAACATGGATTAACTGTCCGAACCTAAACCCATGCCTCCACGGAAATTAGGCTTGTCACATTGTATATTTGGTAAATATATTAAAGTTTCTTGCTATTAATTTAATCGAAATGCAACTGAAGTAACTGCATTTGCTACATGAATAGTGCTTACCATATATTAAATTAAAGAAGTGGCCTGTCATTAAGAGCGTTTTCGCAATTAGAATTAAAATAATTGCAATACTTCAAGCTAATTGCAAAATTGTACGCGCCTAATATAAATTTACTTTTAAGGAACAAATTACAAGATGTCTTGTTTCGGCGAAACTTCTTCAAGATCTTTGCGGAAGATTAGAGCTCTTCACACGGTTACATGGGTTACTGTATATACTTAATATGCTTTTATGCCTGCAAGTACTTTGGTGCTATTCATTAACTTCCCATAAATGTATTTAGAAAGTTAATTTTACTTCATCGATGGCGAGATTTCATCGAGAACCCACGGTATGAGGTCCTTCAGGAACAAAAATTATTTTAAAAAGTTGAGGGAGAGGGAAGGAAATAATTCGAAAAGAAAATTAAAGGAAACTCGACTTTTATATTTGATTCAGAGCATTCAACAGTGGCATGTTAAACACATTAAACACATTAAAATAAGTAGTTTGTGGATTTAAGTTTTGTTCCTAGCAGTGCCGTTTCCGAAATATCTTTGTTTTCCCATTGAGCTTTCCCACTTGATGCTGCATTTATGAAAAATGTACAGTGACTCCCATAAATAACCGGACATACTGTGCTTTTCACTATCAAGCATTATGGAGGCAGAATATATTAATTTAGTCCATCTCGGGATACTCTATCTGTTAAGCAAAGCTAATTTGCCATGAATGTGTATTCTAATGGTCGAAAATTTGGCTAAACTAAGAGCTTCCCCATTAAACTTAACTTACCTAATTATTTTACCACAAAAAAAAAAAATAATCGGCCAAAACAAATGAGGTATGCAGAACAGTCAGTAGGGAAAACAGCGTCCTAGAAGCAGTGGGTACCTCACCTGAGCACCAAGAATACAAAAGCATAATATGGGGCCTGGAGGTAAGTACAGTACCCTCGAACAGAGACAGCTATTAATTTTTCATTATAAAAAGCATAAAACATACCGGGATATAGCAAGGATTGTTAATCTTGGCAAAAACACAGTTTGTGACATAATTCACCGGTACAAATATGAAGACAGAATTGATTCTCGAGCTAAGCCAGGGCGACCAAACCGAGAGAGACCAGACTTATGTGTATAATGCGGAGGGTAAAAAGGAATCCCCGTTTAAGTGCCCCTGCGATTTGTGCTGAGGTTCAGGAACAATTAGGACTGACAGTCCTGAAACGATAAGAAGAGTGATGAGAACACATGGTTTTTTGGCTGGCCAAGTAGCTCAGCCGGTAGAGCACCTGTCTGCCGTGCTAGGGGTCCCGGGTTTGATTCCCGGCAGTGGAGTCTGGAAATATGAATGAGAGTGTGAATGTGTGCGAGATCTAATGATTAAAAACCCAACGAACACGAGTTAATACCTTCGATATGTTCCAGAAGAGAAAGGTCGTCGATATGACAATTGAAGTTAAAAGTTAAGTGGGACAAAAAAAACCAAACGATTTTAATGGTCGCGTTGCCAGAAAAAGGCCATATATCTCCATTAAAAATAAAAGGAATAGATCACAATTCGCAAATGAGTTTATTACACAGAGTGCCGATTGGTGCGACTTAGTCATTTTCTGTGATGAAACTAAATACAGCCTTGCTGGTTCCGATGGCAGGATAATTGTGTGGAGGAAGCCAAATAGAAGGACGAAATTTGCAAGGCAGAAACACGGTATGGGGCTGTATTTCTACTGTATAGACACAACAATGAAAAGGCAGGCACCTCTATCTTCAAATATTGCAGCAAAATTTGAAACAAAGTGCAGAAATGATGGGTATTTTGGACAGCTTTTCGTTCTATGAGGATAATGATCCAAAGCATACGTTGCAAATTGTGCAGCACCGAGCGGGATGGCTCAGACGGTTTCGTCTATGACCCGCATTCGGGAGGCTCGGGTACGATTCCCGTGGCCGTTAACTAACCCATGAATGTTTTAGGGTATTTTCCCAGGTCGCTAGGTGGATGCTGGTTAGGTTAATTACATCCCTAGAACTTCTTGTCACTCCCTTTCATCTCAGTTATCATTTCATATGATCTCTCATGTGGTGGTCTGTTCCAGGGTAGAAGTGTCAGTAGTCTTGGTGGTGCATGATAGGATGATATGCTCTGGGTGAACCACTTCTTCCTCCGATAGGTCAGTTGCCAGTCTCCGAACCGATTGTTGGGACCTTCTCTGGACCACAGTACGGAGGAATGTCCGTCGTCTTGGCCTGCCGGGGGAGGTTTCCATCTAAGTAAAATGTAGGAACTCTGCCCCCAGCACTGTCGTGGCTCCGTGGGACGACCGCCCTCTATCTCTCGCCTCATCCTTCCTTCCGAGGATGCCCCACTCTAGGCGTAAGGTACAATAGACCAAGACTGGTCGCAGTGCCGAATTCCATCCGGGGAAAAAATGCAGCTGTGATTACTTTACAACTGTCCTCATTCAAACTCCGTATCTTGATCCTATTGAACAAGTGTGGGACAAATTGGAGAAGACCGTGCGGAAGACCCCAATCAACTCAATTTAACAGTTGAAGCAGAGGTTGTAAGAGGAATGGAGTAAACCTTCAATATCTTGCCTGAAAACCCTGGTTCACAACATACCGAGTAGATTGCGAGAGGTATTAAAAAGGAGAGGAAGAGTCACAAAATATTAAGTTTTATTTCCTTTCACTCTTAATTTGTTGTGTCCGATTACTTTTGAGCATACAAAAATGCTATGTTCTTTTTAGTTTCTAAAAATGTGTGCATTATTTGCTTTTGTGAGTCAAATAACATTTATTATATTACATGGACGAACCATTTGTGTATGCTTATTAGTTTAATTAAAGTAGCATTTCAAAAATTGATTTTCATTTTCTAAAGCTAGCTCTCGGTTTCGTCCGATTATTTATGGGAGTACATGTAAGTACCGTTTTTCCTTCATTTGAACTCATGGGTAAGAAACATTACAAGACTAGAATTCACGTAAAAAACCTTATTTTCGCATCGTGCATGTAAATCAGCCTGAAATGCCCAATGTCAGAGTATTTTGTAAAAATTTAGATACGTTACGATAGAGAAGAGAACATGTATTTTAATGAAATGCACTCATGAACGATAGAAATTATTTAAACAAGTTAATATGAGTTACTAAAATAGAATGAAATTAAAACTAAAGAAGATATTAGGAAAGCATATTCCTTTTTCCACGAAGTTCCAAAATATAAAACTTCAATATACTTTACAAATATACGCACATATCTGCTTATTTATTATACCTAATCGAATATTTACCGGTTTAAATAGTTTGATAAACTATTACTACTATATTCTATAAGGATGTAATGACTGACAGGAAAATGTGGTCATTTAAATACATTGTACCCAACCTTTCATTTTTGTCTTCTATAGAGCTGTTTATAGTGATAATGTTTGTTAAAGATTGCGAAGCATCAGTTAGTGCACATAGAATATTATTAATAAAAAGTCAGTGGAACGAGGATAAATTTTAAGACTTGAACATTAGCTTTACATAAGGGTTTACCAAGAAAATTTTTCAGACAAACCTTTCATTTGATAAAATCGGGTATTTCCTGTTTGATAATTTGGTTTATATAAAATTTAGGTTTTATCCATGACATTCAAGTTATTATTTTCTATCATTCTTGTTTATTCGTTTTGGGTAACTCCAACTCTTCTGTAGACATTCATAAGCCGCTAATAAAACTTCTTTATTTCATTGACTCTAGCCAAGAATTGGCACCCATCTACCATTAGAACATTTCGATTAAGACTTACTCGAAAGACAAATTCAAAATAATTGTGAACAAGAAATCCCATTCTTCATTTCTCAAATCATCTTCTATTTCGTTTCGCCTTCATTCATCTACTCTACAGTTTAATCAAAGCAATTGTTCAGTTCATATACATTTTGTTCAAAAGTATGAGCTCTGTTTCTGTGTTACCGTATTTCATCTGTTGTGGCGTAGTTTAGTAGAGTTTATCTCATGTAAATATAACCACTGCATTTCTTTGCGTGGAAAAAGCCGTAACAGCTGTTCCAACATCAGTATGAAACAAATGAGTGGCAAGTTTTCGGTATGGCCAGGTGAAGTTGAAATGTGACTCAGTTGTACAAGGTGGTGTGTACGATGTTTTATATTCTTAAGGGTTGATCAAGCCTATGGTGAATATATTTTATAATTTATACGCTTTATATTATTCGATTGAATTAATGATACTAAGCATACATTTGCTCATTTTGTTAAGGTAGGGTGAGGACCAGCCGTACGCAAGTCCCTCTCATTCCAATTTTGGGTTGTTCACATGACAAACCGACTAACTTCAACTTTGAAAATGTTGACACCAGTGATGAAACTTTTCACAAAATCACTGAAAAGTTTTAGCAGCCAGGCTGACTAATTTCATAATTCAAGGGAGCGCGCAACTTAAAACCGATTAACATTTCGGGAAGAATAAATAGTTATCTCAACATAGTCAAAGTTGAGACGTCCATTTTCACTTTTGATACACCTTTTTATGAACATAGTAACAATGGAATCAAAGTGTTTTAGATATATTTTGGAATCTGAGTTTTCTGTTTCAATTTTTTCGCGGCACTTAATGCGCTGTCGAGCTGTTTCTCTCTCGTCTAGTACGTGCTTTCTGAAAATTAAACAAATACAACGTCCAAAAAGTGATGTACATGAAAAGTTTTTTGAAATATAGAATTTATATTAATAATAAATTTTAAAATAAACTAAGGTTTTTGATAGAGTCAACATGAAAAATTCAATGCCATTGCCGAGATTTGAACCAGGAGATCCGTAGTTCAAATCCTGGCCATGTCATTGAATTTACCATGTTGACTCTATCTATCAAAAACCTTAGCCTATGTACGGCTAGTGTGAAGAAATGATTAATTTCCATCAATTAACTAAAAATAATAATAAACATTTGTTATGATATAATTAGTTCCATTTGTACTAAAACGAACATTAATTACAAATTTTCAAGCTAGAATCATAAAAATATATTTTTAGCTTTTCACTCGATATAGGACAATAGACTCAATATTTAGAGACTCAGTAAATAGAAAAAAAAATATGAAAGAGAAATTTAGGATTATTCGATTAAATTGACTTCTAACTTGAAATTAATTCCCTCAATTATTTATTAGTTATACAAAGACTCATGTGGTATAGACATGAACTGTTTGATGTTCTGGTGAATGTTGACATTTAGGTCAAACGTTGATACTACCGCGCTGGTCATTGGATCACTAGAGGGTGAATACAAGTTGAACACAACGGTCAGAAATTACTATCTGCACACACTTGTACATCCATTTCATTATAGTTGACCACAAACAACAGTCATAATGACTACGAGAAGAGCACAAATGGTTAAACTGCCTACATCTTACCATGTCATAGTTATAGAGTATGGAACTATGGCAGTTTTCTTGAAAATGAAAATGAAATGTGTGGTGTTTAATGCCCCTTTTCCTATATGCTGCACCACAGGCGTGGATACATAAGATAAAATTGTAGCACCGGTGGAATGAGATGGCGGGAGAAACCGGAGATCCCGGAGAAAACCCGCCGAGCGCCGTATTGTCCACCAAAAATCTCCCATCTCCCTTTGCAGTCGCGTGGGATCGAACCCGGGCCGCCTTGGTGAGAGTTGAGTGGTCTAACACTCAGTCATGGCGCGGCCAGTTTTCTGCAACTTACGTTGTGGTTCCAGGTTCGAAATGTCGTGCCACTCGGGAATGTTACAAAGGACAAATTCACATGTGTCTTCAGTCGAATAAGTTAGGATTTCAACGAGGGGTGAAAAGGGTGTTAAGTTGAAAGTGCATAAAAAGCATAAATACAGAAAGATTCTGATTTCGAACCTCGATCAGGGCGAATTATCGGGATAAGACTTTTTCTGGGGTTTTCCTTATTCTGAAAGATGAATGTCAGGTAACTCTAAGTTCTAGCCTCGTCTGAGCACTGTTTTACCCATTTCATTCATCGACCGATAGGACTTCATGTTTTAGTTAATTTAAAAGAATAGCAGAAAGTGATATACATAGGTACATATTTCAACTACTAAAGTAAACTATACTGACAAGTGAGGTGATCTATTAAGCAGCAGTGGTGATATACTGAGGTGAGTGATAATAGGCAGAAAGTTTGAAACTGTGCAAGAGAAAACAAGTGAAGACTGGCTTCTTCTGGTTTCACTGTGCATCTTGGCAACTGAGATTTGCTTCGGATTACACACAATGCTTACACTACTGGATGCGGAAATTTATTTTCCTGAATATATTAAATAGTTCTCTACAATACTACATACTTTTGAAAACGGGCATGGTATTTCTTGTTCTGCCCACAAAACAAATTGCCATATGATCTTATGTTCAGACATTTTGTAAACAAGTGCTGCGAACTAAATTTCAACATTAATTCGAAGACTATAATATTTCATTTAGAACATAACGTTCAAAATACTGTGAAAGTTGTATGACCATTTGAAACTATTGATGGATGTCGCTTTTATCTTGGTTAAGCATTAAAGGAGGCTGTCAACATTCCATGATGACAAGCAACCCGAGTATGGTATTTGGCTGTATGAACTTTGGACTTGCCTAACTTGATACACAATAAGTCAATTCTTCGTTCGTAGATGATTTCATGCCTTGCCAACCTCCGGAATCAATATTCAGTTATTATTTAGTAGACACACACGTAAGTGATTCTGTACCGTTTTCTCCACAAATGTGGGGGCGCGAATCAATCTTTGCACTCTTAGTGGACTAAACTACATGCATATCATTTCATTATAACTTCAGCGTGCATTTTTTCATATTCTATGAGTAGGGGTGGTGATTTTTCGAAAATGGATATAGCTCGATAAAGTGCGAAATTGATTCAAAATGCGATATACATAAATGCGAAATCGAAGATTTTCCCAAGTAATTATTTTTTCCCAATGCCTTTTCTTCTAGAAACTTTAACTGAAAAGTCTATAGAACCTTTACATGTTTAGAAAGTTATAAAGTAAGTGACCACTCTTTGGGAATGTGGAAAGCAACCCTTCCCGCTAATTTAACCTATTGTTCCACCATTGCCCATATGAGGTATGGTTGGTACTGAAGCGAGTTCAGCTGTTTTACAGAGGAGACCCCTCTTACCACGCCTAATGACTATCATAAATCTATCTCCACAACCCAGTTAACTAAGCATTTCAATCATTGTGATAAACACATGTTAATTCCAGATGGAGTTCTCAGTTGCCAAAGTTCCAATTTTCATTTTTCTGTTCGGTTTTATGCGCAACTTTCATTCTATGCGTAGGTCACTTCAGTAAGTGCGAGGCTAACTTTGTACATTTTCTTTTTATTGTGCTAATTTTACATCTGTATGCATTTATCTCATTTGTGTTATGCAATATACTTTAGTCTGTATCAACTTGTTCTATATTTCTGTGTATTAATTTAATCTATATTAATGCCCGCCTCGGTAACGTAGATGGTAGCGTGTTTGCCGCACGTTCTAGAGGTCCCGAGTTGGAATCTCGATCAGGGCGAGTTATAAGATTTCTACCGGGATTTTTCCTTAATCTGAAAGACGAATGTTGGGTAACTCTAAGCTCCATGGACCCCGGACTCGTTTCAGTATCATTTCATCCATTTCATTCATCGTCCGATATGACTTAACGTTGGAGGACGTATTATTTTTAAATACACCCTATATTAATGTAAAATAAATTGACACTATGCACTTTTAACTCACTATCATTAAGTGTGTTTTAGATCTCATATAAATAATGTTAATATTCATAATTTTAAAAAATAACTCAAATTTAACTTTTTAAATGCTATAAATAATATGCTGAGTTGCTATAAAATGCTAAATGCAAAAATCAAAATGCTGAATTTCTGATTTCAAAATGCTAAATATCACTACCTTTATTTATGAGAAGTTTCAATGGCTAAAAGAAAACCGCTCCATGAAACAAAAAATAGATATTTTGACAAGAAATATATTAAAATATAAGATATGGGTCGTTTCTTGAGTAGAGTGAGTGAAACGAGCAGCCTATCACTGAAAATCTTGCAAAGTAAAACACTAGATATTTTAATTATGACCAAGATATTTAACCTACCAGCAACACCTATGTTTACAATCCGAAATCTGTATAGAATAGGAACGAAAATGATTACACTGTGTTTAACGCGAATGAACAGCTGCACTAGGTCTGTGTTCTACTTCAATAACAAATTAAAGTTATGCTCAGTTCAACGACATAAAGCGAAGAAGGCTGCAAACGATGAAGCTCACAGAATTGTATGTTCCACCTTTGAAGGAAAAAATATAATAGAAGGTAATATCAGGCGTTAATTGGTTGATATCTAAGTTATATGAGAAAAAGAAAGGTTATTTCTCTCCGGAACCGACACATTGGAACTTTTCTGGATTAAACACTACAAGTGCTGTTCTGCAACAGACGAGAGTCGTGTTGTGGACCGACAGAGGATACAGGTGCAGTAATGGAGTCGTGTCTATACAATCCAGTAGGCAGGAATAGACATCCTTACTTATCCTGTTGTAGTAGCTTTTGTCATTGATCGCTAAGATTATTCTGGGTATTTTGGAAATTACCTATCCAAAGAACCATGAAAAATATCAAACACGCATTTTGGGTTGATACTGCCCTGATGTGCGCCCAGGTTTTTGCGAGTTGCCTAAATAAATTAAACGTTCTTATAAAACAGTGGAAACAAATTCTATATGTTTTATAATAATTGTAGATTTACAACAAATTGTTAGTGTTCATTTATTTTATGGCAGATATCTACATTTTCAAGCTGAATATGTTTGAACCTATACTACCTAAGATATTATAGTTAATATTGTTTTTCCATCGATAATCTCTACTGATTTTCAGAGAATACAATCGCAGGTTTCTACCCATTATCATTTATTTATATCTATTCAGAACATTTTTCTTACATAAGCTTACTTTTCTATTATCTCTTAATTATAATGAATACTCTTCCGGAATTGTTTTAGTGTACATTATGTCATGGAGGAGCAGGAGACTGGAATATTTACACTGGAAATTAAATTGTTCTTTTGTACCAGTCGTGTGTAGGCCAGATTCTGGACAGATTGAGTCAGACTGAAAAATTCATTGGTTAGAGCAACCGGACGAAGGCCGGGAGATCCGTGTTCAAATTCTGGCTATGGCATTGAATTTTTCAGTCTGACTCAACCTGTTTAAAAAAGTAACTTAGATATTACACGATAATGTGATAGTTAAAAAAAAATGCTTGACATTTCACCAGTCAACCCGAAAAATTCAAACAAACAATAGCGAATATTTCAGAAATGGTTAGCATACAGTAAATATTAGTCCACGAATTAGATGAGTGAAATAAATTTCATACTTCAAACAAGAGGTAAATCTTGATGAGTACATTGAAATAGTACCTTTTTTTCTATTGCATAAATTTGTTAAAAACATTGAAATGTAGAAGATTTTGATAGCAGTAATTAGGTTTTCCTTTAATATGGATTTGGCGGCTTAGTTGAGGCTTGTACTCAGGGTTGTTAACAAGCGAACAGCGTTTTTTTTTTTTTTTTTTTTTCTTTTTTGGCTTTTTGCTATCTTAGTGTTAGGAAGTGGCTAAAGAAAATCAGAATGCAGCAAGAAGTTTGCAAAAAGTAAGGGAAATAGACAGTTTGGATATGCAATATTATTTCTGGTTCACATACATTCGCTGTTGAAGGATAACTAGGTACATTACCAGCATAATCATTATCCTCTTCTTCTTCTAGTGCTTCTTTCTACAGCTGTCAATATTGAAGTCGAAGGCAGGCCGGTTGATTTAAAGGAGTAGCTCTGATATTCTGTTGTCTTTAGTGTTATATGTCTAGCTGTGGTCGATTTGATTTGTAGCAGACCTGGATAAATAGACGTCACTTGCTCCTGGTTTGGACTGAAATACCGTCTAATAATTCCCAAAGTGATTGTGCTTGTGTTCACTAATAAGTTTGTAGGTACTTTTAGGACATGTGGATTGCACCAATGTGTCACTGTTTTCTTGTATTTCTCATATATTTCATTTCGACATCAACGACTATGTGCTTTTCATTTACGCAGTTTGGCTTATATTCAGGTCCTTTTCCGTCACTGCTATGCTCTGTCAACAGTTTTACTTCCATCATCTGCAATTAGAATGTTTAGCAACAACAATATTGCCTCTGTAGTGTAGTTGCTAAAGTGCCTCCCTCACCTTCAAGAGGTCCCGAGTTCGAAACTCGATCAAGGTGAGTTATCTGGATAAGGTTTTCACCGGGTTTTTCCCGTATCCTGGAAGATTGATGCCGACTCTAAGCTCTAAGGACCCTGGGCTCATTTGTCCATCATTTCACCATTTCATTCGCCGTCTGATGTTTAACATTGGAGGATGTTAATTATGTAACGCTGACTTTAATAATAAATATGCAATTTAAGCTCTTAATCGCATGAACGTACAAACCAGTGCACAGTTGAAATAAAGTTTTAGTATACATTTTGAAACTTCTGTGACAATCACGTAATCTATTTTAGAAGCAGGGCCTCGGCTCACAACATTAATGAACTCGGTTAGAATCTGAATTCCGTCTGCAACTAGGCGAAAAAGTAATAATCGATATGTCACAAATCTATGATCACTAATCGACTAGAGAACTTTAGCGATTAGGAATTTGCAGTTTGGTCGCGTTTAGCTAAAATGTTTTCATGTTGTCATGTGCTCAGGAGTAAGTCTTTCGCTAACACAGGGTTGAAAGTCATTAGAAATAGCGAAAAGTTGCAATACTGCTGCCACTTAGTAGAAGGCGCGTTCTTTATCCGGTAAAACTGTGATGCTGCGATGCGATAGCACTAAGTGGTACTTAATTACCAAGTAATTAACTCGGCATGTTGGCCATAGTAGCTCAGTGGTTAGAGAGACTGGACGGAGACCAGAAGATCCGTGGTTCAAATCCCGGCTATGACATTGAATTTTTCAGTCTGACTCTATCTTTTCAATTAACTTATTTATTTACGAATATTTCTGACTAAACGTTGAAGCTTATTGAAGGCAAAGCAGCTGAAACAAAATACATTATCTAACTTTAAATTAGATAGTACAAGAATATAAACATTTTAACTTATTCACATAAGTAAAAATCAGATAGGTAGGTATACAGCAGTTCATACTACCATATACAAAAGTGTTCAGGCGCTTATCATTTAGCTAGCGCAAGTAAAGTAAAATGTGTGTTTTACTGTAATGAAATGGAATTAAGATTCCATTCCCATATTTATATCAAACTCCTATTTACGAATCCATTATACAATAATAATAATAATAATAGTAATAATAATAATAATAATAATAATAATAATAATAATAATAATAATAATAATAATAATAATAATAATAATAATAATAATAATAATAATAATAATAATAATAATAATAATAATAATAATAATAATAATAATAATAATAGAAAAATTGCAACCTTAGTAACATTCAAATATACAGCATCGGTATTTGACTATCATTAAACATAGGAGGAACGAATATGAGAAGCAGTTCAGCCATCTTTAAAACAATGTACATAAGGCGTAACACCATGTGCTGTTAGATTGCACTTGATATTAAAAAAAGCCTCTCTTATAAAAAGTTATTTCCAGAAAACTTTTTTGTTCATTATAATGTAAAGTGCAGACAAAAACCATGACATTTAATAATCTAAAACAAAGAAAGAACAAATTCAAATTAGTAACACTACAGATCTTTCAGATGTTAAAGGCTTAAGCTTCTCTGTAATTGGATTTTGTTTAAATAGCAAATTTGATTATAATAAACTAATTTTATGTAGTTGCTCTGTTAGTTGTGTTTTACGCTTTCTATACGTAGCGTGTCAACTGCGCCTGGCGGGTATTATTTCCGATGCTCATTTGTCACGAAGTTCGCAAGTTCGTGGGCTTAGGTTTACAGAGATAGGTTTCTGTGCGGGAACTGTCATTTGAACTGAAGGGAGAGAGCGGTTAACTATTCCCATGTGGAAACCTGTGTTCAGTCACGAGCTCTTTTCTTGTTATATACCTACCTCTTAAGGCGAAGGGGGGGGGGGGGAGAAGAAAAAGAAAAAAAATTGAACAAACACAGGGAATGGGAATCTCGCCATTGGAATTCGTCTTCTCGTGAAATAAACGCTGAGTCTTTGTACTTGATAAGGATATCTATTTATATGCATTTTTCCACTCATGTCTCCTCATTTTGTCTAGATGCTGAATGACCATCGGTCCTATAACCGGAGCTTAAAATCCGTTAACCCAGGGAAGGGATCGAATCCTGGCTCGGAACACAACTCCAACCTCCAGTCCACCACGCCTAGGGTTTTCTTAATCATAGGAATCCCAAATACTCTACATGTTGAACATATTTTAAATATTATAACTATTAGCAGTATTCAACGTGAAATCGTTATGTTATTTTCTTAATATTTGGCAGAAACAGAAATATAGAATAAAATTGATTGAACAGGTTACAAGAAGTCCCGAAATCACGAGTTCAAACCTAAGGAGGGAGAGAGATTTTTTATCGGGCGTAAAAATCCTAAGCAAGGCTTCGGTCTGGAGGGAAGTAAAGCTAATAAGCCCGAGTCGCAGATTTATGACACGTAAAATAATTTCAACCCTGATAAAGAAGCTTCTGAGCAAAAATTAGGGGCCTTCCACGACCAGTAAAGAACGAGACTCCGAGAGCCATAACAGTTAAAAGTGCGTTCATAAATAAAAACCCAATTTTTACCAAAGTAGCATAATAATAGTTTCAATTAGGCTCTCATGGCAGCCTATTCTGTGATCGATCCTTTTGTGCAAGCCCAATATGTCCTGTTCTTCTCTTTTGTTTTACACTTAGCTTTAGCTTAGCTTTAATTCCTGTTCCTCCAGTTGGAGCATAGTGCTTCCGTTAAACACTTCCATCTGTCCCTGTTGTTAGCTAACCTCTTCACTTTACTGCAAGTCTTTCTCACTGCTATATATTCCTCCTCGATCGTCTTTTTCCAGGTGTTCTTCGGACGTCCGCGTTTTCAAACACATTGGGGGTTCCAGTCGAGCCTTGTCTTTTCCGTGGCTCTAGCAGGCTTTCTTAACGCTATTTTCTTACCCTTATCTGTATCTCAATTGGATGCTGATTACTATGCGTTTCAAATGGAATTATGTTTGTCCTTGAGTGCTACTAGATGAGTGGCCCTCATTTGGGAGATCCGGATTCGAGATCCATGGCCAGTCTACCTGATCCATGGGATTCTCGGGGATAGATTAATTACATCCCCGAATTTCCTGTGCCTCCATTTCATCTCCATCTCACATCATCTCTCATCTGGTGGTCTCTTTCAGGGAATCTCGGGCTCATGCCAGAATGGCATGCTCCTGGTAAACACTTCCCACTTGTGGCATAAATATAATAGACATAGTCTTGTCTCTGTGCCGAATCCCCTCCAATTCACTCCATTTGAAAATACGATTACAAGACGACCACAGATGCAAGTATTTTATAGTTAGAGATACCTTTATAGAGAATGCTTTATAGTTAGAGACACAATCGAGTAATGAATTAATGTATGAAGTGAACAGTATTTTATCTCCAGTTTCTAAAGCGCTAAAAATACTTGGTAAGGATTTGAAACCAAGCTTGCAGAATGAAAAGCATTACTCTGCACCCCCACCATGGCCATCACGTTTAATTTAATTACGTCATGGTACACAATTGAGTGTATATCTTTTAATTTGTTTATTTGAAAATATGTTCAGCTCTTTCTGCTGTATTTAAATAGAACTTCCACCCTCCTGGAAACTTTTTAGTAGATCTCTTGACTTCACTGGTATGCAGAAGATTTAAGATATCTGATAGGTAATATTTTCTTGATCTCTCTGTCAATCATTAATTCACGGCTACTCCATGTTGATTATTTTATTTATGCTTTAAATGTGATATGTTTACCTAAAGCTCGTCTTAAATTAAGGCTTAGTTACATAGAGATTGGGAGACAATACTAAACTGAGTGTTCACGAGTAGATTTTTTACATGAAAAAGAAGAAAAAATGTTCTCAAATTTTCAAAGCAAAGTTGTGTAGTATATGTTTAACACAGGAAAAGTTTAAACGTGAACGAATGTTAGGAAACGTTTAATGTCACCAAAAGATCATTTGACACAAAGAGTATCTTTTAATGTGTTCCATATTTTCTGTAGCGTACTCCTTTTTATCTCTAATGGTTTTCCAGTTTATCGGGAATGTAGAGGACTTCATAAGCCAATTGAAGAAACTTCGGGATGTATATTTTATTTGTTATCGGTAGCTCAGAAATGCTACTAATTGCACAGAACCTCACAAATTAATAGTGATGAATATTTTTTACACGTAAATAATATTTGGAGTGCGAGAAATTTGATGAAAAATTTTAGCTTGCATCTTTAAGAGATGTGGAGTAAGAATTTCAGCATTTATTCAACTTTGATTTTGAGTTAGACTATTAACAGATGACTGTAATGCCTACTGAGAACGATGGTTTATATACACCATTCTATGACCTACTATAATCTTATTTCGGTACTTTGTGGTTTTATAAACAGTACTGCGTTATTCATTAAAGGAATTCCACTTAGACAAGTGAAAGTAATAATTTTACAAGTAACCAGTAAGGTAGCGTTAGAAATTATTTGAGCAAATGAAGAACCCAATAGAAATCATGTGGACCGTTTGAAAATTCCTAATACTCGTTCATATCCCCACCATCTTTTCCATTTTACCAGTGCTCCTGCATAGATGCGTCCCATGAGCATAGTGTGTTTACCAATTTCAACGTTAATGCTTACGTGGCGCACTTCATTTTTATCGAAATAATATGGAATAAGTGTAACATTATATATTACAAAAATTGAAAGCCTCTTATAAATTGATTTCGAAACTCCCATTTTTAGTTATTAATATTATAATTATGTTCACCTTTATGATGCAATCTGGTACGTACAATATGTGTTGCATAAAGAAATGTAATGTATGTCAACTTTGTAATTCCAAAAACTACATTTTAAAAGCTCCGTGCTTGAAGAACAGTAATATTCTAAATCGTGAAAGACAAACACGTAACGACTCTTTCTATAAAGACAAATAAATGGTGGTCTCGAAGCATGTGTGCTTTATAATTGAAACTATATACACTAGCTTCATGTAACTTAGGTTCAAAGGTTTGTTGGTTTCGGAGAACATGTAAATTAAATGAGACCGTTTCTTCAGTATCGATTTAAGCGCAGATGTTTCGTAATGGAAAAGAGGGAGGGGCGCTTATATACTATACAGGTAGTGGAGGAGCTTCCTGCATATTTATTTGCTATGTTAATCGAGCACCTTCAGACTCAATACCAAAAACAAAAATATGAAAGTTTAACCGCGAAACATCTCATATAAAATTCAGAGCATTTTTGTTTCCATTTTTGTTGCCAGTTAATGACTGAGATTGGGTTCACTTAAAGATATACGTGCAGTAGAAGTAACCAAACAATTTCTACTATTTTTCTTCTTCTTCGTCTTTTTTTTTCTGTTGATAAACAACTGATCTTAAATACTATATGATAAGACAATGATTGCTTAAAGCCCAACAATGAATGAAATGTTCTCAAATAAGCCCGGGATCCATAGATAAAGTAGTCGGATGTTCATCTTTTCAGATGTTACCCATGTTATTGGGGTAACCCATCCTAACCGACGTTCGAACCGATAGTGTGAGTATATACGCTAGCCTACACCACAGAGATGAATTTCTATTTTTTTCCTTGCCCTTTCTTTCTAAAATACCAGAAATTATTTCAGTCAATAACCTGATACATAGAAGGTAAGTCTGTTTAGAATTTGCAGAATATGGTGTGTACCATCTGCAGTACGTAGTTACTTTACCCAAGAGTGCTCACAATCGATTTCTCTCGAGTTTTAGTTTATCGAAACCTTCAGAAAGTTTATAAGCATTACTTTTCTGAAAGAGTTTTTCATTTAGAAAGTACTTAGGTCATTCAATAATTAGTGGCAACATTTGAATTAACAACAAATAAAATATTTTGGAGCGGTCACATTATTGCAGTGCTTAGAAGTAATCTCCTCCAACATGAACTTGCCCCCATAGATCAGGGAACCACGGATGTCATCCACAACGTCTTGCCTTAATATTCGAATAGACTGCTCTATTGCTGCTAGAATTGTCTGTCTGGTTCTAAAGCAAACTCCTCTAAGTGGTAATTTAATTTTCGCAGAAAGGTCGAAATCACATGGGCTCATATCTGGGGAGCATAAAGGATGCTCTAAGATTTCCCAATTCCATCTGCGAAGTAAATTAACAGGCAGATTGCGGTCTGCCAGCTCCACATTTTTGATGAAGGTTTTCCCTTCCTCTACGAAATGTATTCGCCCACTTAGCCGCGGTACGATATGGTAAAGTCTGTAAACCAAAATCTTTCAATAATTCTGTATGGCATTGTCGTGCATTGATATCTCTTGCAACCTGAATTTTAATGAAGCAACTTTGTATTTACTAAACAAATTTAGAGCACTAAAGATAACAGCCTACAATTATACTTACTAAAAATGTCTTATTAAATGCAACTAACAAACATTAGATGCTCTTATTTTTCATTGTTACCAGCTTATATGATTTACCGCTGATAGCGCCAAATGCAGATAGTGTTGGCACTAAGTTTTGAATGACCCATGTATTTGAGCTACTATTTGTATCGAAACTACATTGGTAATAGATATTTTGGAGGTCCCATGATAAGAAAAAAGCATTTTAGGAAAAAAGTGCCACATTTTCTTCGTTGCTTCGACGCAAGACTAACTTCTCTAGACTCGCTCACTTTCAAGGCTCCGGGAGACTTCAGTTGCCTGAGTTCCTCGCGCCCAAGACTGACTTCGCCGGCTTCACTGGCTTTGTTTTCTTTTATGTGGAGGGGATAAATACATTTAAGTACTGACCCCAAGCCCAACTTAATCTGAAGTGCGTTTCCCAATCGAATTATGAGAACCACAGCAATTTTTAATAGCGTTCATAAATTCCAACTTATTTGTCTCGGGGCATTGAATATCCTCCCTTAAGAAAAAGATGGAATGATAGGATTAGTGACTAGAACCCGGGCCGCCTTGGTGAGAGCCAAGTGGTTAGACCGCTTGGCTCTCACCAAGGCGGCCCGGGTTCGATCCCAGGCGACCGCAAAGTGAGATTTGTGGTGGACAATACGGCGCTGGGGCGGGTTTTCTCCGGGACCTCCGGTTTCCCCCGCCATCTCATTCCACCGGTGCTCCATATTCATCTCATGTATCATCAGTGTCACCGGCTGCGGTGCCGTATGTAGTAAAAGCGGGCGTTAAACACTACACATTTCATTTAGTGACTAGAAGTGACCAAGGCTGCATTTGGAGATCCAAGGTGAGACTTTGTGGCTGCTGTACGGTGCTTGGACCAAATGAAAGAGTTTTTAATTTTTTTCGGGGGGGGGGGGTGTGGGGGATGCATTATGCAGGCCAGTCTCACTGGCAACTGTAGGACTCTCGCCCACTAAAACTCCTCCAGCATATCATTGCAGCTCTTTGGAACTACCTCTCGCATTACTTCAAAGGCTGCGGCCTCTTATTTACCTATTTTTTTCATGTTTCCTTTGATTTTATTATGATTACTATCATTGAATAATTTACCAATTGTTTTTGCTCTCTAACATTTTTTTTTTCAGTTATATTTTCTGGTATCAGGTTTACTCCTATCTTTCTAGTACATTCATTTCTTATGTAATCCCATTCCTGCAAGGAAATATGTATGCTCTAGGGTAACTTTTTCTCCACAGTATAAGCAATTATTGCTAGCTACTATATCCATTTGATACATCTAAGACTTAAACCTCCCGTGTTCTGACAAAAACTGGGTTAAACAGAAGCATAGTTCTCCGTGTTTCCTAGCAATCCATGGTTGTAACTTTGGTATGAGACTCTTTGTCCATTGTACCATTTCAGTTTCTGTTTCCCATTCTTGCTGCCACGTATTCATAGTGTCTGCTCTTGTTGTTTCCTTTTGACTTTGCTTGTCATCTATGCCATATGTAAATTATGTAGCCAACAGATGTAGGGGTATAGTACGCGCTATAACTGGGGTTGGTTTTGTAGAGACCGTCCTATAAGCAATTGCAATTCGTATGGCTATCTTACGTTGGACCCTTTCGATCACTTTTTTACAAATTGCTTTCTGTGGCCAGATGTTCCAAACAGGTGCGTAATGATCCTTGGAAGGGATCATAGTTACTTCAAGGTATCCTGGCCCTCTTTCTAGTGTTTTACATTCCATTTCATTTGCTTCAGTAGCATTATCTTACATCCCGGCCTGGTCCACCATCGTTGATGTAGAGCAGTCACTGGCTGATAGTCGGGTGGGGCCTGCCCTCTCACCACCACTTCCGATCGGTTCTGGGGATCCGATGCCCCTATCCCGTAAACGTATTTTCGGTAATGCCTCTTCCATAGTTGCTAAAGTAGAAGCCATTTCATAGCCCAGTTGGCATAAAGAAATCCACCAGCAAGGAGAAGAAGGAAACAGGAAAGCGAAGAGGAAGACTAAGAGGAAGGAAAAGAGAACGAACCCAAGAACAGAGGAAACAGGTGAGGACCGGCTCAGGCACCCCGGGTTCGCCAAGCCCGTGCTCATAAGACATGAGCCCCTCGGGGAAAGTGAAGGATAGGTGCCGTTGGGAATTGAGAGTGTAAATAGTAAGAGGAATTGTTGGGGGGGGGGTGTTGTGGATTTGGCCATCTGGCTGACAGCAGTATTACCTACCACCACGAGGCTTCGGGTGGTACTATGGTGTCCATTTTTCTAAGGTCGTTCGTCCGGCATCGTTTGAAGGGCTACCATATTATCTTGATGATTATCTTGACTATCTGATTATTATTGTAACGAAGGTTACCTTATCAGATAACATAATCGAAACGAATAGAGGAAATCGTTCAGAGTGGTCTCGTTGAGACTTAATATCGTTTCCGCCAGCTCCTCCTCCAGGGCAGATCCATCTGTGTGCCCTCCAACTTCTGGACTAATACAGAGACTGCTTCGACGGTGATGAGGTGAATCTGTGGCTCGGGAGGCTGATTCTCTTGAGTAGGCTGCGACGGTGGGATATTTGCTGTGGGGCTGGTGCAGAAGGAGTGGCGCTGATCAGCAGTTTCTCCGTATACAGAATGTTACAAAGAGGTACGGCCAAACTTTCAGGAAACATTCCTCACACACAAAGAAAGAAAATATGTTATGCGGACATGTGTCCGGAAACGCTTAATTTCCATGTTAGTGCTCATTTTATTACTTCTCTTCAAATCACATTAATCATGGAATGGAAACACACAGCAACAGAACGTACCAGCGTGACTTCAAACACTTTGTTACAGGAAATGTTCAAAATGTCCTCCG
The DNA here is from genome assembly GCA_030765055.1 of Mantis religiosa. Lineage (NCBI taxonomy): Eukaryota > Metazoa > Arthropoda > Insecta > Mantodea > Mantidae > Mantis > Mantis religiosa. The sequence goes on from CM060955.1 coordinate 43,028,415, forward strand.
TTAGCGAGGATACGTGCATCCATCCTCCGTCGCATGGTATCCCTGATGCGCTGATGCAGCCCTGGGGAATGGCGTATTGTATCACAGCCGTCCACAATATGAGCACGAAGAGTCTCTACATTTGGTACCGGGTTGTGTATACAAGAGCTTTCAAATGCCCCCATAAATGAAAGTCAACGGGGTTGAGGTCAGGAGAGCGGGGAGGCCATGGAATTGGTCCGCCTCTACCAATAAATTGGTCACCGAATCTGTTGTTGAGAAGCGTATGTGCAGGAGCTCCATCGTGCATGAACCACATGTTGTGTCGTACTTGTAAAGGCACATCTTCTAGCAGCACAGGTAGAGTATCCCGTATGAAATCATGATAACGTGCTCCATTGAGCTTAGGTGGAAGAACATGAGGCCCAATCAAGGCATCACCAATAATTCCTGCCCAAACGTTCACAGAAAATCTGTGTTGATGACGTGATTGCACAATTGCGTGCGGATTCTCGTCAGCCCACACATGTTGATTGTGAAAATTTACAATTTGATCACGTTGGAATGAAGCCTCATCCGTAAAGAGAACATTTGCACTGAAATGAGGATTGGAACATTGTCGGAGGAACCATTCGCAGAAGTGTATCCGTGGAGGCCAATCAGCTGCTGATAGTGCCTACACACGCTGTACATGGTACGGAAACAACTGGTTCTCCCGTAGTACTCTCCATACAGTGACGTGGTCAACGTTAACTTGTACAGCAGCAACTTCTCTGACGCTGACATTAGGGTTATCATCAACTGCATGAAGAATTGCCTCGCCCATTGAAGGTGTCCTCGTCGTTCTAGGTCTTCCCCAGTCGCAAGTCATAGGCTGGAAGATTCCGTGCTCCCTAAGACGCCGATCAATTGCTTTGAACGTCTTCCTGGAAATCTGTCTCGATACAAACGTACCGCGCCACGGCTATTGCCCCATGCTAATCCATACATCAAATTGGCATCTGCCAACTCCGCATTTGTAAACATTGCACCGACTGCAAAACCCCGTTCGTGATGAACACTACCCAGTTGATGCTACGTACTGATGTGCGTGATGCTAGTACTGTAGAGCAATGAGTCGCTTGTCAACACAAGCACTCTAGTCAACATTGCCTTCCTTCAATTGGGCCAATTGGCGGTGAATCGAGGAAGTACAGTACATGCAAACGAAACAATTGAGTATTTTGACAATTGTCTGCACGAATGATTTCAATGTACATTTAAAGAGAAATACTAAAACGAGCTCTAACATGGAAATTAAGCGTTACCGGTCACATGTCCACATAACATATTTTCTTTCTTTGTGTCTGAGGAATGTTTCCTGAAGTGGGACGTTTCGTTACAAGTCGTTCAAAAGTAACGGTGATGGCGCAGACCCTCAAGGCGACAGTGAGAACACAGACACCACTAAGTGATATCTCAGAACTGCGGAGCAGAAGTCGGTGGAGTAACCGTAACGGAAGCAAGGTCGGCATGGCACTAGCAGTTCGCTTCTGCTGGCGTCGATGTATAAGCGTTGCCCACGAGGAGGTAGGCTTGACAGCACTGTCAGTTCCGCGGCCGTCGGAGTGCCGAAGTGGAGGCGAACGAGTGGAGTGGGGTCCTTGATGAAGTTGTACGAGAGGTCCTGAGGGTAGAAGGCCATTCCTACAGGGCCCCATCAGCACAAAGCTTGATGGCAGGTCCCTCAGAACTCCAACAAATCGTTGGCGCCTGTTGGAATTCTACAGCGGCGCCAAAGCCAGAGCAGGCTCGGTGGTTACCGCGTCCAAATACGGTTTGGTTTTCGAAGCAGGTGTCAAAGGGAAGGTGATTTCGCTGTCGGTTTCTCAGGTGTTTCAGCATGAAACAGACTTGGAGAATTTAATGCCATGCTTGCGTGTTGGCTATGGTAGCTCAATGATTAAGAGCAATCGGATGGAGACCGGAAGATCCGTGGTTCAAATCCCTGCCGTGGCATTGAATTTTTCAGTCTGACTATCTCCTGTAAAGGTGGGTTTCCGACCCCTGCACTTGTGGTAATTCTTACGTTACAAAAAGTACGCCTTGTGTGGCGGCCTTTTGCGTAGGCCGGGGGGGGGGGGGGATGCGTCCCCTTCAGCTGCCGTGGTGCGAGCGCTGCAAACCCCCAGGACGTCGTTCCTCTGAGGTTAACAGAAGAACCTCGGACCGAACATTAGAGTCCCTCCCTGATTGGGAGTTGTTTGGGTTGGGTTAGACTCGAGGGGGCAGCGGTACCTGATATCCATGGGAGATTGGGGTCCTCCGGCCAGGTTCAGGCCGCCCGGAAAGGGCAGGCAGAGGGTTGCCTAAAAGGTCCCGGATACTATCCTGCAGAGCTAATATCTAGATGTGCTAGATTAGCTGACGGCCCCACCGAGGTTGCCGCGCTTAAGTGGCGTGTCCGCTTCCATTCTGTAATTGGGGGGGGGGGGCGGTGTTGTACCTTAGGTACCGTCTTACTGGAAAGCGCCGCGGAGTCGCGTTCTCAGGGGGAACTTGGTCCCCTGGATTCTTCTGACTATCCAAATCTTAGCCTACACATGGCTAGTGTGGAAGAACGATTTAATTTCCATAATTCCTGCCAGAGAGCTTTCGACCAGAAAGTGGAAAGAACAAGATTTTCTAAAAATATTTTATAATGTATAGCTAGAAACAACATGTGAGTTCCGCATATCGAATTTGTATTTTATTGAAGCATATCAGTCATGTTAAGTGAATAGATTTATTAGTGCAACCTTATTATTAACGTAATTTCTTAGCTCCGGTTTACAGTTCCTTACATTATATCCCCTGGTCAACGGCTTTTTTTTTTTTTCATTTAGTAGTTACAACGTATCGCATATAAACTCTTTACATTCAAAATAATTAGCGGAAATGTAGGAGAGTTATGAGAAGATTTCATTTCGATTCTTTATCAGTGCCGTAGGGGGGGGCGTAATTTACAGCAGTTAGCATTAGTCGCAACTGTTAATCTAATTAGCTTTAGCTTATTATAAATTGAAACATAAAACATTGATGTGTGTGTTCCCGACATAGAAATACCAAGAAACAAAGAGAATCAACGGATTAACACCTACCCGCTTAAGGCTCTTGTGATATGTCTACTTGTTATTGTGTGTTCAGGTTCTTTCTCTTTTTCCGCAGCTGTCTTTTGGACAGTCAAGATATGCATTTATTTTCCAAATAATCATAAGTCACAATATAAGGTATTATACATGCTCTTTACAAAAGTACTGCTGAAAGAAAATGATAATTGATGGAAAAAAGCCAGAGCATTACAAATATAATATGCAAATATTACTATTGTTTTTAAATATCCCATTCATGAAGCAGGTATGATTAAAAAGCATTGAAAAAATCTTTACTTTTTCTTTCAAATTTCCACTTAAATTATTCTACTTCTGTTTTTAACAAAACCATTTTCTTGCTGCTGACATTTTAATGTACTACTAACGGCGTTATCATTTTTCAGTAGCTTTACTATGCATAAATGTTGATATTAAATTACATAAACGTAAACAACTTTTCTACTTGGTATTCTGTATTCTTTTCCGAGTTCGAATCTCGCTAAGGTAGGTTATCTGGTTAAGGCTTTTTCCGTGGTTTTCGCTTATCCTGAAAGATGAATGTCGGGTAACTCTAAGCTTTATGGACCCGAACTCATTTACGCTTCATTCCATCCACTTCATTCGTTGTCCGATGTGACAACGTTGGAGGACATACATAAAAAATAAAAAAATACTATTTTAAGGGCACATTTTTGCAGGTGAGATACACTTAGCTTTGTTTTGCACCTGCATTGCTTTACCAGTGACCTGGCTACTACTCTCGCATTGCGGTGGCAGTGAAATCCAGTCAGAGACTTCATTGTTTTTGGCAGCTGAGCACTCCTGAATGTGTGTAATTTTCAAGTACCGCTGTTCAGCAGAAATCTTGCAGCTTGTTGGAATATTGATGAGATGATTATGCACTCTGTTGGAGGTATTTCATTTTGTTCTCGATCCAGAACGGAACGCTCTTTAAAGCTGGTCATGTCATTCTTTTCAGACGCCATCCTTTGTGTTTACTAGGTTTTTGAAACATCTGAAGCTATTTATATTTTACTATGAATGACACTTAAACTCTTGACATTTAATCACGAAGTTGTTTAGACAGTTGAATAGAAGGGGCGATAGGAACTAGTTATATACATATAACCCCAATATACATTCATACATTTCACTTAGATTTGTTTAAATGCAGTACCTTAAACTCCTGAATGCATTTTTTGGCAGTGCGGTTTGGTTCAAGTGACTTCTGTGTTATTTTGCTCAGTTATTAGTTTGTAGTAGGCTATTTTTTTTTTTTTTCAATTTTTCAATATTTGATTTAGTGATTAAGGAGGCAGTGAGAAAAGCATTTAATGGTGTTATTCAGTGTCATTAAAAGTATAATATTTCACAACCAGCTGAACCTGAAAGTAATTTTCGCTTATCGAAGTTAATCATTAAACCTTCAACTTGAAGTGTGAATGTTAGGAACTGCGTGCATTGCGTAAAACGCATTATTTATTATTTATTTAATTTCATTTGGCTAGCTCTCTTCGAAACATTGCTGTTTTGTTAGAGAAGCAGAACGTCAGTTGTCTGCAACGCAGACTGTCTTTTGTCTAGTTGCCAACATCATGCAATCTAATCAACAAGAACAAACCTTATCAAGTTCACATTCTATCAATCCTGTGGACACTGCTACTACATCTCGTATTTCATTGTTATTCATTGTATCATGTATGTAAATAATGCCTATGATCAATGATCTGTAGAGCGCAAATGCGCTGATCGATCAATAAATGAGTTAAAAAATATTTGATTTATTTGAAATAAGTAAATATTGCTATTGTAAAGCAGTTTCTAGAAAGCAATTTTTTCTCATTTTTCGTTTGTTGCATCATACCACTCTTTGATCGTACGCCTTTTATTTTTTACCATCGACTTCGATTAAATAGGGGAAATATGCATAAAATCTGCATGTTTTGAATACAATAATGGCAAAGAAATATTCTCAAAAGAAAACCACTGTGATTATTCTTCAGCATGCACATGCTCTAAAATAAACGCAAATTTCACGATTTGTTTCTATTTAACTCTTAATCGCTTTACGTACTTTAACTCACTATTCTCAGGCATATAACATTATAATAATGGACTATAAAATCAACTTCCTGTAATCTGATTTGCAAGATTTTACACAACAGCGTTTCATAATCTTTCACGGAAATTTAACACTGAATATATTCATTTATATATATATATTCATTTACGTCCGCCCCAACGTTAAGTTATATCGGACGGTGAATGAATTGGGTGAAATGATGCTCAAATGAGTCCAGGGTCCATTGAGTTTAGAGTTACCCGACATTCGTCTTGAAGGATAAGGGAAAACCCCGGAAAAAACTTATCTAGGTAACTCACCCTGACCGAGATTCGAACTCGGGACCTCTTGAACGTGAGGCAGACACGCTACCATCTACACTACCGAGGCGGGCCTAGCACTGAATATGTTTCCAACCCTTTCCCCTTCCCGTAGAATGATGAAATATTTCTGGCATTAGCCCGCCTCGGTAGCGTAGATGGTAGCGTGTCTGCCTCACGTTCAAGGGGTCCCGAGTTCGAATCTCGGTCAGGGTGAGTTGCCTGGATAAGGTTTTTCCGGAGTTTTCCCTTAAGACGAATGTTGGGTAGCTTTAAGCTCCATGGACCCTGGGTTCATTTGAACATATTTCACCCATTCCGTTCATCGCCCGATATGACTTAACGTTGGAGGACGTATACATATGGGCTTAGCCGCCCCCCGCCTCGCCAAAAGTATAACGACTACAGAAGGTGTTAATTAGGTTGCATTACAAAGCGACTCTTAATGCACTCTTCTTAGTGTATTAAAAGAAACGATACTGCAATTGGTGTTCTCTTTCTTTTCAGATTTTTTTAATTTGTTAGTTACTCTTTTTTTAGCTTATGTGGGTAGTTACAAAAATTATTTGTTATGCGTTTTTGTATTATACCTGATACTGCCCCGCATAATATATCTTAAACTATGGGCTAAAACATTTGTGAAACCGAAACATCTGAGGTGTTGATAAGGAAGTTCATAAAAATCGATATCTGTTGTCTTTGTCCCTTATCCTCCAGCAGAACAAAACACGTGTTTGCCGCAATTTAAGTAAAGTAATTTTGTAAAGCCAAAACTTAAAAAATACGTAGCTTCAATATTGTTTAGAAGTTTCTCTACAACTCCAACGTTAAAAGCTTTCATAGCAGAGAATAATAATTTATGAAGTTCAGCATTCGCGAATATTAAATTTTGGAGTTCAGATCATATTTATTATTTGTATTGTATGATAAGTAATTTTGAGTTGTGTTTAATTTTATTATTAGTTGTAATAGCAGGTAAAGACTCAAATTCCTTTCTTGACGTGATTACCTGCAACTATAGTTGCTCCAATTCGAGTGTACAGTTACATGACTGAACCCCAGTTTAATTGATTTAATATTATTATTAAAGGGAAATAAACAATATATGCATAACACGCGCACCCGCCTTTGTAGCTTAGATCAAGGGGTCTCGAGTTCAAATCTCGATTAGGGTGAACTATGCGGATAAGGTTTTTCTGGGGGGTTTCTTATCCTGCAAGATGAATGTTGGGTAACTCGAAGTTCTATGCACCCTGGGCTCATTTGAGTATCATTTCACTCATCGTTCGATATGACATTGGAGAATGTTAATTTTAAAAAAACGAATAAATAAGTAATAACACGCGCAAATCAGAAATTGTATACATTCTATAAATCATCACAAATTAAAAATATGTTACAGGAAATAATTAGTTTATTATAAACCTATTTTACCTTGGCGTGTAGAGTATATTTTTTACAATGCAAGAATGTTTATCTTTGCCCAACCTTCACAGAAAAGGCTTAATTTCTCCTGTACGACTAAAACTTGGGAACATAGCTAAATAGGATATTTCTGAAACTGTTATTTGAAACTAAAGCGCGCTTTTTGCATGTGTTACTTGTGGAAAGGGCTATGAATATTTGCCAACAGCAATTTATCAGCTTCTTCGCATTAAAGTTCTGTGCTGTGAAAACGGATATGGTGAAAACATGATATGATTGGTTCCACAACACCGGATACCCTTGTTAAAACTTATCATTTGATTAAGGTTATGAGCTAAAATGGAGTTGCACGAATATAGCATGAAGAGTCTCCTACACCCAGTTCTTTCTTTTGTGGGGATATACACTGATCTATCAATATTTTACTGAACGCTCCAGATAGTGATCGACTACTTCTGTTGTATTTATAATGTACAGGACTATTTAAAACTTATAAGATGACCCTATCAAGGACATTGATCTTGGTAATGCAGATTGGTGTGACACATGATAGTGTAAGCAGTACAGTTTAATGAAGAGAAGCAGGGAATTTAACAAATGCATTCTACCCTTTGGTATTTTCATTCGCTTTTTAAAAAAAATAGATAATTAATAAGTTCATAATGATTATATCCACCAGTTGCTTAAATAGCCCAGAAGTAACGCCGTGAAGTATCAATACTGGGTGCTCATTAGATGTAGGTATGTTAGCCATATAAATCCATTGTTCTGTTTAAACCGAAACAAAATTGAACATCATATAACCAGCATGATGAAAACAGGTTCTACAATTAATCCATAGTGATAGAACGTAGATAAACCCTTCAACTCATAAAATGGAAACGTACGAACAGGTATTCAGTGCAGAAATGGAGAAACGCGCTCTTTTAGTGCCCACTGAGAAATGTCACTTTTGCTGAATGAGCACGATCACTTTGATAGATTTGTTGAGAAACAGGCATAGGAATGCTTAAGCAGTTGGTTTCAAGTTAGCTGCACTCAAACTATGGTAATACAAAAAATGTACACAACAGCGGCCAAAGTCCACTGACGGGCAGGCAAAACAAGGGCAAGTGAGCGGCCTGTCATCACTACGGTTTACCACAGCAAAGAAAGTCTCCCTAGCCTGAGACGTAGGGGGGTTGGAGAAGATTCCTACATCCTTCCTGGACAGGTTTATGACAGCCCATGTCAACACAGTTACAGACCATTCAAAAACATTCTGACGGCTTCTACTTTTGTGAATAAATCTTCTCGGTTTTAGTGTACAGAGTGAATAGGGCGCATATTTTTAACGATTCTGCTCCTTGTGTATCATGCGTTCTCTGTCACACAAATTCGCTGTCGTTATTCCACTGTGTAAGGGTGGCACATTCCTCTCAGGGACTTACTTTGCGTTGGACAGTAACTCATTGTACAATGGATAACGGGTGTTTGCTGTCGTTAAGTTCAGTAATAGTTCACCATATTTCCTTTCGTTGTGATTTTAATGCTTGGAAATTCCTATGCATGTTCATCGCATGTAGGTAACTTTACTAAAAGTACAAAATGATGTTCCTTATTTTCTCTACTTACTGTTCTCTTTTAATATAAATACAAATAATTTTTATTAAAGCTTACTTTTTTCCATCATGTTGAGATACAATTTTGCAAAAATAGTTTCATTACACATATCACAAGGGGAATAGCGAAATCCGAGTGGAAGATGTGTAAAGGCTAGTTGCTCTATGCTGACCTATAACTTTCGCACTTTTCTTCTATGACAACGCGAGAAATAACAGGATTGCGACAGCGCTTTTAAAAATCACAGAAAGATTGTAAAACTTCAACAATTAGTTATGTTGGATATCTACAAAATAAAAATGCTACGCAAAAGGTTACTTGAAAGAAATCGTATTTTAAAGAGATCTCATTGCTTTTGAAGTAAGCTTTTGTGTAACTCCTACGGTTTACTAGTTATATATATGTATATATATGTATATATATATATATATAAAGTTTTCTCCGAATGAAATGGACTTCACAAGCTATTCCTGAATATTCAAGATAAATCTTTTATTTGTTACATAAACATTTTATCTAAAGCGTTTCACCTATTTTTGAGAAAATCGAAGAAAAAGCCCAATAAATGTTCGTTTAGTGGTTCTTGAAAATGTTCATGTTTCATCTTTGAGATATGCAATGCCAATTTTAGTATTTGTTGGATACTTCGTTTTTGTGCTATGCTTGCGTTATTTTTCTAAAAGTTTATTTTTTGGGGGAAGGGGGATACAGAAGCCTTCAAAACATAGAAGGTGAAGTCATATCAATATTTTGAGTTGAATACTACGCTTTCTTAATCTACCCACTAGTGCGTGGTACAAAATATAACATATCAGCTACATAACATATCAGTCCTTAAATCCTAAGGGGATATGCCAAAAATCAAATAAATCCTAAACATCAGGTTTCTAGGTTAATGTTTATTTGATTGAGCTGATATGAGCTGACCCTTGCGGTAAATTGCTGTAGTCAAAGTGAGACGTGTAATAAAATTTTTGGGCTTTTAAATAAAGATACCTATTAAACATCCATATGACATAAAATGTCAGTACTTGGAAGTAAGCCCTGACAAAAATTTAGAGAACATAAGGGTTTGCAAAAAACACAACTGTAAAATTAGTGTTCCATCTTGAAAGAAAATTTTCAGTTGCCTACTCAAAAAGCTTTGCTTGAAGTACATTTCTTTTCAGCTTTGAATGTTGCTTATTATTATATAAAATCACGTATACACTGTTAATAGATTGTTTCAGGGTAACTGGAAATCACATGTCTGCTTCAGGTGTGTTGTCATGTTTTGTTCATGATGTGAGACAGTTTTACACAAACAAGGTTGCAATTGTTAAGCAAACATCACCAATATAGTAGCAATACTAGGGATCAAATAACGCAATATATATAAAGGAAAATACAGTGTGTGTGTGTGTGTGTGTGTGTGTGTGTGTGTGTGTGTGTGTGTGTGTGTGTGTGTGTGTGTGTGTGTGTGTGTGTGTGTGTGTGTGTGTGTGTGTGTGTGTGTGTGTGTGTGTGTGTGTGTGTGTGTGTGTGTGTGTGTGTGTGTGTGTTGTGTGTGTGTTGTGTGTGTGTGTTGTGTGTGTGTGTTGTGTGTGTGTTGTGTGTGTTGTGTGTGTTGTGTGTGTTTCGCGCCCGATATTCCTGGTCTGGAGCCTGTGATACTACAGCTTTCCAAACCACCAACAAATTGATTTGTTTAAATGTAACTTTTATATAAGGACTACTACGGAGGGGATTCGGCACCGAAACCTATGGTTTATTGTACCTAAGTCCAAGTGGGAGGAAAGATGAGGTGAAAGGAGTCAAAGTAAGGCAGGTACAATGAGTCACGACAGTGACGAGGGCAGGGTCCCTACTATTTACCGGCTGGAAACTCTCCCGGCCAACACAACCGGCATTCCGCTATGGTTCGGAAACTACCCGGAGACCGGAAACCGTCCAACCAGAGGAGGAAGTATTTCAACAGGAGCATATCATTCTGCCATACACTGCAGAGACACCCGCCAACACTTCTGCCGTGAAAGAGAGCACCAGAATAGAGATGATGTAAAATGATAGTGGAGATGAAATGGAGGGAAGGAAAATCGGAGGATGTAATTAACCTACCCAGCATTCGCCTGGTGATCTGGGAAACCCCCGAAAAACCCCATGGGTCAAGTAAATCGGCCACGGGAATCGAACCCTGGCCTCCCGAATAGAATCCACAGACGAAACCGCCTGAGCCATCCCGCTCGGTATCTTTTATATAATTCCCATTTATTTAAACATCTACAATCTCTAAATGAACGTCCGTTTAATGCGAAGGCAAGGTAGGCTATTAAAGCATATCAGCTTTCTTTCGTTCCCTAAAGAAGTTTTTGTTTCTTCTCGTTTCTCAAGAACTCCATTTCCGTTGTATTATCCTTCGATTTCGTTTCCCTGTGGCTCACTGAAGCTTGGCGCTTTAACATCTGTAATCCTGTAGGATACCCTTTCGGTGTTATTTCTCTCTTGAACTGAGCTTTGTTTCTCACAGCTTCCTACGCACAACTGGTGTGATGCTGGTAGGATTTCACTGCTCTTTTTAACACGTTCTTCTTAAATACATACTTTTACTTTCTGTTCTATGTACTTGCAGTAACAGAGGAAGTATTGTTTTCCATCCAAAGATTCCCTATAAAAATATAGAGAAAGGACCGCGTGCCTTTCGTTTCCAAAATGAAATGTGAAATGAATATCAAACTTGATGTTTAAGTTCGGCATATTCTACAGATGTTGTATAAAATATCCCCCGGTACAGCCTACCCTTGAATTCGTGATGTTTTAAAAATTATTGAGATTGTTGGAAATCAATCATTCTTTCACACTAGCCGTGTGTGGGCGATGATTTGAATAGGTAGTCAGAATGAAAAATTCAATGCCATAGCGGGGATTTGAACCATGGATCTCTCGCTCTCCGCCCGGTTGCTTTTAACCATTGAGCCACTGTGGCCAACATGCCAGTATGACATGACCTGATAGCCTGGGACTTAAAAACTAACTCCACACAAAAGCCACAAAAGGTGCGTATCTCATTGTATATGAGAGCCCGTAGTGGTTGACAGGGAAAATACGAGTCAGTTGGAGAATTTAATGTCATGCTGGTCTGTTGGCCATAGTAGCTCAATGGTTAAGAGCAGCCGGACGGAGACCGGGAGATTTGTGGTCGTGGCATTGAATTTTTCAGTCTGACTCTACCTATTCAGATAGAGATTGTTTAAAAATATTCATGATAAATAAAATACATTTCATGAAATATCTGGGAATTATACGTAAAAACTTCTTATTCTGAGTTATTTTTGTATGATTAATGCTACTGTAGGAGATACCAAAAAGTCTTACAATACGATAAAGCACGCAGTTTGTGCCAAATTAAATGTTTTGTGGCATTGAGCATACTCTTTCTGAATGTAACGTTTAACAGGGAGTCAGAAGAATGGGATTCTGAAGTATCATTTTTGCGATCGGCACTAACTTGTTTCTGAACTTTTTGCAACTCTTTTGCTCCATTTTAATCTCATTTAGTTATAAAAACGAATAAATAATATCTTTCAAGAAACGTAGCTACAAATACTACTTTTTTAACAGAAGGGGAAATATTTTTGCACGTGACTAATAACTTGTAGATTATTTTATGCACATAAGGTTCACTCGCCTGGTGTACATATACATATCTTAATATATATTACGTCACATGTTCACAGAGGAGATGTGGTTTACCGAGTAATAATTATTAAGAACTATACAAATTACTTAAAGGGCTTAGCATTCTTTGGTATTTCTCTTTTCAGAATAAGAAGCTTTCACTGGCAATTTGTCCCAACCCGATATCGAGCTCTGAGAATCTTTATTTTAAACGTTGCAAAAGTTGGTTTTTCATGAGCTGATGTTTCAAAAATTACCTTGTGAAACAACTGTATGCTGAGAGCACTTCAAAAATGGCAAAAATTATTGAAACATTGGTGTTTATCCCATAATTGCATTACTCGCAAGCGCATGGAAAACTTTTTTTTATCGAATTAATGAAGCAAATTGTTATATCAATAATTAGGCATGTGATAGATAAAAAATGTATCATAACACAATAAAGAAGCTAATTGTCTTTAAAATGTTTGCTTTCTCCGTCGCGTGCATAGTAGGTATTGCATTCCACCCAAACATTCAATATCAACATTTCACTGGAAATATGCGTTTTGAGGTGACCTGAATCCCAAAAAGTCGGTTTTAGGAAAAAGGTCAGCGCGCAACGAAAAGTTGACAAAATCCAAGCTTGGTATTATGCAGTTCGGCATCTTTCAGGGATGAAACACGTAGATTTTCAAGAAAATTCCCCCACCTCAGACTACTTTTTACATGAAACATTTTCCGAAAAAATTCGTTTTCTCAAAAATAACTATGACGATTTTGATTAAGACACCACACGTTTAAGATATTTTCATGACAATTGAAATTAGTATCTTGAACTTTTTGGAATGCCCTCAGAAGTCTTCATTTTGAATTATTGTTGCAGGTTAGTAAATCGCAAGATAGACAATGTCTTACCACACAAAGAATTTAGAGCGTGTAAAAGGCACAATTTATATCATATTTTTTTAGTGAACCATGTCGGTGATATTCTTTGTTATTTGTTTGAATTTTCCAATGTTTATATTCGTTTCAATGGGAAGAGAACGGAATTTCATAGCCAATACATAGCAACTAACTTAAAATATTTGAGTATGTCTTAAAATCTATCAATGGTTAAGAGCAACCGGACGGAGACCGGGAGATCCGTGGCTCAAATCCCGGCTATGGCATTGAATTTTTCAGTCTGACTCTACCTATTCAGATAGAGATTGTTTAAAAATATTCATGATAAAATACATTTCATGAAATGTCTGGGATGCTGATTCTGAGTTATTTTTGTATGATTAATACTACTGGAGGAGATACCAAAAAGTCTATATAACCAAATATCCCCTAAAGGGGGTACATCCCCTTGTACACACAAGAAAATTACCAATAAGGTAATATCAGTTAATCTGAAGTAGGTAGATGAACAAGCATGTAAGAGTACTTTCTGTAACAATAGAAAAATCACGTTAGTGTAACACATCAGATTATTATTATTATTATTATTATTATTATTATTATTATTATTATTATTATTATTATTATTATTATTATTATTATTATTATTATTATTATTATTATTATTATTATTATTATTATTATTATTATTATTATTATTATTATTATTATTATTATTATTATTATTATTATTATTATTATTATTATTATTATTATTATTATTATTATTATTATTATTATTATTATTATTATTATCTATTATTATTATTATTATCTATTATTATTATTATTATTATCTATTATTATTATTATTATCTATTATTATTATTATTATTATCTATTATTATTATTATTATTATTATCTATTATTATTATTATTATTATCTATTATTATTATTATTATTATTATTATCTATTATTATTATTATCTATTATTATTATTATTATTATTATTATTATTATTATTATTATTATCTATTATTATTATTATTATCTATTATTATTATTATTATTATTATCTATTATTATTATTATTATTATTATTATTATTATTATTATTATTATTATTATTATTATTATTATTATTATTATTATTATTATTATTATTATTATTATTATTATTATTATTATTATTATTATTATTATTATTATTATTATTATTATTATTATTATTATTATTATTATTATTATTATTATTATTATTTTAAGCCTGTCGACTATTGAGAAATAATGGTATCGTTTCATTCCAAGTTTCTAATGAATGTTTGCTAACGGCATTGTTCCGCAGCGATGCTAAGGAAAACCGCAGCCACAGAAAGCTTAAATTTAAGGTTATGTAGTAAGTAGTTACCAACATCCGCTTCCGTGATATGTATTAGATATGAATGGATGACCGCATTTACTCTTATGCAACACTGGACTTCTGCGTGCTCTGTAACGTTACTTTTGATAATACTACAAACGGCAGAATGATAGAGAAGCTTGCTTTAGGTAGATCCTCAAATACTGGCTGTGTCATTTAACTTTTGAATGAACTCTATAATTTTACTGAGGCAAAGGAGCATATTTATTAGGAGTGTAATCTAAAGCTTACTGAAGATTTGTGCTATTCTAATTCATATGTATATTCAGTAGTTTGAGTGTATAATCAATTTCATAATTAGACCAGCCACTAGAATTTCCTTACAATAGGAATCGATTCATATCTTACTTCAGCCAATCATAGAATATCTTTCTCACGTGGTGTTGATAAATCACATGATGGAAGCTGGTTCTGCATTACTGTTGTGAACACCTAAGTTGGGATGTCATTAAATAGACCTATAGAATTAAGTTCTGCAACTACCAATTGCTGGCTAATATAACCTCACTCACATAATGCACAAACTTAATTCATATAGCATTCTGATTTTCCATGTATGAATGTAGAAGATGCTGGGGGAAACCTAGAACGTATTAACTCTTAATACATTGTTCAGTTAAGAAAAAATGAGTATATAACTTAATATGAAATCAATTAAAACGAATTTTACCATATAAACTAATTACATATTTTGGTTTAGATAATTAATATCCCATATTTATCATTAAATTTTCTTTCATAAAGTAGTAAATTCATAAAATATGAATGAAGAGGATTTGATATTAATGAATGATATAGATCTTTGTTTTATTTCCAATGACAGTATCCTAGACTTGTAATATTTTCATAGAAATCTATTGAACCATTTTTTCAAATGGCGCTCCAGTCTTGAAACTTTAAACATAGTTCATAACTGGATGACAATGCAGTATTACCTCGCTTCCTAGAAAATCCTTCCATCTAAAACTAACGTTTACATGGAAACAATTTCGAAAATTTTGATTTTCTCAAAAATTATTAATGATTTTAATTAAAATGTCATATGTTTTAAGACATTTTCATGAAAAATGAAATATATATGTTGAATTTTCTGTAAATAGCCTCTGAATCCTTTGAAAGTTAAAGCATAGCTCAGAACTGAATGAAAAACATACGGTAACACAAGAGATTTTAATCGTAATTATTTATGGGGTTATAAATATGTATGGGACTAAAAAGATTATTTTATACCTTTTAGTCCGTTTTAAAAGCGTGGTATATTAAAAGTTTAATTTTTTATTTAAATAATTTTGAGTTATGCCTTCACACACCTTTTTCTAAAAATTATTTTACGGAAACTCAAGAGACTTCAAAAGACGCATTTCCTGTGAAATTTCGATATACAATGTTGACATGAATACAGTGATTCCTCCCCTTACTGTAGACAAAGCGATAAAGAAGTAATATAAAATCACAAATGTGGGCGATGTAAAAATAATTTTATCTGCATTTTATATTGTTTACGCTCTGCACATAATTAACTGCATATAGACTGCGTATATAACTGCATTCGTATATAGATATACGAAAGAGGCAGCAAATTCATGTGATAATCAAGTAAAATAAATGAAAATTTATTCTTCAGGAGGGACTGTTTCGTAATGACTGCGTGATTCCCTACTTTTCATGTACACTATTGAATTGCTTAAATTTTGTATGCACGCGATGAAATTGCAAATTTATTACATTATAAAGCGATACAGTAATACTGACGTTACAGGAAAGCATGCTTAGCATTTGTAAATTGAAAATGAGTTTATATCGGATGTTCCCAACTGCTATAATTCTCAGTCTATATTGGAGGTGAAAGATCGCTTCATTTAGCTTACAGGTCTCTTTATCAGACTTCTTTTACGAACCGTAAACTTGCGACAGGACAGGACACGCGTCTATGCACAGTAAAAATCTAGATCTACGCTAGAGACACATTAAGGTATAAAACTGCCCTACTGAGGGCAGAAAGTCATTGTCCTGAGTACCGAGCTATCTAGAAGTTTCTTAACAGACTACATCACTTTGGAAATCTTTGCTACGATCTCCAGGTAGAAAGTGTTTAGTTTATTACACTATTATCCTTAATGTTCTGTGATCCTTAGTGTGTTAGTGTACAGTTGCAATATTTATTCTATTTCTGTATTCAACTGCTTGAAACAGGAAGTTGGTATTGTTGGATACCGAACATGTGAATGTCGATATTCTGAGGAAGTGATAAATGCACACTCGTTGTGTGCAGTGATAATACGGTAGTTGAGAATGTCCTTTGTGTTTGTGCCGTAGACAGTGAAACAAAGCAGGAGCTAGTGCTCCGAATAAGGCTGGCTCGTGAAGCAAAAGCAGGGTTATGTTCGGCGCATTACCCGTGAGGGCCCTCGCTACCCAAGGGCTGCTGGGATGGTGCTGGGGCTGCTGTGGCCCTCGGAAAAGGCCATCTAAACCAACCGGGGACAGAACTGCGGACAAGCAATCTTCAGCAGCAGAGCAAAAGCCTTGCGATGAACAACTCTCGCCTACATCTCAGGGTAAACCTCGAAAACCTCAAGAACTCGATGCCAGAACTCCTCTGTTGACAAAATCCAAGTCAGGAGACAACTGCAGTGAAAGTGAAACACCAACAAATTCGGCAGTGTCACATAGTGCCTTCCCCTCTTCAAAGCTTAAATATAATGATGAGTTCAGGATGTATGCTGCACCAAGAATATCTCGATCTAAGTCTGCAGAAGAACGCTTCGGAAAGAAAGATAACCTGAAAGATAAAAATCAAAGTGCCTTTCCTATATCAAATGGTCTAATGAACTCCATTTCGGAGAATGACATTTGTGAAATTAATCGGTCCAAATCGAGAGATGAAAATTGCAAAAGAAGTAAAAATACGTCAGAGAGAAAGCAGGTAGCTGAATATTCAACTCCAGTTTCTACCAGTATAGACCAACAGCAGTATGTTTCTAAGATAGTGGTGTGCAGGCCTCGTTCTGATGATGAGGACGAAATGACGCCAGAGGAAACAATCTATGTCCCTAAGGTGGAAATCAGTACGGCATACTTAGAGAACAAAGAAGAAAATAGAAGTTCTCCACAGGATCAACCGGCCAATGCATCGGGGAGCTTTTCGCCACAGAAAGGTAAATGTAATTGTCTGCCGTTGGTTAAAATTTTCGAGCAAATTCACTCGGAAAGTTTTATTGTGAATGTTAAGTTAGAAATATTAGGAGTACCATTTTAGTAAATTCCTTCTGTAATACCTACAAGAGAAGTGTAAAATGTTTCTGTTTACTGGATCTTACGTAGTTTGCGTTCTCATCTAAACGTCCATCTAATGGGATCATTTTTATGGTTATGTTAATGGAATGTTCATAGATTATTTTTTAAAAAAAAGAAGAGAAAGCCTGCAACTATAAAAGAATGACAAAGTGTAGCCATAGAGTGAAGCTAATCTGCAATGATACAGGGTTCTAGAGAAAAACTTAATTTAAAAATAAAGGATAATGGTATATTGTTGTTTTTGAAAGAACAAGTTTTAAGAAACTGATAATTTTATGAATTCTTGTACTACTCCTGAATTGGCATTTTCTGCCACACATGCGCAGTGTTAACAAAGTGAGTACTTTGTTAACATTTACCTTTAAATTCTGTAATATACATATTTTCATTTAAGTTAATTGGTGGAAATTAATCATTTCTTCACACTTGCCGTATATAAGCTAAGGTTTTGGATAGATGGAGTCAACTTGAAAAATTCAATGACATGTTCGGATTGTGAACCACGGATATACTAGTTTCCATCCAGTTGCTCTTACCCATTGAGCTACCAGGGCCAACGTGCCGTCCTGACATGAGTCAACTGGAGAATTTAATGTCAGGATGGCACATGGGCCATGGTAGCTCAATTGATAAGGGCAGTTGGATGGGAACCAGTAGATCCGTGGTTCAAATCCCAGTCATGGCATTGAATTTTTCAAGTTTACTCTATCTACACATTTTCATGCTTTAAATTGTCTTTCTTCTACATTTACATAGCAAGATATATATAAAACTTTTATCCAATTAAAATACTTATTGAGTTATATTTTAATAAAGCTTAAAACTTCACTCATGTCAACTATTAAAAGCTTTGACATTTTCCATACATTCATAAAGGTAATGTTACCAATGCTAAAGCATTATTTTGGTGCATTATATATATATATATATATATATATATATATATATATATATATATATACACACCAAATTTCTCTGTTTATAAGAGCAAAGAAAACAAAAGAGGATATTGTGTTGCCGGTTTTATAAGGCTAACAGTTATCTGGACTCCAAGCCGTCAACATCAAAGAGATTATAGAATACACTCATTGTCAATGAACTTCATGAGGTTTTCATTAATATTTTCCAAAGTATCCTCAATGAAATTACTGGGATTCAGTTTCAATACAGAAAGTATTTATGCCAGAAGCAACTGAATGAGATAACAATTATAACAAGGGAGTAAAAAAAAAAAAAATCTGGCTGTGATAAATGTTTGGATAAGAATGGAAGCTATTGTAAGATCAGTTTTAAGATGTGCAGAATCAAATGAAACATTAAGTGTTCAACAAAGCTACAGAAAAATAGATTTATCTTAAATTCATCTGCAGTATTTAGGTTATTTTAGGAAAATGATATACAGAAAAACAGTTAAAATAGAGAGTAAGAGCCATTATTATTTTAGTAAAAAAATATGTCCCTGGAGCAGAGTGCTTGGTTTGCAAGATAAATTTTCCGGAACCCCCTGTCCGTGGAACAAATTAATGAAGCTCCTACATCATGATGGAAGTCAAGAATCGTTATGCATATTCATGCCTCGCCAGATCTACACTGTTTAACTGACCCTCTTGGAAAGTTAACAAACCAGTGGCTTAAATTTAATTATTCTATTCATTCTACTAGCCCATTTTCGTATGTGCAGCTGGTTTACTGAAAGCATTGAAAATAAGGTTGCTTTATTTCATTTAGAAAGTAGCTTAAAGTGCTGAGCCCGCCTCGGTAGCTTGGTGGTAGCATGTCTGCCTCACGTTCAAGAGGTCCCGTGTTCGAATCTTGGTGAGTTACCTGGATAAGGTTTCTTCTGGGGTTTTCCCTTATCCTGAAAGACGAATGTCGAGTAACTTTAAGCTCTATGGACCCTGGGTTCATTTGAGCATCATTTCACCAATTCCATTCATCGTCTGATATGACTTAACATTGGAGGAAGTAAAATTAAAAAAAAAGTTAAGTGTGGAGGAGAGTTTTATAAAAGCAATATTTTATCTTTTTCAAGTTTTCTTTTTAGGCTGACATGTACCACAGTAATGTACAAATTTAAAGCGTAAATAACTCCAATAGCATAAAATGGGAAGTTACCACATAGAAATCTCTGGAGAGACCCAAACATATAGCCAGATTACTTAGTCCAAATGGTTTTTGAGCCCAAACCTTACAGATTATGAGACTGAAATGCTACCATACAGGTGTGCAAAATAAAACGTTTATTTCATAACTTACTTAAAGGTGGAAATTATTATGAGGATAATAAATATGGAAAACTCTTTAAAGAATCTATCGACTTTGTTTTTGTTTGTTTGTTTGTTTGTTTGTTCACTTGGTCCTATCACTGAGCAGCGCTCTAGGACATTGAACACATTTAAAGTTGATTGTATCATGATTATACACTGAATTTTCTGATTTATTTTTATTTGTTTAGTTAATTTATGTTTTAAAGATATACACAATAAGTATAATCATTGTTGGAGAAGAAATATGAAAATCATATATCCATGGTAACTACACAAAGTTTGCAGTAAGGAGAACTGTATAGGCACCTATTTTATGGTAGAAGAAAATGCTTATTGGTACCTGTTGTGATGGAAGTGTAATGCACCAAGAATCAATAGTATCTATTATAGACTGTTATGAAATAATACATCTTGCATGTGAGAAAAAGGGGAGGACAGCTATACTTTATGTAATGATGTCAAAGGGATCGATTTGAACTATTTGACTACTTTCTCAGCGCAGTATCTGATATGAGAAATCTTAATAATTTTTTTGAATGTTTGCATAACTGTTTAAATTCTATATTTTCTAGAGATAAGAACAAGCATTAGTAATAATTGGTACTGATTTTAATATAGATATACGTCATGAAAGCAATGAAAAAAGTGATTTTATTAATTTATTGCACATGTTTGGCTGTAGAATAATTAACTCAGAAATAACTAGACTTAATTTAAATGCTGAAGATAGTTGCATAGACAACATAGCTACAACAATTAATTCTGACAAATTATCATTGATAACTGAGAAAACACTTGTTTCCGATCACTATGCACTTTGAGCATTAGTGATGATAATAATATCTTCGAGAAGTTAAATGTTTTAGACAAAAGGAAAATTGTGTATACACTAATATGTGACTACAGTGCTCAGTAATTCTCATATATATATTGAGTAAAATCAATTGGTTAATGTTATATACATTGTCAGACACTCAGTACAAATTTAATTGGTTTTTATAATTTGTTCATGAATATTGTTGACACTGCATTTCCTGTTAAAGTGAAGTATGTGAAACATGTTACAAATAAATTAAACATGAAATGATATAATGATAGATTGTCTATACAAAGAATCCTAATATGAAATTAAAATATAAAGATCTGTAAACTAAATATAAGGCAGAGATTAAAAAAGATAAAATAAAATACAATTCTGATATAATACAAAGTTCCCATAATAAGTCTGGATCTATGTGGTCGATTAATAAACAAAATAACATGGACAGGCCGATAGTAAATCCATCTAATTTGACATATAATGAATTTAATTTTTCATTTTTAAACAATGTTAAGGACATTGTTAACTCTGCTCCAGATGCTATCAATAATATGGACCATTATTTATGTAAGTTCATAAAAGCAAATTCTAATGAGCAACAATTTGTATTTAATTCGGTACCAGTGGAAGAGGTCTACAAAGCCATACTTGAATTGATAGTAAATGTATGGATATTTACTATTTGAATTCCAAAATTTTAAAATTAGTAGTTTTTTTTATATCAGAAGTCTTAGCATATGTATTGAATGAGTGTATAGAGAATGGTTTATTTCTGGACTGTTTGAAGATTGCCAAGGTCATTCCAGTCTACAAAAAGGGATCCAGATTCGATTATCATAATTATAGATCTGATTCTGTTATCCGTGTTTTAGCCAAAGTATTTGAAAAAATTATAAATAACCAAATAGTAAAATATTTTGAGTATAATTGACTCTTTTGTGAAAATCAGTTTGGGTTTAGGGAAGGTAGAGGTACAGAGGGTGCAATTCAACAATTGATTAAATTGATTGTTGTGTGTATTGAGTAGGTACTGAAAAAAGGTTAAAAGTTGTAAATAGCTTTTATGACATGTTAGAAGCTTTTGATACTATATCACATGACATTTTATTGAATAAGTTAAAATTTTATGGTTTTTAGATATGGCATTGTACTTATTAGTCTTATTTAAGTAATAGGTTTCAGTTTTTTGTAATGATCAGTTTTCACAGCATTTCTGTTCAATGGTGTACCCCAAGGATCAATATTGGGCCCAATATCGTTTATCATCTATATTAATGTATTCCTACAAGTTAACAGTATTAATACAAAAGTGTGTTTTTGTTTGCTGATGACATTGCAGTAAATGTGGTTGCTGAGAATACTGAAATGGTTTTACCTCTGAACTAAATTCTGTAGATTTAATAATTAGTTATTGGTATGCTACAGATTGCTTGAGCTTAAACCATGGCAAAACTGAAAAGCATTCTATTCAATCAAATTGTAAATATAATAGTGGAAACTATATCAAATTTTTATACATTGTATTAGAACTAATTCAAAATGGAAAATGCATATTAATTAAATTTGTAATAAATTAACTAAAGGAATTTTTATGTTAAAGAAATTAAGAAACAGTGTAAATTTAATAGTATTTAAGGTGATCTATTTTGCTTATAAACATACTCATTTTGCATATGGTATAATTGTATGGGAACATGATCCCAACATCAAACATATACTGATTCTACAAAAGAAAGCAGTAAGATTAATATGCAATGAAAAATATAAAACTCACTATAAAACCTCTATTTTGAAAACTGAACATTTTGACAGTTATATCATTATCTTACAGTGTCTATTATATGTTAAAAATAATATTGAAACGTTTCCTTTAAATAATATTAGTCACCAATATGAGACCAGAAGTGGATTTGATATGAGGTTATATTTATGTATAAATAACACAACCAAAACTATTTTTAATGAAATGGGGAAAAAAATTATGTAATACACTTCCAAGTAACATTAAGAGTTTGCATAATGAAAGTTTTAAATGTAAGGTGAAAAAAATTGTTGATTTATTTTAGTTTTTATAATATAGATTATTATTTTATTGAGTTAAAAGGGTATAATATCTAATATATGAGATAATACATCATTATTGGTTAATTAATTTTAAACTGTTAACTATATTCTGAGTTACTTATGTATGTGAATTTAATATATTGACACTGCTATACATTGTAATGATGTCTCAGCAATGATAAAATTACAATTACAATTAGAACTGGTGCAAGCTAACATTCTAATGCGACATTGCAAAATTATATGTAGAAGAGTAAGATGGCCATTTAGGATCATTGACTGATGTTTAATTCATTCATTCATTTGTTCATTTATTATCTGCTTAAGTGAATACAAATGATTCATAGCATCATCAAGTAAAGATTATATACATGTACAGAAATAATGACACAGTGATTAATATATACTAAATCAAAATTTACTAATTTATTACAGTATATAATACATCACAATTCACATGACAAGTACTACTTATTTATGCAGTAATTAAATCCTATAAGATATGTATTTTATTATTAAATTATAGATGAGTCATATTTTTTACACATCGGCTTCACTTGCATATAAAAAGATTATACTCAAATGATTTAGAGTAAATGGTCCCATGTTGTGTTTCCTAATAATTTTATCAGTTTCAAGTGTAGGTTGTATAATGAGTAGTCTATATTAGGTAGTTCTTTATAGTGGTTAGTTTTTTCAGATTTTAACACAGCCTTTTCAGCAGCTTTTTGTTCTCTACTATCATAGATAAATTTTACTGCTTTTCTTACGAATTTGGGAGAGTATTTCGTTAGGCATCGGCTGATAAATTTTATGTTTGCTGATATTAACCTTCTTCTTTTCTTTAGCTTCAAATACTGTTTTATTTCTTTTTTGCTGATGAAAGTTTGTTAAAATTTTCAAATGTGAACATACCTACCTCCATATTGTCCAGTTTTTAAATTGGCTGGATCTAACTTTCGCATGTTCCTCTTGACTTAACGGTCATTTCAGTATATCGAAATTTAACTGTATTAGAACACCACAGTGAAGCGAAACAATTATTCAATTATTCATGGCTCAGTGGTTAGACCGCTTGGCTTTCACCAAGGCGGCCCGGGTTCGATCCCAGGCGACCGCAAAGTGAGATTTGTGGTGGACAACACGGCGCTGGGGCGGGTTTTCTCCGGTTTCCCCCGCCATCTCATTCCACCGGTGCTCCATCTTCATTTCATATATCATCAGTGTCATCGCCTGCGGTGCCGTACGTAGTAAAAGCGGGCGTCAAACACTACACTGTTGACATTACTCTGTAATTTAAATTTATGTAATCTGTAGCCACATAGGTAATTATTGTTTTATATATTTTAGTATTGTAATTATGACAATGTCATTTCTGGATGTATTCTGGTCTCTGACAAATAAAGATTATGTTTATGTTTATAGATGATGTGTAATAAATACGACTCATCTATAAATTAATAATTATTTCGCTTCACTGTGGTGTTCCAATACAGTTAAATCTCGATATATTTCCAGATAAGTTTGGTGATTGGAAATGTTTCATACTGATAAATTCCCACTGGAGTTTCTTGTTTCTCCAACACTCCAAAGTATCATAGAAACTTAGAAGAGTACATTACTTGTCATAAACATACCTTAAAATACCATTTATTAAATAGGAACAAAGTTATCATCAGAATGATAAGCTTTCAAGAGAGTCATGGAACAGCACATGAATTATACTTAAGCATTACTGAAGTAAATATGACACATATATTTATGTACTTAATTTTGAAATTTTACAGAGGATGTGAGTATAACAGAGGATCTCCAGCCAACATTACCATCACACAGCAAGAGTGCTAGTCCTTCGCCAATAGTGGGAGCTGCAGGTCGAAAGGGTCCTGGTAGTGTGAGCTCTGGGGAATGGCCTCCTTCTTCTCCAGAGGAAGATATTGATCGATTGGTTGCCATCCATCAGCAACGTTCTAGCTTATCTTCACTTGGTGTAAGTCATTGATTTGTATGCAGTTCACTTATTATTGAATCTTTATAATTCACTTATATCTATTGATATAGCCAAGTAATTTTAAGTACAATTTCTTAGGATTCCAGTTATTGATTCAAGTTTTAATCCAGTATTTGTCCTTACGTAATCTCTGGCCATCTTCAGAGTACGATCTCCTCAGACACCAAAGACCTTTAAAGGGAAGTTCAATGCTAGTGACTGCTTTGAAGGAATTGGCTAAAATATGCATAGATTATCTATTCTTCCATAGGACATTTTGGCTTATGTTTTGGTGATAATACACTTTAATGAATGTTTTGCCTGAAGGCTTGGCAGGATGGCCAACAATAAGAACACTGGGCGACCACATGCCATTAGCACAACATGAACATCCAAAGTAAGCAATTTTAAGCAAATTTGTGAAAGTTCCATAAGTGCTGTGTTAAATTGTGCATTATGAAGGTATTCAAAGGCAACAGAGACTATATATGTTATAAGGGCCAAGAATTTTTATAATGTTGTGCTCAGGGTAATCTTGAAAACCACTCATCCTACTTTGATGATTTTTCTCCCATTGAAAAGTGTTCTTTGTGATAGCTAAAAAATATTTCCAAATATTTTAAAATTGAAAATTAATAGCAGGGCCATACTTTGGATTTTTGTAAATGCCAGGCTGCATAACTGCAATTTTCAAATGTAATATCTGTTTAATCATAGCTTCAAGGCTGATAATCCGTGAAACTATGATTAATAACACTTGCCGTGTAAGTTGTAAGTCTAAGTTTTAAGTTGTAAGTCTATCTGTTTCATTGATCTCGGAGTAATGCAATAATAAACTTTAATAAACACCAATATCTGTGCAAGAAATACTTTATACATATTTATAGGTTATTCTAAAATAATTGAACCTAAAGTATTTAATTTCATGTTTAGTTTATGTAATAAAATAACATCTGTCTACATACATAATAAAATTCATTGTATGAACTTCACCATATCACAGTTTATTTAATTGTGCATTCTATTCTTCTGTTCTCACTGGTTAATTTCTAGAGATTTCAGTTTCAAAAACAGTTCTTTGTTGGTCAATAATATTTGAAGGAAATTCCATTTTCCTTGTTCTGACCTAATTATATAATGTTGCAAATTGAATTCTCTATTGATGCAGTAGTGTCAATCCCACACTGATGGGGGATGCAGAATTTAAGTCTGAGTATAGGACTAGTGCCCACTCAGCATCGTGAGGAAATTGAGGATCTAAAAAAAGTAGTGCACCCTGGTCTAGAAAGCCAACTTTCCGGTTGGGAGTGCATGACCAAATCTCCCTGTATAGGTTGGATGATCACCCACCTCTGCCTTGTGTATGTGGGCATGAGACCGACAGTTGGGTTGGCCGGCTTTGGCCACACTTGTGGGCTGTTATGTCATGGGTTATTTATAGAGGCAGTAACAGCCAGCATACACTGATTTAAGAAGCTAATTTGTAAATTTTACTTAAAATAATATGAATGTTATTAGCATTCATACAGGGCATCAATTCGATAGGCTTATTTTCAAAATCAGAGACCAATGTATGTAGAGTGGTATTGAGTTTATTTATTTATTATTATTTATTAGGGTGTCAGGAAAATTAGATTTGTAAGAGAAAGAGTTGAGTCATTCAGAGGTCATAAATTTCAGCTCAGTAATTGGTACCACATCGCTCAACTGTTTGAGCTATCTGTTTTTTTTTTATTATTTTTTTTTTCCTTTCATTACAGATTTCCGTCATTTCTCCAGACGCACTTCGGTCTGGGGCTTATTGTGCTACCTGTATTGCTCATATTCAACCCACTACTCCTGCATCGCTTAGGAAGGTACACAGTCTTCCGGTGGGTATGGATGTTACTTCTTCTGGATCTATAAACCTGGCTCCAAAAACATTATATCTCCTGTGAGATAAGGCTTCACAGGAACATAGAATATGTTGGGCCGCTTCGGTCTCTTTCCTGCAGAATTGGCAGTCTAAGTTATCTTGATATATCCTATTGTATTCAGGTGCTTTTTCACAGGCATGTACCCTGTGAGAAAAGCAGTGATTGGTTTCAGTTGAGCTTTATTATACTTTTAATAGACTTTCAGCTCTTTTCCTGCATGGTTCCCTAGCTTACCATGTCTGTCTCCTGAGGTTTTGAGCCAGGTTTTGTGATGTTATATCGTGAACTAGTTCTTAATAGCTTCACTAAAACTTCGAGATGTTCATAGAGCAAGTTTGTCAGCTTTTTCATTGCCATATATTCCCCTATGGCTCAACACCCAAATGACTTGAATTTCATTCGGTTCCACAAGGTTATTAAGAGTATTTAGGCAATTTGGAACCAGTTGTCACGTGACCTTATGGTTGTTTAAGGCTTCAAGTCCAGCC
The DNA here is from genome assembly GCA_030765055.1 of Mantis religiosa. Lineage (NCBI taxonomy): Eukaryota > Metazoa > Arthropoda > Insecta > Mantodea > Mantidae > Mantis > Mantis religiosa. The sequence goes on from CM060955.1 coordinate 43,055,696, forward strand.
TGGCTGTCAGAAAATAGGCGAATCTGTTTACCAGTGTATTCTCTCCTTATATTTTCATGTATGCACTGAATAATGGCATAAATTTTTGTTTCAAACACAGTTGCACATTTATCCAAGGGAAAAGATCCTCTACACCAAATAATGGCATACATTTATGTTTCAAACACAGTTGCTCATTTATCCAAGGGAAAAGATCCTCTACACCATGGTCTTATGCCATAAACTCCAGAACCAATCCCTGAGCCATCTGTATACCAGATCAAGGTCTTCTCAGGTGTTTCCAGATTTTTGTTTTCCCCAACATTCCGGATCTATAATGATCCAGAGGTTCATTTTAAAATGTTTGATTGGAGCTATATAGTCGGAAGGTATATCCAAGAAAGCATCCCCTAATATATTTCCTAATCTTCAGTATACCTGAGTCTGTTTCAGGATTTCTCAGCTGTTTGGCATATTGCAGTCTGTAGAGTGCCATTCTTGCCTCCTTCTTTACAGTTAAATGTAATGGAGTCAGGTTCAGAAGTGCTTCCATTGCTGCAGTTGGAGTTGTTTCCATGGCTCCTGTAATAGCCATACAGGCCGCCCTTTGAATTCTATAAAGTTGATTTTTGGAGCTTGCTTGAAGGATCTTAGTTCACCAAGTCAGTGCTCCATAGGTTACAGATAGTATTATTATCCAAGTATGTATCCATTGAATCATAGCAGGCCTTAATACCTATCTTTTGCCATACATGCATCTAACTACCTCAAAGATTGTTTGCACCCATTTTATTTTATTAAAATGTTGATTCCAGTTCATCTTGGAATCCAAATAGACTCCCAAGTATTTAACTCCCTCGGACATCAATTTTTCCACCTTGAAGATGCAGAGGTCCTAAACCCTTCATGTTTTTCTTCATGGTAAATGGTATTATGGCTATTTTCTGATTGTTTATTTTTAAGCCCTCATTCTCATCCCACTTTGTTACATTATTCATGGCTATTTGTACAAGTTCCCTGACAGTTTCTATATATTTACTTCAGACTATTATGACAGTATCACCAACTTATACCATGATTTCAAAACCTAGGCTACTTACTTGATTACGGCCTAGTAGTTGAGTCCATATCAAGTGGAGGGCAGAGAAGAGCAATCGAGGCAGCCAATTCTTATTGTAATAAATGGGGTTTGAAAGTGAATGAAAACAAAACAAAAATTATGGTCTTCAAAAAAGGATATAAGTTGCGTAAGGATGAAAAATGGGAGGTTAATAGGAGAGAAATAGAAGTGGTAAGGACATTTGATTATTTGGGGACAAGGTTAAGTTCAGATGGTAGCTGGAAAGAACAAAAAAGATGTCTGTGGCAAAAGGTAAAATGTCCATGAGGGTGGTAAGATCATGCTACAGTAAACTGCTAGATATAAATGTCAAAAGGTTGGAGAGGATTTATGCAGCATTAGTAGAAAATAGAATGTTACATGGATCAGAGATATGGGAGTAGATGAGGTTTGGAGAGAGACCGATAGAGTGCATAGATCCTTTTGTAAATATATATTGGGATTACCAATAGCTTCACCTAGTGGGGCAGCACAATTGGAACTGGGTTGGTATTCTACTAAAACTAAAATCTTGTCAAGAGCAATGAAATATATATATGGAATCGCTAACTTGGAAGATGACAATATAATTAAAGAATGTTTTCATATTCAAAGGAGAAGTAACTGGGAAGGGTCTTGAGGACATAAAATGCATGACGTGTTGAAGCAGATGGGTATGGGTTACTCTTGGATAAATGCAGAGTATGGGTATAGAGGCTTCTGGAAAGAAGTTAAGTTAAAATTAGAAGATATTGGCAGACAGGACATTTTTGTCAGTACAAGTGACAAAAGCTCACTTAGGTTATATAGAGAAATAAAAGCAACCTGGGGAGGGAAGGATATTTAGACATCCGTAATACGTTAGGGCGAAAAGGTTTTGCTTGGGCGAGAACAGAAGTGAGAAACTTGAAAGGTATAAGTCAAGATAGGGAGCTAGATAAATGTCCATTGTGTGGTGAAGAGAATGCAGACTTTCATTGCATATTATATTGTAGTCAAACAAAGATATGGAGAGAGCAGGCCTGGCTACATAAATTGGAAAATTTGGGGGGGGGGGGGGGGTGAAGTAGTAATTAGAAAAATTTAGACAGTAAAAGGGGAAAAGAACAGGCAAAATATAGGGAATTATGTAGGGAAGTTAAAGAGCGATGGCTAGGAAAAATTAAGAGAAAAATGTAGATTAGGATAAGTGAAATGGCAAAACGTGTAAAAAGGAGTAGAGGGCCTTCAGTACATAAAATTCTAGGGTTAAGGTGTATGGGGACCGAATTATTATTCAGTGGCAAGCAACATGGTAGGTTTTTCAGGATTTAGGAATATATGGCGTTTTCCAGTGTGGATTTTATAATTGTAATCTTGATTTTTTATTTCCAATTGATGATGTAAAAAGAAAAATGAGAAATAAATTACATATTGCTTAAGTAACTGATCAACCACTAGGTTCCACCTCACCTCACCCTGTGAACACCCACTCATGATCATAGCAGCTAAGCTGCTTTTCATAAGATTTGTGTGAATTATTCTGCCTCTGAACATGGAGTGTATCCACCTAATATACAGGTTTCATCAATACCAGACTTCCTTGCAGCAATAATTATAGCATTAAACGAGGTGTTGTCAAAGGCGCTCCCAATATCAATGAAGGCACCTAATGTCACCTCTCTTGTACCATTTTTTCCATTCTGTGTACAACCTGGAAATGATTTTCTTGATCAATAGGTATTCTGGTTCAGAGAGCACCATTTCTTATATGCCTATCAATTAATTTCTCAAGTGTCTTGAGAATGACTGACATTAAAAATACTTTGCCAGGGTTAAGGGTTTCCCTGACTTTGGTCTAAATACAACCCTGAGATGCCTGTAGCTCATTGGCTCATGTATTCTTGCTCTTGGTATTCTCATCAAAAAGTTTGAGAGTTAATCAAATCCCTTTTGAAGCCTGATGGCCATTTGTATGTGTATTGCTCATTTTAATTTTTCATAATTAAGGAGTTCCTTGGAGGTCTGCTAGTCTGCTCAGGATGCCCTCCTCATGGGGGGGGGGGGGGCAGTCCCAGGCTGTCCCACCCTCCCTTAAGTTCTTTGATTATGATTCATCAAGGGAAGTGCACTCAAAGTTCTTCCATTGTTTCTTTCTCTGTTTTTTGTGTATTCTCCATTTTCCGTTTGGAGATTGCTGATGAAACTTTGGGCAACTTTGCTTAGGGCCTTCAGGAGTGTAACACAGTTTGGAATTGTTTCATTCTCCTCACAATGAAAAAACTATTTGTAGTCAGTTTTTTGACACTTCATAACTTACATTTTTATATTATTGAGGTTTGAATTTAGCAATTTGAAAACTGAGTTATCTATTAGTAGGTGCCAAGATGATATTTTGTTCCTTAAAGATCTTTTTGAATTTATTAAATGTTTTTGGGTGATACTTGAATGCATTGAATATGCTGTTGCTTTCTTTTTCTTTAGTAAATGTGATTGCTTCTTTAATGGTTTTCTTTAATTTAACCATTTTCATTTTCTTAAACACCAGACTTTTGTTGTATCTATTTTCTTCTGCTATGTGGAGTATGGTTTTTTGTTCTTTGAAGTATTCTGCTTTATCCATGGTATGTTGACTAATCTGTCTAAACAAATAAGACCGTTTATTATTAAATTATAGATGAGTCGTATTTATTACACGTCAGCTTCACTTATGTACCTAATTTGAGGAATTGTTTCGCGAACCATCATTTGCTTCGTCAGCTCTTTTGGTGCTATCTTCAATTTCATGAAGTTTCAAATTACTAAACTACGTACAAAAACATAGTAAACTCATCATATGGGAGAGAATATACATAGAAAAACATAAAAACCAACTAATGAATTTTTAATTCCCGCCAGAAGATAACCCCACATTTAAATTCATCACAAAATCAACAGATGGCAGCAGCAACTCCAGAACTACCCACACAACTGGATCAAGCTTTAGTCGCATAAGAGCCGACAATGCGAACGATGGTTCGCAAAACATGTCCTCAAATTAGGTACGCAAGTGAAGCTGACGTGTAATAAATACGACTCATCTATAATTTAATAATTATTTCGCTTCATTGTGGTGTTTCAATACAGTTAAATTTCGAAGACTGTTTATTATTTCATGTTTATGTATAACTGGTTTATAGCTACAATTTTTATGTACTTTTCGAACTGTGTTGGCTTCCTGTAAATTCAAATTTTATTTTTATGTTATTTCTGATGATATTTAGGTCCAAGAGAGAAAGTTGTCCATTGATTTCCTTTACTGTGTGAATTTGATAGTCTTTTCTTGCAGATTGAGTAATTTTAATGCATCACCTAAATCAGTGTTTCTCAAACTCGTCTGCCTCAAAGACCCTCTTATCATCTAATAACTTGTTTGTGGACCCCCATAGTTTGGCAACTCAATATTTATGAATGAGTCAACTTTTGGTTGCATTTTATAATTGGAATTTAAATAATTACTGTATGTATAATTTAAGATATCTTCTTGTATATTAATAATAAATTAAAAAATTAAAGTTAAACTAAATAAAATAAACTTGTGAATAAAATGTATTTTAAATGAAAAATATATTTTTAAATTGTATTTATTAAAATTCATAATTTTTTTACTTTGAAGTAAATTTTGTACCAGTTTACCTAACTAGATTTTTATTTAACTTTAGTCTTACATCAGTAAACATTAGAAATACCACACTCTTTGGATTACCCAAGAATTAATAACATTAAGCACAACATGTTATAAAAATGAATTTATTTTCAATGTAAAGAAAACATTTTTATACATATAAAAAAGTTATTCATAATGTTCTGAACCCACCATTTGACCATTTCAACAAAGTAGGTGCCCACCTTGGTAGCATGGTGGTAGCATGTTGGTAGCATGTCTGCCTCACGTTCAAGAGGTCCCGAGTTCGAATCTCAGTCAGGATGAGTTACCTGGATAAGGTTTTTTGCCAGGGTTTTCCCTTATCCTGTAAGACGAATGTCAAGTAACTCTAAGCTCCATGGACCCCGGACTCATTTGAGCATCATTTCATCCATTCCACTCATCATCCGATATGACTTTATGTTGGAGGATGAAAATTACTCAAAAAAAAAAAAAAGGTTAGTATTGGGTTACTTAAAAAAAAAACCAGTTTATGTGGAAAAAGCTTGAAACATTGGAATGTATCAATGTGAACAATGCAACTGTTTTTTTTTTTATTATTGAATAAGCTCAGTTAAGCTTGGCTTAATGTTGGTGATTTTTACTCTTAAGTTAGTTTCTACATTGGCAAGTTTGTTTCTCTTCAATGGCTTGATATGGCACAACACTGAAAATTTTTACTCGCACAGATAGGTGGTTGGAAAGGGCACAGTATACTTAAGTGCTTTGTTAGCAAGTTCATTAAATTCACTCTGCGCCAGAAACCAAAATTTTGCAAGTTCATTTTCCTGGTATACAACCATCCATCCTTTGCTGTTAAATAATTGTGTTAGTTGGTCCTGTTCTTTTTCCGAAAGGATATTAATGCTGCCTATGTCTTTTTTCTGGAAAGGATACTTTATCCTGTTGATAGACAATTCAGGTGTTTTACTATGGCTTCTTCAATATTTTTAGGCACAGTTTCTTCTGATGAAATCAGAAATTGTTCCAAAATAGGAAAGTAGCCTAAGGATTTCTTTTCTACATGACCTTTCCACACTTGAAGTTTTCCTGTCTTTGCTTCAATTTCCTCATGAACCGTGAAAAAATCTGGTTTTCATCCTTGCAATTTTTGGTTTAGTTTATTTAAGTATGAGAAGATGCTTGCTAGAAATGCCACTTTGCACAACCATTCAAAGTCACACAGTCGTTTACTGAGGGGAAACTTTTCGTGCTTGCTGTCTCAAAAAATAGCCTCACTTCATAACGTAATTCAAAAAATCACGAAGGAACATTCCCATAAGAAAGCTAGCGAAGGTCTGTGTGCAAGAAAAGTTGTTTATGTTCGCTTCCCATTTCTTCACATAGTTTCTTGAGTTAAGTTTCTTGAGTTCTGCGAGTTAAGAGGACAGACTTTAATGTAGTTCACAATTTTAACCAACTCTTATAATGTTTCCTTCAAATATGGCAGTTTTTTTGTGTCAGCCAGTGTCTCTATGTATTGAGCAATGAGTGCACTTAATCTCAGATTTGACAGCTTGAAATCGAACTTTCAATCCAGTGTTGTGTCCAGACATCACTGCGGCTCTGTCAGTGCTTACACCTACACAAACTTTCCACTCAAGTCCTTGCTCTGAAATAAATCCATCAAGTGTCTTAAAGACAACCTCAGTGGTGTAATGCAAGATTTCCCTATAAACACTAGGTCTTCAAATAGCTATTTCTCATGTTCGTAATGTACAAAAGCTAACAAATGAGACTTGTCAGCAAAATCAGTACTTTCATCAAGTTATAATGCATACATTGTTGTTGACTTTAACCTCAATTAGCTGCTCCTGGACTTTCTGAGACATATCAACAATTCTACGTTTAACTGAATCATGTGATAGTGGGACTTTGTTCAGCTCTTTGGCAACTGAGTCACCAATCATTATGTTACATCTTTTTAGCTCTGGCAGTATTAATTCCTCTGCAGTGTTATAGGCTTGCCACTTCTTGCAATGAGTAGCGCTACTTCATAGGAAGTTAGTGTTGCTTTTTCACTACTGGTTCTGGGTAGACATTTTTTCTATTCTGGATTTACTGATTTTTATCTCTTTACTTTTTATTTTAAAATAATCAAGTATCTTCCAACGCAAATGGATGTTTCGACTCTAAATGTCTTCGCAGCTTAGCAGGCTTCATTGCTTCATTGGGCAGTACATTATAACACATTGAGGTTTTTGTTCAACTTCAGTTCAAGCTCGAACAAATCCGAAACTTAAATATTTTTCGCTGTATTTTCCCCGGTTTACTTGTTGCAGATTGGCAGAATAGCAACTAGTTAAACTAGTAGGCTCACTACTAAACTTGCCTCATGATCGCCAGTTAGTGTAGGCTCACATTTAATTGATCCAGTTTGTAATCAACGATTCATCTTGCACGATGCAAATAAATTCTTACAATTCACAATTACAAACTGTCAGAACAATCAAACACTATCATCACTTGCTTGAACGCAGTGAGAGCAACTAGTTTGTTGTGCATGCATACGTGTAGCCTAGTTTGTTGTGCATGCATACGTGTAGCCGGTGCCAGTGACAGCGCTGACTCTGACCTCCGCGCACAGGCTTCACCCACACTGTAGCTAACCGCTCACGCTCACGACGGTTGCATCGCTGCAGTTATAATGCTCCACTACATGCATCAGACTGTTACATTGATTGCACCTCTCAGCTGCATTACATCATTACAATATAGCTGCATAAAAAGTGTTAGGTAAAATGTATGTAGTTCGGCACCGACAAGATAAGTGACTCAATAAATACAATTCTACATTTTCTATAGCTTTAATTCACTATAACTTGACTTAAGGGACCCCTCGCTGACCTTGTGACATCCCCTCACGGACTCCCGGGGGTCCAGGAACTACACTTTGAGAAACACTGATCTAAATGTTTATTTGGAGCTATTGCAAAGATGTCATCAATATATCGACACTAAACTTTGAAGATCCATGGGAAAGTCTTTTTAATTTGTGTTTCAAATGCACTGAATATGTTTCAAATGCAAATAAATTTGCCAAAAAGGGTGAATGTGGGTTGCCCATTGATAACCCTGATTTCTGCTTGTAGTATTTCCCATTAAAGCTGAAGAAATGTTGTTCAATGCATAATTTTGTTAATGAAATGTATTCCTCTGCTTCTACTATTGCAGTTAGCCATTTTTTAAATAGTGTCTGTACTTTTTCTGTTGGTACAAACTGTTTTTATAAACAGAGTTTTGTGTTCGGGATTTTAATACTTAAGAGCAATGCATATACTGTGTAAGAAAACAAAATGTCATGTCATCAAAATTCAGGTCCTGATTATGACCTACATGGAGCCTGTTCACTTACTGTAAGTTAGCATATTTTGGGAATAAGCTACATAATTCTCTAATTATCCCTCATCAGGTGCATCTTTACTCATAAAGGAACCAGGACTGAGATATTACAAAAATCACCACTCTGAAATCATGTTATCTCAAATATATTATACTGTTTATAGATTTACATTACCGTATTCATATGATACATTCCAAGATGGTCAGATAACCAACAGACTACTTGGTATCCTATTCCTTTCTAGACACAAACAGCACCTCTGATGCAAGTCGCCATAAAATCCCAAACTACACATAGGCAGATTATCCATATGTCATTCAAACATCTGTTCTCACCATTAAACGAAGTATATATGTGGCCTATGTGACAACAAAAATATTTTCTCCATACTGTAGCTAGTAATTCCCTGTATGTACTGCTATAACAAAAGCAGTATGTTCTCTGTGGTCTGGGGGTAATATGCTAGCCCAAGGTTATGGGCTCAATCCGACAGAGGGCAAGGATTTTTGGGCATACAGACCCTTAGCAGGGCTTCCTTTGGATGGGAACTAAAAGCCAGTGGTCCTATATCAGATTTATGGCAGTAAACAAACTTCAAGCCTGATAAAGAGGTCTCTGAGTAAAATTAAGTTGTCTTTAATGCCCAGTATAGAATGGGATGCTGAGAACCAAAGCAGTTACAGAGCATCCATAAAAAAAACTCATTTATTATTGACAACAATAATAATATTGGTGATGATGATTAATGTTTGTTATAGCCTCGCAGTGATTCCCTAGCAAGTGTATACTCCGGAGCTGAAGGACGCTATGGAACTGTTGCTGTAAAGGGAGAAGTGGAATTTGGTTTAGAGTACAACTATAAAGCAAGCTGTCTGGAGATACATGTAAAACAATGCAGAGACCTTGCACCTGTGGATACCAAGAGGAACAGATCAGATCCGTAAGTTACTCTTTTGTACATTAAAGCTTTGCATGTTAAGATATATATGTATATAAATACTGTGAAGAAGTCATGAAACTTTGTTTTTGTTTTAGGTATGTCAAGGTGTACTTGCTTCCAGACAAATCAAAGAGTGGAAAACGGAAGACCAAAGTGAAAAAGCACACCCTCAATCCTGTGTTTGATGAGACACTTAAAGTGAGTACCTAATTTATATATATTATGACACTTCATTGAAAAAGAACTGTTTGAAGGAATATTGTAATACTAAATTAAACCATATTCTACTATTCTTATACCTCAAACATAACTTTTAAAGTAATGATTATATAATTTAAAGTGATGTTAAATAGTTAAGTTGGAAGAAAATATAAGTACTTGAGAAATGATGTTTACCTTTAAAATTGAATCTAATAACTGTTTTCTCTACTATGTACTTACAATAAATAGGGATGCGAGAGCCCCTAGTGGTCTACCGGGGAAATATACGAGTCAAATGGAGAATTTAATGTCAGGACGGCACGTTGGCCATGGTAGCTCAAAGGTTAAGAGCAACTGGACGGAAACCAAGAGATCCGTGGTTCAAATCCTGGCCAGGGCATTGAATTTTTCATGTTGACTCTATCCATCAAATAGGGAAGTATTGCATTCCACCCAACATCCAATAGTAAATTTCAGTGGAAATATAAAATTTGAGGTGTCCTACATTCAAAACAAAAATCCCTTGTAGAAAATGAAAAATAGGTTAAATACCAAGCCTAATATTTAAGTTCAACATCTTCTAAGGATTAAGCACGATTTTCAGGAAACCACCTCACTCCAGACTACCCTTTACATGGAACATGTTTTGAAAATTTTAATTTTCTCAAGAATGGCTTTAATATTTTGATAATATAGCATGTGCTTAAATTATTGTATGACAAATGACATTTTCTGGGAATGCTTAATGTACATCTCTTGAGTGATTCATATATCATTATTTTTGCCAGAATGCTGATGGTTAAAAGTAATGAAAGCTTCTGGCCTAAAAATGCATCTAAATGTGAAATAATGACTCTATTCTGAAAACGAGGAAAAAGTTCACCTTGGTGATGTCTAAAAGTATACCCATCTAACATATTTGTTCTAGAATGTTTTTAGTTTCCAATAAGCATTGTCTCCGATTATTAAGATAAAAGATGACTTTTCATCAAAATCTGGGCCCTAATTATAGTCTTCTGCAGCTTACTTTTACTGTGTTAAAAGTACTTAGGACTACTAAGATTATGTAAGATTGGCAAAGTCATATATACTTATTGTATATCAATCAGTGAAAAAATTTTATTCTATTCTTATTTAATAAATAATTATAGAATTTAAATATATAGAAATTAATATTCAAGGTTTGCACCCAGATACATGGGAAGATGCCTATACAACTTTAAAAGGTGAAATAGCACGAAATTTATGTATCAGGTATTGAAGCTGTGATACAGTTCACCTCCAAACTTCCTGTCCATTTTTCCTAGTGTTTGAAAATATATATCCTGTATGTCTACAATTTGTATTAGCCGTAATTAATGGATACATTAAGATTTAAGAATCAGTTCTTTTTCATGATCTATTGACAATATTCATGACAATTGAAGATTGACTGCACAGACCATCACTTATTGACCTCAGGTTATCAATACCAGTTTGGCAGCTGGTTGCAGTGGCTTTGTAAGTGAGAGGAAGGAATAGTTTTCCTATAAATTTAGTGTGAAATATTAGGCTTTTGAGAAAGTGTCTTTCAAAGCTGCTTGATTCAACTCCTCATGTAATTTAACAGTCTAAGTACATTAAATAAACATGTATATGAAAATATATTAATTATTCTAATTTGGTTTCTTCTTTTATAGTTCCAAATGACATTGCATGGGCTGGAGACAAGAACCCTGTGGCTTACAGTATGGCACTCAGATATGTTTGGGCGCAATGATTTCCTTGGGGAAGTGATGATGGGATTAGAAAACAAAGTATTTGATGATCCATCACCACACTGGTATCCTCTTCAGGAAAGGGTAAGACTTCAGTTTGAAGGCAATAGTATTTTTAATCCATTTTAATTTTATTCTATCAAATAAGCAAAGGTTACAAATATACTAAAGGGATTATGTAGAAAATAAAGCTAGCTACAGTGAAGCAATAAATATTACACAAATATAAATATTTGTTACAAAGGCTTCACATATCTTAAGCAATTGGTGTTAATACTTCTTTCTAACGGAGATCGATTTCACAAACAGGTTGTTTGTATCATCAAACAATCTGTTTATAAATGTTTATAAATGATACAAACAATCTGTTTGTGAAAAGTATTAACACCAATTTCTTAAGATAAGTGAAGCCTTTGTAACAAATATTTGATCTGCTACAGCCAATTTATCAGTCTGTTTATACCTAATATTTCGAAAATGTTCATTCATTCTGGTGTCTAAATTATGTTCGGTCTTTCCAATATAAACCTGATTGCAAGCTAAACAATTAAATTGATAAATGCCAGATTTTTTATTATCAGAATGTTATCGTTTTTAGAGAAATGTAGTAAATATTTATATATTATATTTATTTTGAAAAACCTAAGTTATACCAAATTTTTAAAAAAAATTTGAAAATGTTTATTAACCCAAGAATGGTAAGTAAATTTTTTAAAATTAAATCGTCTTTTATTTTTTTAAGGATAGAATTATCATTAACAGTTTTTTGATATTTAAATTTTTCAATCTTTTTGTGTATAAAGTCTTTATTAAAACAATTAAAGCAGTATTAATTTATTTATATTCTCTATTAAATTCCTCTTTATTCAAGGGTACATTTATTAACCTGGTCACGCGATGGCTAAGTGGTTAGATCCCTTGGTTCTCACCTAGCGACCCGGGTTCAATCCCAGGCGACCACAAAGTGGGATTTGTGGTAGACAACATGGTGCTGGGGTGGGTTTCCTCTGTGTCCTCCGGTTTCCCCCAGCATCATTCCACCAATTGCTCCATGGTTCATCTCTTCATCATCTTATTAAATGTATTTATTAAATCATTGTTTTACATGGTTTTGCTTTGGTAATGTGGAATTAGAAATTATTTGATAATTTTTGTTTGAATTGCTGCTGCATTCATTTGCCTGAAAAACAGTTTTCATAAGATATACAAATTAGTGCATGATAAGTATTGTGACTTTGTGGGTTCGTAGAATTAAAAGTCCAATTTGCCGAAATTCTGAATGTTCTTTATTTCCATAGAAATACATTGTTCAGTTCTCACGTAACAACCTTACATCACATATACAAAACAATCTTCCAAGGTTGATGACAATAATAAACAGCGTTCTGATCACTTTACAACATCAGCTCTTGTTACAACTCTTTACAGCTGTTTTCTACTAATCCTCTTGGCGAATCATCGCCTCCTTAAATACCTCACTGATAATTTCTAGACTATTCTAAAATAAACCAGAAACCGAATAATCTCTGTCAAGAAGTCACCAGAAATATCAATTTATCTCAGTTTGTTTGTTTCGGTAGACCATTATTTGCGTGCTATCTTTAATTGCGGGCTCTTTGTTTCTACACTGCCCGCCTATCAGTTCCTTTGTGTAAACAAGCCTTGCGATCGTAGATAACGGGTTCGCGACACTGCTCCCTCCTCAAGGCTGGTCATCCCGAACAGCACCATCGTAGTGGGCCAGACGATCCAGGTGTACCACCAACATCTTCCCTCGGGGCACCTTCTGGATGCAATAGACCACATCGTTGATCCTCTTCACCACCCGGTACGGTCCTTGCCACGGCTGTTGAAGTTTCGGGCATCGTCCTTTGGTCCGGGTAATGCGATACAACCAGACCATGTCACCTTGCTGGAACCCTTGGCTGTTGGCTTGCCTGTCGTATCGAGTCTTTATGCGGTCGCTCGCCTTCTGTATCTTCTGACGAGCCACCTCATGCATGTCGTGGAAATGGTCCACCAGGTTCTCCACATACTCGGTTGCTGACTGTTTTGCGTCCATGGGCTTCCAAAAGCCAGATCACAGGGGAGGCGTAACTCTCGGCCGAACATTAAGCTGGCTGGCGTCATCCCAGTGGTGTCGTGTGTAGACGAGCGGTAGGCCAGCAAGAACAGTGGTACCTTGTAGTCCCAGTCTCGCTGATGGCTGGCCACGACCTTCCTCAGGTGCTCTTCTAAGGTCTTGATGTATCTCTCCACCATGCCGTCCGACTGTGGATATACGGGTGTTGTGCGGATCATGTTCATCCCAAGTCTTTCTAGTGCATCCTTCATCAGGTTGGATTCAAAATTGGTGTCCTGGTCGTTGTGGATCTCTAACGGCACCCCAAATCGGCAGAACACCTGCTCCACGAGGCAGTCTGTAATTGTCTTTGCCTCCTGGTTCGGGATGGCATACACCACCGGCCACTTGGTGAAGTAGTCCACGTTGTTAGTAACCCAGGTCTTGTCCTATGGAAAGCCCCACGGAGGACGCCGAGCGCCCTTTGGGACAGCTCGGATAACTCCCTGGTAGCAAGAGGCCCGGGTCTAGTTCCTACGGGTTCAAGACTAATGGGAATAGAACCTCTGGGCTCACCTGTCGCCTTGCCCTATGGGAAGCCCCACGGAGGACGCCGGGCTCCCTTTGGGACAACTCGGATACTCCATGGTTGAAAGAGGCCCGGGTCTTGGTCCTACGGGTCCAGGAGTAATGGGAGTAGAACCTATGGACTCAACAACTGTTGCCTTGGCTGAAGACGCGCTGGTATTGCCTCAGCATTTGTCGTTCTTTCTCCAGCTGTTCTGCGGTCAGGAGGTCGGCCGCTCTCTCCAATAAGCCTTCCAGCCGGGGCCCTAGGTGTTGCGTCGGCACCGGTTCCTGTGTCTTGTCGATTGTTGCCACGCTGACCACGGGCTCGCACGACCCCAGCTCCGTTCCGGCCTGGACGTTGTGATCGGTGTCTGCCAGGTTGAGCAGCCTCACTGGCACCGCTGCTCTGCACGGCAACAATGTCCTGGCTACACAGAGTCCGTGCACAGACGTCTCTTGGTCCAGCATCATGTTCCTGGTTCGCTGATCTTTCAGTCGCGCCGTCACTACCAACTCGCTTCTCGCGGTGACCACCACTTCTTCCTTCAAGATGACCCTGCAGATTCCAAGGCGCTCTTCGGGTTGCCGGAGTATGACCTCTTCTCCGTTAAACCGCAGGACCTTCCTGCCGACGTCGACCGTCGCCTCGTGGCTCCTGAGGGCATCCAATCCCAGTATCACCTCCTCAGCCACCTTCGCGACGAACACCCACAGACGCACGGCACTCCGTCCCAAGGATAACTTCAGCAGAGCCTCCTTCTCCACAGGCAAGATGTCGCCCGATGCCGTCATAAGCTGTTATGGTCGGCTTGGTTTCCTTGACGGCAAACCCTTGGCTGTGTCAGGTCTGTTGATGGTCATGGCTGCCCCGGTGTCTACGAGCACGCAGCATGGCTTCCCTCTTACCCAACCGTCCGCGACGAGGCTGTCATCCATACGCCGGCTGACGACGCGCAGTGTCACTCGAGGGGAGGGTGATGTCGTCGTCGACGTGCCCCTCACCACGCCGGGCCTTACTCGTTCTTCCGGCTGCTCTTCCTGGTATCGGCTGTCTCCATGTGTCCCGGCTCGCCGCACCCGCAGCACACGCCACTAGGTCTTCACCGGCGTCCCTCGGCTGGTCTTCTGTCTCGGTGTAGCGGACACTCCTCGTTCTCGACGTCGGGATAGCTGTCACCTTGGCCGCCTCCATCCTCAGTGCTGCCGTTAGCGCCTCGTGGACAGTTTTGTAATCGCCGAGCATTAGGCGCAGACGAATCTACGTGTCTGGTACTCCGTGGACGAAGTTTTAGGTGGCTTCCCGGGATACGAACTCTGGTGGGAGGTCGACTAAGGCTTTACTGGCCAGCTGCTTGAATGCCAGGGCGAACTCCTGCAGCGTCTCCCCTGGCTGCTGTGACCTTGACTTCAGCTGGCTGCGGTACGCTGCGGCTAAACGGTGGTTTCCAACGCGGTTCTCCAGGGCTTCCCAGATGTCTTTGGGCGCCGCCGCTGTCTGGACCGCGTTTAGGACTTCTGCGGCCCGTCCCTGGAGACTGGCTATTAGTTGTGCGGCTTCTTCCTCTGGTGACCACTTGTGTTTGGCCACCGTGTCGAACTGGTGACGGAAGACTTCGAAAGTTGTCGCGCCATCGTGTTTAGGAGGTTTGCCGCTCGCAGATGTTGTGTCGCGTCCCGGCGCGTCGACCTTTAAATCCTTCAACCTTCTGCCGACGACGTCCTCCACCATGGCGTTCAGGGACTTTGCGTTGCTTTTGGTCTTTCCCTCCAGTTCGTTAACGCGGCTCGCCAGGTCTTTGACGCGTTCGCCCAACTCTGTGACGTCCTACTTCACGTCGGCCAGCTGTTCCTCAAATTTGGCGGCGAGGGCCTCGTTCGCAGCCTTCATTTCTGTGGCCAGGCTGTCGTTCGCCGCTTTCATTTCTGTAGTTAATTCGGCCTTTATTGTAGTCATCGTCGTGGCCAGGTTGTTGTTTGCCGCTTCCGTCTTTGCAGCGGTGTCATTCGCCGTCTTCATTTCTTTCAGCTCCGCTGCCAGGTTGTTGTTTGCCGTTTCCGTCTTCGTTGTTAACTCGGCCTTCATTTCTTCCATTTTCTGCCAAATCTTTTCCAATGCCGCATCCATGGTCAAAATGTTCCACTTCCTGACACCAATTGTAACTTTGTGGTTTCTAAGAATTAAAAGTTCAATTTGCCGAAATTCTAAATGTTCTTTATTTCCGTAGAAATACACTGTTCAATTCTCACGTAACAGCATTACATCACATATACAACACAATCTTCCAAGGTCGATGAAATAACAAACAGCATTCTGATCACTTTACAACATCAGCTCTCGTTACAACACTTCACAGCTGTGTACTACTACTCCTCTTGGCGAATTGTCGCCTCCTTGAATACCTCACTGATAATTTCTAGACTATTCTAAAATAAACCAAAAACCAAATAATCTCTGTCAAGAAGTCACCAGAAATTTCAATTTATCTCAGTTTGTTTGTTTCAGCAGACCGTTATCTGTGTGCTATCTTTAACTGCCGGCTCTTTGTTTGCACACTGCCCGCCTATCAGTTCCTTTGTGTAAACAAGCCACACGATCATAGATAACAGGTGCGCAACAGTATATTTTACCACAAAAGTGAATTGAGAAGATATTGACACACCGCTTCACTCATACTGTTTTTTCACAGGACATGTTTCAAGAGCTTTTGCTCTCATCATTCTCGATTTTATTTTGTGCTAAGTTGTGCTTCACTGTCTCTACGCTTCTTTCAGTTTTATACTTTGAAGTATATTTTAACTTATCATAAATGTTTTGAAGACTGTCAATTATATTTTAACTGCTCATTGCACAAAGGAAAGAGCAGTAACTAATGACTAGAACAGCTAGTCAATTGCTTGGATAAACAAACATCCCTTTTAACTACAAACTTTCGCCAGGTGTCAAAATGCTTTCCCTGGCCTATCTGCTATGCAAAACTTTATACATAACAGGATTTGGATTAATTTGAAGGCCGTTGCCTCCATAACCACCTCTCTTGGCATCTCAGGCCTATGCAAGTGCCTCTAATGTGTTTTATGGTATAAATATGCTTAATAATGAAGTTGGGTGAAGAGGTACATTGAATATTGGTAACAAACGAAATTATGTATGATATTTCTTAGTCACTCTGTCCATATTTTTTGTTTATTTAGATCTATAGAGACACATCAATCCAATGTGAATTTGTGACTGAGGAGAAAATATTAATATTATAATTATTATAAATGATCTTTCTTTCAGACCGAACCATTTGATGATCTGTTAAGCTATAAAGGAGATCTCATAATAGGACTGAAATTTGTTCCTCCTGACGTAACTACAGCAGTCCAGAAGAAAGGAAAGCGCTCATCACGTGGTTCATTGCATGTTCTTGTCAAAGAGGCAAAAAATCTCACAGCAATTAAAGCCAACGGAACTTCAGATCCTTTCTGTAAAAGGTATGTTCATTATTCCATTTGTTCTGGCATATAAAGAATACCATTTACTAAACAGATAGTCGACATGAAAAATTCAGTGCCATGGCCGGGGTTTGAACCACAGATCTCCTGGTTTAAATTCAGTCACTCTAACCCATTGAGCTACCATGGCCAACGTGCCGTCCTGACATTAAATTCTAATTCTCCATTTGACTCATATTTCCCCAGTAGACACTAGGGGCTCTCGCATCCGAGATACACCATTTGTGGCGACTTACTATCATAAGTACTTGAGTCCCAGGCTTCATCATTTAACTCTTATTATTTTAGTTAATTGATGGAAATTAATCATTTCTTCATACTAGCCGTATATAGGCTAAGGTTTAAGGTTTTTGAATCAACATGAAAAATTCAATACCATAGTCGGGATTTGAACCACAATCTCCTGGTTTCCGTCCAGTGGCCAATGTGCTGTCCTGACATTAAATCTAATTCTCCATTTGACTCACATATCTCCCCGGTAACCTATTAGGGGCTCTCGCATCCAAGATACACCGTTTGTGGCGACTTACTATTGTAAGTACTTGAATCCGAGGCTTTATCTTTTAACCCTTATTATTTTAGTTAATTGATGGAAATTAATCATTTCTTCATACTAGCCATATATAGGCTAAGGTTTTGGACAGATAGAGTCAACATGAAAAAGTCAATGCCATGGCCAGGATTTGAACCACAGATCTCTTGGTTTCCATCCAGTCGCTCTAACCCATTGAGCTACCATGGCCAATGTACCATTTTGACATTAAATTCTAATTCTCCATTTCACTCACATTTTCCCAGTAGACCACTAGGGGCTCTCGCATCCGAGATATACCACTTGTGGCGACTTACTATCGTAAGTACTTGAGTCCCAGGCTTCATCATTTAACCCTTATTATTTTAGTTAATTCATGGAAATTAATCATTTCTTCATACTAGCCATATATAGGCTAAGGTTTTTGACAGATAGTCAACATGTAAAATTCAATGCCATGGCCGGGATTTGAACCAACGATATGGTTTCCGTCCAGTCACTCATACCATGGCCAACGTGTCATCCTGACATTAAATTCTAATTCTCCATTTGACTCATATCTCACAAGGGGCTCTCGCATCCGAGATACACTGTTTGTGGCAACTTATTATCGTAAGTACTTGAGTCCCAGGCTTCATCATTTAACTCTTATTAAATATAATAAGATATGATGAAGCTGGGACTCAAGTACTTATGATAGTAAGTTGCCACAAACGGTGTATCTCGGATGTGAGAGCCCCTTGTGCTCTACCGGGGAAATATGAGTCAAATGGAGAATTTAATGCCAGGATGGCACATTGGCCAGGGTAGCTCAATGGATTAGAGCGACTGGACGGAAACCAGGATATCTATGGTTCAAATTCCGGCAATGGCATTGAATTTTTCATGTTGACTCTATCTTTCAAAACCCTATAGCCTATATATGGCTAGTATGAAGAAATGATTAATTTCCATCAACTAACTAAAACCGTTTAGTTTATTTTCTTACTGCTTCCAAAAATAGGGGATATTCGAACTTGACAAGCGACTTAAATTATCCTTGGTGCTGGAGATGGAAAATGGATGAAATTTAAAACCAGAGTTTAGAAAGAAAGCATTGTATTCCACCCATACATGAAAATCACACATTGTGAGATTCCCAGAATAAAAAAGTAGTAATAAAAAATAATGGTGCATGCATGCGTGCTTGCCCACACAATTCACTTTATAAAAAAAATTTAAATACCAAACTTTGTAATTAAGTCAGGGTGTTATGAGGATTTTCAAGAAAATGCCTTTGCTTCAACCCAAACTGTGCTTTAAGTGCAATATTTTCTATTTTTCCAAACCATCTTTATTAATCTCTTTCCTGATATGGACATGTATAGACAGCCAGCAAGGGCTCTAAATCTAATAATTTTCAACTCTTAATTTTTTAAGACATATTTAGAAAAGAATTAAATCCTAGTAAATACTTGAACCTTACCTTTAAAAGTAGCATTTTGAACGATACATTTCAAAACATGGGTGGTGGCAATATAAGAGCATATCTCCGCAGTCAACAGGAGTCATGTTTGTTTCCATGCATATACTTCTTTTGTGGCATACTACACACTTCCAAAATGGATGCCATTTTTCCTTGTAAATAGTATCTTTTTGGGAAGTGTTTTTCCTCTAATCTGAGTGAGGTAGGTTATTTAGACTTTCTACACTCCACTTCCTCAGAGCGAACAGGCTTTTGAATTTGAATTTGCTAGCTTGAAATTAGGCTGTGAACATATAAAAGCAGAACTATTTATACATTTATTTACTATTTATATTTTGAGCCTAATTAAAACAAAGTAATTTCTGATTGAAAACTGCTTCATTATTTTTCAAAATGTTCTCCTTCATGATCAATACAATCTTGCATCCGTTTAAACCATTTGTCAAAGCAATTTATTCCAGTCTTCTTGAGAGACCTCCAAAATATGGTTTTTGAAAGCATCAATGGCTTCTTCTGTCAGCGAAAATCATTGTCCATGCAATTTATTCTTGATGTTCAAGAACAAAAAGAAGTCATTGGATGCCAAATGAGCACTATATGGTGGATGACTCATCAATTTGATTTTTTAAGCCTTCATATGCTCTATTAGACAAGGTGTGTGTGAGCTCTCATAGTCTTAATGAAGAACGATTCTACAGTTCTTGTTGGTTTTCCTTACTTCACCAAAGATTTCCAGCATACAAATGTCTGTGTACCATTCAGCATTGACCGTTTTACATTCATCTATAATGCACAAGATTTAACTTGGCCCCTGGTTGGTAGAAACAGAGAGAAATAGGTACTCATCATCTTTTCCAACCCGCCCCTCTTTTATGGCCAGCCAGGCAGGGCAGACACATCTGTGGCGGATGATCCTTCTTCGCTTGTTTGTTCCTCGTCCTCCAAATTTTCTTCCTGTTCCCCTTCTTCAGTGTCAGAAATTTCAAAATGTTCACTATCTGAATCATCTTCTAAATTAATTATGAACCTATCACTAATTTCATCTATTAATCCATCTTTCTCCCAATAAAACTATTCTATCTTTTCAACGTGTTCACAAGCTCCCTGCCAATTTTGTTCAGACACTTAACCTACTGCACTATCAAACAACACTTTTATCTCACCATGCTTAAATGATATGTTGTGTTTCGTGACATATTTTTTTATCTGTGCCCATATAAGTTCTTTAGCATTTAAATCACAATAATACAGAGGTAGTCATATTACAGCGTGGCCGTGCATTTGCGCTATGGGATCTATCTCATAAATTTTGAGACCGTCTTTTTTTCAGCTTTATTAATTCATAAAGTACAGCTTTGGTGGCAGGTGGATCAAACTCAGTATTGTTACAGAGCCATGATTGCATTACTGATTTAACTGATGATATCGGAGCCTTGTTAATCTGAGTAGAATGATAAGAGGCGTTGTCTATTACTAAAGCACTATTGGGGGGAATGTTGGGTAACAACTGATTAATAAACCAATTTTTGAAATATATCGAGATTTAACTGTATTGGAATACCACAGTGAAGCGAAAAATTATTAATTTTTAGATGAGTCATATTGATTACACGAAAGTGAAGCAGATGTGTAATAAATACGACTCATCTAAAAATTAACAATTTTTGAAAGTTTCACTATCCATTTTTTCATGATAGTTTTTGCTTGATTTTGATTTAAAACTCAGAAGAGCATTGGGAATGAAACCTGTCGAACGCCCCGCGTGTAAGATTATAAAACACTGTCCTTTGTCTATTGGGATGCATAGTGGGAATTCAAAATCGTCCTCTTCACTTTTCCACACTTTGTTTTTCGTATGATTTATATTGATCCAGGTTTCATCTAAGTAAATAATAGAGGTACCGGAAGTCCTTACTTCTTTCATTTTTCTTATAAATGTGAATCTTTTTGCAACAGCGTCTGGCCGTTCCATCAGAAACTTTCCTCCGCGTCAGTTCCTTACAAATCTAAATTTTATTTGATGCAGTACTTTTCGCAACTTCCATAAACTCCTGTTGAACAATTTTTTTTCTTTTAGAACTTCATTCATGTCTTCCAAGCTGGGAATAAAATCAGTCTGATAGTGAATAAATAGATTGTCTTATTGCAGAGGCACAGAAAGAGTCTATTGCTGTTTTTGTGGGTTTTGCATTTGGAAGTTTTTTACCAGGAGTCTCTATGAAATTACCATTTAATTGCACTTCATTTTGTTCTTTAAGTATTCTTTTCACAGTACAAGATGAAACACCTGTAGCTGTAGCAGTTCTAAGAATTATGCTCGACACAGATATAGTTAGCTTTCCACATTTTAGGGCCTTGCCTTCGCCTGTAAAAATGAATGAACCTTAATCACAATTTCCCTACCATCTGATCTTATAGCTTTTCCATTTCTTCCCATGCCTCCAAGAACTAACGCAGACACTAGCACTATTCCCAGCAGTATGTTTAAAATAAGCACAAGATTTTAAACTTCTAAAAACATTTTTCACGTTTCCAACATTTTAACAACCGATACTTCACTTGCAAGGGTTGCAACACCACAGATACCTGCTTGTGTTTACCCTCACACCACAGCAAGTAATTAGGGAATACAGTAGGGCTTTAAAAGGGACTGACCCTTTTAAGGAAAGAAACCCAGTGCCCCAGTGCAAAAAGTGCCAAGCTAGATCTCGTGCATTATAAAAGCACTTTTGCCACATGGCCAGTTTTGCTGAAAAAGCAGGTGACCATTTGCTTCCAAGTGCTTGAGTGCAAACAACTTTTATTGAAAACATAGGCACTAGAAAGAAAGAACACTTCAGGCACTTAAGATACAAAAATATTGATAAGTCCGCAATAGCAGCTCATTTCTGGTCTGAAAATCATGAAATTGAAGATAGCACAGAATTACTAAAATACGTACAAAAACATAGTGAACTCGTCATATGGGAGAGGATATACATAGAAAAACATAAAAACCAACTAATGAACTTTGAAATCCCGCTAGAAGAGAATCCCACATTTCAGTTCATCACTAAATCAACAGATGGCAGCAACAACCCCAGAATTACCCACACCGCTGGATCTAGCTTCAGTCGCACAAGAGCCGTAGATGCAAACGAAGATTTGCGAAACATGTCCTCAAAATAGGTACGAAAGTGAAGCAGATGTGTAAAAAATGCGACTCATCTAAAATTTAATAACTTTTATTGGATTTGCTTCATTTGAAACTCCCATGGAGTCGACTGCAGTTTATGTTCTGGCCCATATGCATAGATCCATGATTTGTCATCTGTTACAATCTTATATACATAATATATTATCTCAGTTAATTTTCTATAATCACGCCATCTCCTGACCTGGCATTTAATTTACTGAAAACAGTCTTTTTTTCAGTGATGCGAGTATTGATAGTGTTTTGTCTTTATTTATATTTGTGTTATATCCAGTGATACACATGAGGTTATAACATTTATTAAAATATCCTGATTTTGGGAGAGATGTATGCTCCCAAAATGTCGATTTCTAATCATCTTTTCACCTGGCTTGTTTCCCAAGAAGATCTCGAACAAATTCATCGCCAGGAAAGCTTCAGGTCCTATTTTAATCTTATATACGTCTTTTGAGGCACCACTATTGTATTTCTTGAACATTTTTGTACACCAATCAACACGAGCATCTTTTTGAGATTGCATCAAATTATGTGGGATCCAATGAGAACAAACCTTTTCCACAGCTAAATAATCATGCAATATTTTATATATGCTGGTGGAACTAATGCCTAGAGTTGCCTCAATCTCACAATATAACGCTTGATAATCTTGCATTATTAGTTTTTGCACAGTATTAATGTTTTCTGGCACAACTGATTTTGGATGACCTTCACAACTTCATCATTAAGCAAACTGCGGCTATGATTAAATTTGTTATTCCAGTGTTTCACAATGGCAAATGGAGCTTTGTCGTCAAATGTTGAAGTTAGTTGATCAATGCACTTTTATCTTGATAATACATGTTGAAAGTCGTAATAAATCATTGCACAAACAGTTTCATGAGTTAATTCCATGTTTTTGTTGAGACTTAATTTTAAAGTTAATGTAAACAAAACAAATGATACTCTATTGACAAAATGTCTGAAGAAGATTATGGACAATGTCAAAATTTCCATTGGAAATGTCAGATGACACCTACAACATTCAGGTTTGCCAAGGCTCAAAATATAAATGATCCTCATGGTATGTCAATTGGGAGGTTTAGAACTCTCCAAACCAAGTAATCTTATAGATGATATTCAGATTTGAAAAAAGTTGATTTTTTGTACTATGTTACAGTTTTTCTTAAAGGGAGATATGCCTGCATATTTGATCCACTGAGTTGATGCCACCCATATTTATACTATATTCATTCATTAAATAGGCTGGGAAACTGTCATTTTGGCTTTTGCATGTACCTTTCCAGTATCATTCATCACAATTTTCAAATGACATTCGTGCTAACAAGTGAAAAGTAGCTGCTGGACAGCCCTCGTGAGCTCTGTGCCAGCGCTCCTTACATATAGCTTATGTAGAACTGCCCGCAGGGGTAAACAATACCTCCCATACAATGCTGTGTTATGTGTATATGTTTTTACATATTCTGAACTCATTTTTGGGTACTTCCAGCTATACTCCGCACCTGAGTTTTGGCACACAAGCTCCACATAGAGCACAAATGTTGCCATCAAACTCTCAAGTGCATACAGGTATGAGCATAGTGATAATCCTCTTGTAAGCAATTTAAGTCACAG
The DNA here is from genome assembly GCA_030765055.1 of Mantis religiosa. Classification (NCBI taxonomy): domain Eukaryota; kingdom Metazoa; phylum Arthropoda; class Insecta; order Mantodea; family Mantidae; genus Mantis; species Mantis religiosa. Next base: position 43,079,610 of record CM060955.1, read on the forward strand.
ATGGAAGCTACACACCTGTATTTGCCCCTCTCTTTAGAGACTTTTGTTCATAGCCTTGGTAATCCAATATTATTTGAATGGCATGTTTTATTATTTCATATAAGGCAACAAATAACTTGGGAGAACTCTACCAGATATGCAGACCTACCTAGATCAATTACTGGTTCCATGGGGTATACCATTATGGAATGAGGTACCTAATTCCGATTCTTTTGCACCTGTTTTGTCAGTCCCTTTGACAGTCTAAATACAGCTATCATAGACAAATCTTAGTTTATTTTAACAAAGATCAAAACTCTTTATGCCAAATTTGGCCCTGTTGGTTTTGATATACTCCTTCCGACATGAGTGGCCCTTTCAGTTTTTATAAGCAATCGTATCACTAGGAATGTAATTACTTTGAATTTTGAAGTAAAGTAATCAAAAATAGAACTAATTTAATGTAATTTTTCACTATGGTTTTCTGTCCGTGAAATGAAGAAACTGCAATATAGATGAAAAACCTCAGGCTGTACACCAGAAATTATTTTTTTGTGCCACTATAGTTTTCAGTACTCCATAACAGTATATCTGTAATAATACATATAGGAAAGAAGACTTTTCCAGCTGTCCACATTCTCAAACTAGTCTCAAAATTGAAAAACTGAATCAAATTCAAATGTCTCTCACATATCAAAAGTTCTTCAGTGTTCCCTGAAGTTATTTAAAAGCAGCTGTGCTTCCTGCAAGTTAATTTAGAAGCTATACCACTGTTAAAGGCATAATTTCAATTATATATAACAATTAACTTTTTGAAGGTTTGAACAGTAAATACAGGTTCAGATACATCATATTTATTATGAGTTAATTTTGGGACATATTTGTTTCACTTACATTGTAATTTAGCAGTTCCAAAACATGTTCCGTTAAATTATAGTGTAAATGAATGAAGTAAATGTGTCCAAAAATCAACTCATTTTACTTAGGTCATTCAAGAATTAGTGGCAACATTTGAATTAACAACAAATAAAACATTTTTGGAGCAGTCACATTATTCCAGTGTTTAGAAGTAATCTCCTCCAACATGAAGAACTCGCCTCCACGGATGTCATCCACAGCGACTTGTTGTCCTAATATTCGAACAGACTGCTCTACTGCTGCTATAATTGCCTGCCGGCTTCTGAAGCAAACTCCTGTTAATTTCGTTTTTGCAAAAGGGCTGAAATGACGGGCTCATAGCTGGGGAATATGGAAGATGCTCCAGAATTTCTCAGTTCCATCTGCAAAGTAAATTAACAACAGGGGCAGACGTGTGAGAGTGAGCACCACACATGTAGCACAATGGGATGAAAATTCAGATTTGGACATTTACGATGCACAGCAGGTCATAAATGGAAGTTCCCAAAGTGACTGTAATATGCACATTCACACAATTTCCTTGAGGAACTGAATAAGCGATATGGAACTGAATGAGTGATCAGAATACCATCAAAATCATAAGCAACTATGAACTTGACTTTAAGTGGATACTGTTCTTGTCTATACTTTTTGGCCATAGTGAATCAATATGCTGCCACTCATTTGATTGTCTCTTCAATTTTGGTTGGTAGCATCGAACCCAGGTATCATAATGTTGTGATACATTGAAGAAAATGCTTGCCTTCACATTCATAGTGTTTTAAGTGTAATTTCGCTGTTTCCATCTTCTGCCACATTGTGTGCTCTGTTAAGATTGTGTGGAACCCATCGAGCTCAGATTTTCCTCAGCTTTAACTTCTTCTTAAGTATGTGGAGAATCATACCAGGACCAACTCCAACTTCCCTTGCTAATTCAATACAAGTCCAACAACAGTGTTCTTCCAGCAGTATTCTAGCAGCATTCACATGCACATCATCACTTGCTGATTGCTGTCTGGCATCTCCACGTTTTTGATGAACGTCTTCCCTTCCTCTATGAAATGCATTCGTCCACCTAGCCACGGTACGATATGGCAAATTCTGTCTACCATAAGCTTCCAATAATTCTATATGACATTGTCGAGCATTGATACCTCTTGCAACCTGAATTTTAATGAAGCATCTTTGTTCATATTTACTAAACATATTTAGAGCCTACAATTAAACTTGCTAAGAATGTCTTATTTAATAAAATTACTGTCTTCAAACTCAGAACTAACAAGCATTAGATACTCTTTACATAGAAAATGAAGCTAGTTATAGTGAAGCAATAAATATAACACAAATATAAATCGAGATTCAACTGTATTGGAACACCACAGTGAAGCGAAAAATTATTAAATTTTAGATGAGTCGCATTTTTTAACACATCTGCTTCACTTTCGTACCTATTTTGAGGACATGTTTCGCAAATCTTCGCTTGCATCTACGGCTCTTGTGCGACTGACGCTAGATCCAGCGGTGTGGGTAATTCTGGGGTTGTTGCTGCCATCTGTTGATTTAGTGATGAACTGAAAAGTGGGATTCTCTTCTAGCGGGATTTCAAAGTTCATTAGTTGGTTTTTATGTTTTTCTATGTATATCCTCTCCCATATGACGAGTTCACTATGTTTTTGTACGTATTTTAGTAATTCTGTGCTATCTTCAATTTCATGATTTTCAGACCAGAAATGAGCTGCTATTGCGGACTTATCAATATTTTTGTATCTTAAGTGCCTGAAGTGTTCTTTCTTTCTAGTGCCTATGTTCCTTTTTGTCCTTCCTATGTAAATTTTTTCACAGTCTTTACACTTAATTTTGTAAATGCCTGACTTTTCCTCTGGTTTTATCTTATCAATATTATTACTGTGAAGTAGGTTTTTAATGTTGTAATTGTTTTTTGGTGCCAATGTTCCAAAAAATATTCAAGAAATACAATATAACATTGGCACCAAAAAAACAATTACAACATTAAAAACCTACTTCACAGTAATAATATTGATAAGATAAAACCAGAGGAAAAGTCAGGCATTTACAAAATTAAGTGTAAAGACTGTGAAAAAATTTACATAGGAAGGACAAAAAGGAACATAGGCACTAGAAAGAAAGAACACTTCAGGCACTTAAGATACAAAAATATTGATAAGTCCGCAATAGCAGCTCATTTCTGGTCTGAAAATCATGAAATTGAAGATAGCACAGAATTACTAAAATACGTACAAAAACATAGTGAACTCGTCATATGGGAGAGGATATACATAGAAAAACATAAAAACCAACTAATGAACTTTGAAATCCCGCTAGAAGAGAATCCCACTTTTCAGTTCATCACTAAATCAACAGATGGCAGCAACAACCCCAGAATTACCCACACCGCTGGATCTAGCGTCAGTCGCACAAGAGCCGTAGATGCAAGCGAAGATTTGCGAAACATGTCCTCAAAATAGGTACGAAAGTGAAGCAGATGTGTTAAAAAATGCGACTCATCTAAAATTTAATAACAAATATAAATATTTATTACTAAATCCCCACTTAACTTAAGAAATTGATGTTAATATTTCTTTCTTCTTTCTAATGAAGATCAATTTCGAAAGCAAATCACCTTCATCTTCAGTTCAAAACAAACTCCGTTGTCAAGGAAATCTCAGTTACCATTTTTTTTTTTTTTTTTTTTTTGTTATGTTATGTTTTCAGCATTACCAACATCTGAAGACGAAACAAACCTAAAATCAGAATCAACTGCCGGTATGACAAAATTCATTACGCGATGTTTATTTTTTAAAATAAATATCTTTTCCCAAACTATTAAATCTATAGGAACATTTAATTGTTTTAATAATTTAACTTCGGGATTTATTAAATTATTTATGTATTAAATTTATTTATTTTTTAGGTTACTATGGATAATTTATGCGTTTAATTTAAATTTTATAGATACTAAATCTGAAATTAAGCTATATTTAAAACTTCAAAAGAAAAAAAGATCTATTCTTGCAGACATTCGTTTTCTAAATCTTTGTTTAAAACATAAAGTAGTTCCTATATTTGTTAGAAAAACTATTAAATTTGATAATAATAGTATTCATCAAAAAGTAATTCAAGTTGAAAGAAGTTTACTTTTTAAAAGTTTGAGTAATATTGAACTTAAATAACATCTTAAATAACAAAGATTTTAGGTTATACAATTTGGCGTGGTTAAGAATCCAAATTATTTCATATTCTTAATATAAGTATGAAAAATAAAACTACTAAATTAAAAAAGAAATTATATAATTTGCGTTTGAAACAAAATAAATTAAACCCAGTTATTAAAAACAATAAAGATAATGTTAATTTATCAAATTCTAACCTTCTTGAAAAAGAGTTAAATTTTTTAAATCAAGTTTTAAAAACATGTGAAGATTTTTCAAACAATATAGATGATTATACTGCAGATATAGAAATTGCTAGTCAAAATTTAAGTGAAAATAATATATCTTTGATTAAATTAAAATGTAGCAAAATATTACAAAATTTAGATAAATACCAACCTAAAAGAAATAATAATAAACATATTATTAAATCATTAAATCAAAAAGATTTAATTTTCACTAAAGCGGATAAAGGTAATAGAATTGTAATTTTAGATAAATTAGATTATATTAATAGAGTAAACCTATTACTTCAAGGTGAAGATTTTATAAAAATTAATAAAGACCCTTTAAAATCTTGTATTACAAATTTTAATAAAATACTTAATGAAGTGAAAGTTATATCGGATAAAGAAAAACATTTTGTAAAAGTTAGTAATCCTGTTTTACCTAGAATTTATGCCCTTCCTAAAATTCATAAGCCTGGAAATACCAACTTACAATTTAGATACATGGTTTCACAAAATTAAGTAATTTTGATAAAATTGAAAGTTTAAGTATTAAAAATTCTTGTGAACTAATAAAAAAGATTGATAGTATTGTATTATCTAAAACTAATAAACTTATTTCTTTTGATGTAAATGCCTTACCTAGTATTCCTAGAGAAAAACTTTTAATTTATTTTAAAAAAAGATGGTTGAATTCAATAAATTTACATGAGGACTTAATAGTTGATTTTGTTAAACTTGCAGATTTTTGTTTGGATCAAAATTTTTTCACTTTTAATGGTGAATTTTTTTCAACAAACTTCTGGCTTAGCAATGGGTAATCCTCTTTCACCTTTTCTTGCTGATCATTTTATGAGTTCTTTTTGAAATTCAAGACACTAAAGCTTTTCCTTTGCTGTTTAAAACATGAAAATGAAGCTAGTTACAGTGGAGTAATAAATATTATACAAATAAAAATATTTGTTAATTAATATCCACTTATCTTAAGAAGTTGATGTTAATACTTCTATCTTCTTTATACGAGATTGATTTCATGGACATTTGCCCACATCTTCAGTCAACCACTTCGTTGTCAAGGATACCATGAATTTACGTATTACCAACATCTGAAGACAAAACAAACCTAAAAGCAGAATCAGTTGCCGGTATGTCAAAATTCATTACGCGATTTTTATTTTTTAAAATAAATATTTTTTTCCACACTATTAAATCTTTGGGAACATTTAATTGTTTTAATAATTTAACTTCGGGATTTATTTCACGGTTAAATGACCAAAAATGATCTGCTACGGCCGATTTATCAATTTGTTTATATTTAATGTTACGAAAATGTTCTTTCTTTCTGGTTTCCAAACTACGTTTTGTCTTTCCAATAAAAACCTGATCACAATCTAAACAATTAAATTGATAAATGCCAGATTTTTTATTATTAGGAATTTTATCTTTTTTAGAAAATTGTAATAAATTTTTAATACTATATTTATTTTGAGGAACTAAAGTTATACCAACTTCCTTAAAAAAAATTTGAAAATGTTTATTAACCCAAGGATGGTAAGTAAAGTTTTTAAATTTATAATCATCTTTTATTTTTTTAAGAGTAGAAATAGCATTAATACTTTTTTTATATTTAAATTTTTCAATCTTCTTTTGTATAAAATCTTCATTAAAACCATTAATTAAAGCAGTATTAATAATATGTATTTATTAATTGATGATGGTGATGATGATGACGATGACGACGATAAATTCTTTATTGCCTGTGTACTTCTACTTACAAGTTATAAGTTTGGTCAGGTCACTATTTACAATTACATTATAGTGCAAGAAGATGAGCTCCAGAGGTGCTCCCAAAAGTAGCAAAAGTGCTGAGACAAGTATATTAATTCCCAACTAGACTACTGTGACAATAGTCTAGACACTTAGACAAATAGACAAATCAAAGTGTTGTGTTGTGTTTATGGCGTCATTCTGGAAACTTTTTGAGCTCATGTTGTATGTACAGCTCAATGGTAAAATGTCAGCTCAGTAAATATCTAGCTGTCTCATTATTTATTTTGCAGCTTATTTCATTTAACTATAAATATGATATTGCATATAAAAAAATTCAGCAACTTTCAGAAAATATAATGAAAAATAATATTAATTTTTTTGCTCATTTTCCAACAGCTATCTGCTGCCAGATAAAGGTCGTAGTTCCAAACAGAAGACTCCTGTACTCAGGCGAACATGTAATCCTGTATGGAATTACACTTTTGTGTATGAAGATGTGAGCCTTCAGGAATTGTCTGAACGAAGTCTGGAACTTACTGTATGGGATCATGATCGCCTTGCAAGCAACGAATTTCTTGGTGGCTTACGCTTCAACCTTGGCACAGGTAAAACTTAATTAAATGACAATTGGAAATTTTTTAACAGTGAGGTTAATCACACTGTTAAGTCATATCACTTATGTTTACACTACCTCACTTACTTTTGTAATATTGAAAATGTTTTGGGAACATTTTCTCCCATCATCAGCTGACTTAGGTAGTGGTGATATGAATTTGTTGAGCTGGTGTGATGGGGCAAATCAAAGTTATCAATTTGATCCTTGATTTCTCTAATGTGGATACCGAAAGTTTTTGCAGTCCTAAGGAAGTTGACTTCCAGTATATCATTGTGATTGTTCTAAAGTGTACTGCTATGCCTGATTTTTCCATATTTTCCATATTTGATGACAGTCTGCACAGTTTATGTACTGAATGTTACTTGTTTCACTTAATTACTCACTCTCTCTGAGTGATGCATCCTGATCTGTAAAGTAGTATTAAAATGCAATGTCAATTGGTTACTGTTATGATTTTGGAAATTTTAGAACTGTTAAAAGAAAATTATATTTTAAGATGCAGATTTTTAAAACATTTTCTGCTTAGTATGCAATAAAATATTAGAAGCACTGGCTTATAGCATCATAGCTTTTGAATATCCTAATATTAACAGTTTTCATAAGATTTCTGTTTGAAATAAGTCATATAAATTAAAATGTTTATTCCTTTCTTCAGAAATTGTTACTATCTTTAACACAAAAAAAAAATCTCTAATTAGTATGAAATTCAATTCCAATTTTGAATTAGATAGGAGAATTTAGGAGAGTAGTGCAGTATAAAAGTAAAAGCTGAAGCTTATATTGACAGTAAAACAAATATAATTAAATTATGTTTTAGTTAGTTTTTATATATTGTTAAAGTTAAGTGGCATTTAGTCACTAATTATTATTATAATTAATTGAGTGCATTAAAATCTAGAGCTTTAAATCATATGTCAGATATACACAAATAGTTTAAAATCATTTGACTTTGCTTGCTTCAGATTTAAAATTAGGAGCTACAAATAAAATTTGCATTTCATTTATATCCATATTGAATGACATATGCATAAAATAGAACAAAAACTGATAGGAGCATCAGTTAAATATGAGTTGAACTTTTTGGTCGGAATTTGTTTCTGGCTTGCTGAGATTTTTTATGTACTACCTAGAATACTTAGCCATAAACTGAACAACTAAAAGCATATTACACAAATATAAATATTTGCCACTAAGGCTCCACTTATCTTAAGAAATTGGTGTTAATACTTCTTTCTAATGGAGATCGATTTCACAAACAAATCGTTTGCGTCCTCAGTCCAAAGAAAACAAACTCCGTTGTTCTTTGGACTGAGGATGCAAGCGATTTGTTTGTGAAATTGATCTCCATTAGAAAGAAGTATTAACACAATTTCTTAAGATAAGTGGAGCCTTAGTGGCAAATATTTATATTTGTGTAATATTTATTGCTTCACTGTAACTAGCTTCATTTTCTACGTAACTAAAAGCATATCGAAATTTAACTGTATTGGAACACCACAGTGAAGCGAAACAATTATTAAATTATAGATGAGTCGTATTTATTACACATCAGCTTCACTTACCTACCTATATTGAGGACATGTTTCGTGAACTATTGTTTGCTTCATCGGTTGTAATGCGGTCCAGTGGTGTGGATAGTTCTGGAGTTGCTGCTGCCATCTGTTGATTTTGTAATGAATTGAAATGTGGGGTTGTCTTATGGCAGGATTTCAAACATATGGCAGCAGCAACTTCAGAACTACCCACACCACTGGATCAAGCTTTAGTCGCATTACAGCCGATGAAGCAAACAATAGTTCACGAAACATGTCCTCAATATAGGTACCTAAGGATGCTGATGTGTAATAAATACGACTCATCTATAATTTAATAACTAAAAGCATGTCTATTTGTTAGTGTTAAAATGCTAGGCATGAGGATAGGAAAGGGATGAACAAATTGACTCAAAGCTCCATAGATAAGATTTAATTTCTCTATCACACACTTCCTGCATTTCAAAACAGTAGCAGCCAGTGTGCAGTTCTATTTTTGCGACAGTGCTATTTAAAACAGCATGATTCTAGAATAACAAAAAATTTAATTATTTAACAGTTAGTAGTACAATCTTTTATGTATACTGCAGCACTCCAGTGGGATGCATTTCATAAAATCAGGCTTTCAAATTTTTGTCATAAAATTGAAGAAGTATTGTATCAAAAAACTTTAGAAGGCTTAAATAATTTGACATCATTTTACATTAGGTAAAATATAAATCCAAGCAAAAAATTGCATGAGGAACATTTGTATTACTCCTTTTTAATAACGGGTGAATTGTCCATTTTTGAACACTATTAGCTAATGTAGCATTTGCTCAAAATCATGACACATGTACAGTATATACAGGGTGTCCCACCTAACTCTTCAACCTCAAATATCTCTGAAATGAAACAAAATGTAAACATTTTAATTGGCCAGAAATGTACCTATGTCAAGGGCTCTCACAATGACAAGGTAGGGACAATTCATAAAGGTAAACAAATAACACTTCCAACATCAAGTTGAATTTTTTTAAATGGAACATATATGTTTATTCTAGCAAAATGACAACTAGAGTTGCAATTAGTGATCACATACTTGGTTCCACTTTTCTAAACACATTTAATAGTGACCTGTAGCCCCAAAAATTTCATTATTGTGCATTACATTCCGCATGGATAATGCACCCACAAATCACTAGTAGCGTCTTGTCCAAAGAAACCGTGTCACTTCAACAGATGTTCAAAGTGCTCTCCGTTTGCATGAATACACTTCTGGAATCTGTTAACAAGAGTGTTGCACGGATTGCAGTGTTTCTACAGATATTGCTGGACACACTGCAGTAATACGATGTTGCTTATCTGCTGTCATTGGTGGTTCTTGATGCACTCTGCCCCAGAGAAAGAAGTCTAATGGCATCAAGTCTGGGGACCAAGCTGGCCATCACAGAGTGTGTCAGCTGGCATAGGCCGTGCACTTCACACCTAATGCTGGTTAAACTGGTATATGTTGGTTTGGGCCTACAACACTTTCAGGCATAACAGAGGTCTTGGTAACAGGAATGGCAGACAATGACCTGACTCACAGTTGCCCCATTTAATAATTCAAACTTTAATTCAATACTGTAAACTTTTACAGATAACAAAATATTCAACAATAAATGTTCCCTTAAAGCATCACAGGAAAACCAAATGCTTCACAATCATTAACAAAGCTACTCTTGAAAACACGAACATTTTTGCTGAAACAAGAATTTAACTAAGTTAACTAGGACCCCGGAAAACATTTAACTTTAACAGAAGCGCAAGCAAGCAGTCATGCCTATAAGGCCAGAACTTGGGAAAACAAAACACAATAACTTCTGGTCCCGGAACTGACAGAATTTGGCCCATTTAAAACGCAAACAAAGCTCCCAAAGAGGTGATCAGAAAGACCACTAAGACAAAAATTATTAAAGCCAACAGGCAAGACTGGAACACTTACCCAAGAGCTTAACTCGACCGACACCAGACACGGACTATCCTCCCGACTTGAAGCACTACCATTAGGAAAACATTCGGAAACTTGCAGTGCTCAAAGAGAGAAGTGGCGGGAGTCCGAAGCAATCCCATGCGTAAACAGCTTTGAATCGGGAAGACAAGGAAATGAGTGCCGGAAAACAAATGACACAACAGGATCTCCCCGTCCTAACCACCGATTTGAAAACTTTGCATCCACATCTCTGGAAACTTGTGCATAATGTGCGGGACATCATCATGCTAAAACCACATTGATAGATGCACTTCCAATCCCACATCCTCCATGAGGAGGGGTAGAGTGTATTGCAGAAATGATGCATATTGCTCTCCGTTTAATGTTCCCTGATAAAAATAAGATACCTAAAATACAGTTAGCAATGTTACTGCACCAAACATTGACATCCACTGTCATTGATGAGCAACTTGGCAAATCTAGTGGGGATTTTGCATGGACCAAAGGTGCTTGTTCTGCAGAATCACATGACCATGATTTGTAAATGAAGCTTTGTCCATAAAATCATACTACTTAGGAATGCTGGATTATCTTGCAATTGCTGAGGTACAAGACAACAGAATACAATGCGGATTCAAAGTCATTCCTGTACAGTTTCTGGTGCAGTGAGATATGGAACGGATGAAACCGATGCCTTTGCAAAATTCTGCTCACATTACTGCGGCTTATTCCAAAACCTCATGCAATCTGTTGGACAGTCACCTTCGGATTGTGTGCTACAGCATTCTCGTACATTGTCGCTTTGTGGGAGCCCAGCTTCCTGTTTCCCTGAGTTTCGTGCAGCTGTTGGCGATGAACAAGGCAAAGCACACCATCGATAGATAGCATTCAGCATACGATACCACAGCTGTGGTTGCATTTCTGCAACATTCGCCATAAATTAAAATAATATCCAGGCTTTCTTCATTACTGAAGGCTGGCATATTGACTAGATGATAGCAACTGCTACACGCCACATGAAAACACGGTTTAATGTATTAAATTATAGATGAGTCGTATTTATTACACATCAACTTCACTTACGTATCTAAGTGAACGATGTTTGCATAACGATGTTTGCGAAACATGTCCTCAATATAGGTACATAAGTGAAGCTGACGTGTAATAAATACGACTCATCTATAATTTAATAATCGTTTCACTTCACTGTGGTGTTCCAATACAGTTAATTTTGATATATGGTTTAAGGTGTAAATATGGAGAGCAATATCTGAAACGTACATGAATTTCACATTACAGTATGACAGCAGACCAGATCAGCAGACACTAGTACACTGAAGTTTGAACATGCTGAGTTGATATAGGTTTGTTTACAGCAGGCTACAAGCCAATGCAAGCAACCCATGCTCTTGAGTACAGAACTACATGTGTTGCATTACATCAGAAATGGTGGTGCCACTGCCATCCTTTAACAGCCACATATTTCAGAACGTATGAGGTTTAGAAACATGAAACCAAGTGTATTATCACTAATTGTACTCTAGTTTTCATTTTGCTAGAATAAGCATTCATGTTACATTTAAAAAAATGCAACTTGGTGTTGGAAGTGTTATTTTTTTACCTGTATTATTCATTTTTAGAACAGTTTATATCATGGCTTTTGCCATGAATGAGTTTTTAAACGGCGCTGATAACTACCGTAGTTGGGCACCCTTATACACATATCATATTTGAGGTTGCAGAGTTAGGTGGGACACACTGTATAAAATATAATTCACAATCTTATTTGAATTTATACACTTATCCATTTAATACAATTTTGAGTCGAACTAATACTCAATGCTCCATTTATTGCTAGTATTTACCTAGAACACGTTTCGTTAGGATCTTCCTAACATCATCAGCTGTTGTCGACTAATGGATGCCGGTTCAGTGAACTCCTCGGAGGTGATAGGTGCGTCTCTGTCGGTATCTTGATGAACTTGAAATTTGGATTTTCTTCAAAGGTAGTATCGAAATTAAACAATTTACTTTCATATTTCTTTATAAAGATTTTTTCCCACGTGGTTAATGCAGCTGGACCTTGGACACTTTTTAGTAAGTGAATTTCTCGTTCTATGTCATGATTTTCCTTCCAAAAATGGTACGCTACCGCCGATTTATCTATTTCTTTATTCCTGATGTTCCTAAAGTGCTCTTTAAGCCTAATGTTCACGTTCCTTTTTGTTTATCCAATGTAGAATTTGTCACAGTCCTTGCAATTCTACATTGGAAAAACAAAAAGGAACGTGAACATTAGGCTTAAAGAGCACGTTAGGAACATCAGGAATAAAGAAATAGATAAATCGGCGGTAGCGTACCATTTTTGGAAGGAAAATCATGACATAGAACGAGAAATTCACTTACTAAAAAGTGTCCGAGGTCCAGCTGCATTAACCACGTGGGAAAAAATCTTTATAAAGAAATATGAAAGTAAATTGTTTAATTTTGATACTACCTTTGAAGAAAATCCAAATTTCAAGTTCATCAAGATACCGACAGAGATGCACCTATCACCTCCGAGGAGTTCACTGAACCAGCATCCATTAGTCAATAACAGCTGATGATGTTAGGAAGATCCTAACGAAACGCGTTCTAGGTAAATACTAGCAATAAATGGAGCATTGAGTATTAGTTCGACTCAAAATTGTATTAATTTTGTGCTTCATTGTATCATAGTCCTTAAACAACGGAATACTTATCCATTTATTCTTTTCCAGGTAAACATTATGGGAAGACTGTAGACTGGATGGATGCAACAGGAAAGGAACTGACACTATGGCAACACATGCTAGAACGACCAAATTTCTGGGTAGAAGGATGTCTGACTTTAAGACCTTCATTGGATCAACGTAATTCTTCATAGTGAACACATCTCCTTGCTTCCAGACCAATAAATGAGCAGAAATATAATTAAAGATAACATTTTGGCAGTTATATTGTTTGATTGTTGAAGCTAAAAAGTATAACTATATAGATAGAAAAAACTGATATGTTGCAAAATTTAATCCAGCATGCCTATGTATCACAAGTGCTATATATATATACATATGATGAACACCAGATTGTGTAATATAATGTGTTGTGATATAACTCTGCCGTAAATGTTATCATATATACTCAGTACCTTTATATTTTCTTTGTGCTTTTTCAGTCTTATTTTTGTTGCTTGGTGCTGTGAAATTTAAGCTTATAAAATCCCTAAATACATTCAACTATATGGGAATTTCATATATTATACACGTATGCGATTCCTAAAATGTCATTCAATGTTAAATACACCTTTCATGTACTGAAGTGTTTTTCTGATTTGCATCAGTTTATTACCAGTAAACTGTGTGTAAAGTCTGTTCTGTTTTCTGCTGTACAAAATATAACATTTTTAATGTAAATTCAATTACTATTGCTATTTGCTTTCCAGAAGTTGAATTTGGTTCGAGTTATTTTAATCCTGTGTAAGGTGAATGCCAGAAGATGCAACTGGTGCATTTTAGCACAGAAAGTAAAGGTGTGAATGATAATATAGACAAAAATGTAGTTACAGATGTATGTCAAAAGTATTAAAAGTGATATTTTTATATGGTGATTGTAATTTTTATATGATATTTGTAGAGAAATATTTCTATGTAATTTGAAGTGTATAACCACAAAAGGTTCATTGCTGTGTATAGTTATTTCCTGGCATTTAGAGTTATAACGTTTCCCTTTTAATTTGCAGGTATTACTGAATGTTCATACATTGGGGCCTTGCAGGTTGGTGTTTAATGTTGGTTTTAGAAATTCCCAAATACAAGAATAATTCTTAATTCCTTAATAATAAAATGTGAAATTTCCTGATACAGGAGCTATTGATAATTAATCCATTGGTGCCAATAAGTTTTGTATCACTTATTCTTAATCAATGTTTATACAGGCTCTGAAATACATGTTTTCCAGTGCTTAGTAAAGTGTTAGTTTAAACACTCTATACCAATGGTTGATTATATGTGTATAAAAACACTATGGTATAGCACATTGCTAGCATTACAAATTATTTCCAGAAAGCTATTTTTTGTGTATGTATTAATGCCTGTCCATTTAAATAAGGGAATATATCCTGTATTTCTGTGCACTATCATGGCTCGTATCTTGTCAATGTCCAATAGCAACTAAATAAACAGTGATAGTATTCTGCCACTAAGATGAAGTGAGGACCAAACAATAATGCCAACATTTTATTTGAGTCTTCCTAGACACCCATAAATAATGTGGCTATATACATCATTTCTAGAAATAAAATATAATTCTTAATGTTATAATTTGATATGTTGGAAGTTTAATAGATAAATAATAATGTTCCATGAACTGTTAACATTTTTGCAGTCTTCTTATCCTTGAGTTGGACTAGATTGACTGTGCAGTGAGCTTGATGTGGACGAGTTACTCACTTACCATTTGAATCACATATATGTACATTTTTTATTTACCTGCATTACAATGTACGTTAAAAATGACATTGATTGCATTGAGGTTTTGATTACTTTCTTTTCAAACAACATAATGAATAACCCACAGCTCATTTTATACTTAATGAATAGAAACCACATATTCAAAATAGTTGTTAGAACTCAACTGAACTTCAGAATGAACACAATGATAATTGTGGCAACCAACACCCATTTTCAAGGGCAATGTGCACTTGATCTGGTCTGACTCTACCCTGTGTATTATTTTATACTTCTTAATCTTTAATTTACATAACCATTCAACTAATACCCTGTAAACATCCTCTCTTTGGATGAAAGCATATAAAATAAGTCATTTTGTACATAAATTGGGCTAGAATACTCGTACAACATGAAATCATCTTGCTGGAAATTGTTATGATTAAAAGCATTATTAAAAGTGAAGCTATATTCATATTAATGACTTATTGAGTTGTATTTTATTAAAACTTAAAAATTTCACTCATGTCAACTATTAAATATAGGAACATTTTCAGGATCGTCCCAACCCCACCATCAGCTGATTAGGCTGGCGCAGTCCCGAAAACGTACCTGTTTTTAATGATTGATGTGAATAAAGTTTTAAGTTTTACTCATCTTGCTGCATATCATTAAACAGCAGGTATTTAAAAAATGTTGTCACATATTTTCATACAATATTATAGGTAAAATCAGATTTACTTGATTTTCTCATGAGCTTGTTTGAATCAGTAAGACTGCCGAGTTTCTAACAGGATAACTGTATTGTAAATACCAATTATGCTTACCTATATGTTCAACTGTTGTATTAATGACAATTGTATAAAGAGGCCAAAGTTTTATATATAAGAAGATCATATTATGTCACATGGACAAGAGAGCACATTTTTAACCATAAAATGAAAGACTGCTTCAGCAACGTAAGAGTGAAGAGGTGCTCAAAGACCTTGAAAAGAAATATATATATAATGATAAACCCAAAGTATTGTGCAATGCACTCGCCTGTAACCTTAAAAATTATCTGTAATATAGAGATTGATCATAAGGTACAAAGACTAAATCAAAATACTGTTTTGTAGTGTTAAAATCTAATGCGTCAAGAACATTCTTTTTAAGAAATTAAATACAAAATTCTGGTGCATCTTACACTGAAAACAGATATAAAAATGTCCAGTGTTGGATTTAAATTCTCACCAGAGTTAAAAAATTACATTATATTCAACGCCACAGGAAACTTTTTTGCTATCTCACAATTTTGGATTCAATTGGCAGCAGCACACATGTGCAATGAACAAATTGTTTTAGTGATTTACAAAAATACTATGTCTCAGATCTTGCTGTAACTCCAGGAAGATTTACTTCAGAACTGTACCTCTTGATGTCTCATTCTTACTTAACATGCATAGGATATAGAATGCAACAAATGGATGATTGATGAAATCCAAAAGGAGTTCATGCTGAATGGTACTTTAAAATGGTAGGACCAAACAATGGTCAGTAGATAAAATAATCATGGTCCAGAGTGAGTGATGACAGGGTTCAGATTTTTGACATGTCATATCCTGTGTTGTTTTTTTATTCCTAAGTTCATTTAAGCATGTTTTCAGCATTTGTGAACACAATGAATAAGTTTCTGTTGGTCATATAAATGTATATTTGACCATATTTTAGCATTAGTTCACATTTTGCCCAAATATATGAATAAGAATATACTTTTGGTCATATTTACGCAGTATTTAACATTTTACATCTTTTTATAAACTTCATTTCTAACACTTGTGCAGCTGACTGTAAGGAAGTTCATCAAGCAACCTTAACTTGATGGTAGCGGAAATTAGGAGGAATGTACTGTTGCAGCCTATGGGTCAAAGGTTTTAATACTTGGAACTGCATGAACGCATTTGAGATATCGGAAGTATGATTCATTGTGTTTGAAGAGAAAACACCTGATTTTCTTTCTGTGCTCTCTCTCTCTCTGTTTTCTCCATTCTATCTGCCATAAGGGTCTAAGCTCCTTGTAGGTGAAAGGAATATGACTAACTTTATGTTAAGTAAGAATGATACATAAGAGTGCTTGGGGGTACAGGTGGCCAGATGGCTAGTGATGAATGTGAATGGCACTAGTACTGTGTCACACTCAAGAGTGTGTCAAAAGTGGTAGAGTAATGTGTCTGGCGCAATAGTAGTGCAAAGTGGTACTGATAATACAGGGCTATTCAAATAGAAAGAACAGATTTCAAACATTTATTTCTTCCAAACTATAAATGATAGAGACATGATTCAAACATTCATGGAGAGAGAACTTTGCAATTGAAATAGTGCAGGGGGTAGAAGTTCCAGTCACGGCTGCATTGGCACTGTTCTCTATTGCTGTTTGTAGTGAAATGGTGGCTATACCACAAGAGAAATAATTTTGTGTGCTCAATTAGCAAAACTAGAGTCCATTGTTAGATTTCAGCGAGCGTTTTGCCATCACTTTAATAAACAACTGAGGCATCATAAGCAAATTTACGAGTGGTATCGAAAATTCGTAGAAGATGGTTGCATCTGCAAAAGGAAAAATACAGGACATCGTTGCACATCAGACAAGAATGTCAAGCGTATTTGTACACTATACGAAAGGAGCCCAAAGAAATACACATTAAAAGTAGGCATGCCCACCTTGGTAGCGTAGATGGTAGTGTGTCTACCTCACATGAAAGAGGTCTCGAGTTCGAATCTCAGTCAGGGTGAGTTACCTGGATAGGGTTTTTTCCGGGATTTTCCCTTATCCTTAAAGGCGAATGTTGGGTAACTCTAAGCTCTATGGACCCTGGACTCATTTGAGCATCATTTCACCAATTTCATTCATCGTCCGATATGACTTAATGTTGGAGGATGTAAATTATAAAAAAAAAAAAAAAAAAAAAAGAAGAAGAAGAAGCAGGCATGGAACTTAACATTCCTCAACCAATGGTATGGCGAGTTCTAAAACATTGTCTGCACCTGAAGCCATACAAACTGCAGTATGGAAGAAAACAGTTTTTCTCAACAATTAATTTTTTCTGATGAATGGTAAAGTAAAGTTAAAGTAAAGTTAATCACCATAAAGTTCAAATTTGGGCAAGTGAAAATCCTAGGGCAGTTATTCAACATGAAAGAGATTCACCAAAGGTGAATGTCTTGTGTGCAGTATCTGTAACCAAGGTTTATGGGCCATTCTTCTTCATGGAGTAAACTGTGGCAGGACTAACCTATCTAAACATGCTTGAAAACTGGTTATTTCCCCAACTTGAAGATTCAGATGACTGCTTCTTCAGGCAAGATAGTGCTGCACCTCATTTCTTTTACAATTGCTGACGTTACTTGAATAACACATTTCCAGGACGTTGGATTGGAAGAGGAGGAGCAGATCGCTGGTGGCGTCCATGTCTCCAGATCACCCTTCGTGTGATTTTTATCTTTGGGGTTATGTAAAAAACTGTTTTTATCCCTCCTGACACACTTGAAGATCTACGACATTGAACAGTTGAAGCCTTACAGCCTGGAATCTTCTACTGAACATGTTTCTAACTTTTTTAGTTCGGAAGAAATAAATGTTTGAAATCTGTTCTTTCTTTTTGAATAGTCCTGCATTTGCTACCTAAACATTCCAGCATATTATATTTTGTCCCCTGACTGCTTTCCCCGCACCCTACAACTTCCAAGGAGTCTGGGTTTAGTAGATGTTCAGTTTCCGTGTACTGAGGAATAATAGAGAGGAATTTCAACCTCATGCTCTCTGTACTCCTGTACAGTGTTCCTGTGTTTATTAATGGATGAGTAGTTCAGTACAGTTTCAAGATGCGTAAAGTAAACTGCTCTGATAGTGCCATGTTGCAAGGTTTTCTTAGACTTCTGTGAAAAGTATTTTAGAATTGATTATTTTGATTGAGAATGTAAACAAAGGTTTACGAAATTGCAATCTCACAATTTATTTAAATTCACATCAGTTTCAAAAGACAAGTTTTTGTTACAAATAATTATATTTGTGTAATATTTGTTGCTTCACTGTTAGTGGTTTCATTTTTTACATAATTATTGATGAATGTATTTATTTTATGAACTATGAGGTGAAAATTATGGCTGAGAAACATTTTACAGTACAAAAAGATTGTAATACTGCTAAAAAGTTGTGTAAACAGCGCATTAACCGTGGCAAGTACGTAGTGTTTGCTGTTTGAGAAACCACACATCAGTTCTGTTGGCAATTCATGTTCTCAGTTTTCAAGGGATGATGTTTTCATTGAACATTCATTTATGAAAAGTTGATGTACATGGTTTTAAACAATTTCTTGAAAAGTACATGACAACCAATTTAATTCATGTTCTCAGTTTTCAAGGGATGATGTTTTCATCAAACATTCATTTATGAAAAGTTGATGTACATGGTTTTAAACAATTTCTTGAAAAGTACATGACAACCAATTTCCTCTGAGTCCACATTAAGAAAAGGTCACTAAGTAACTACTGTTCGCCCGTATCATCACCATTGTCGCCACATGTTAATACAGAACTGTCTGACTTATGAGAGTGCAATGAAGAAAATAGAAATAGTGCCAGCAGTAACAAAATATGGGTCTCCATAGATGAATCCACCAATATAGATGGCAGATACATGGCAAATATTTTTGTAGACATCCTTAAATCAACGTGGAGAGATATTTCTATTGATGTGTGAGGTGTTAGATGAACCACTCCTCAAAAGCAGCAAGAGGTCTTCAGACTGTATACACCAAAATGGTACACGTAACTGTCTTTCAATGCCCTATATAGAGTTGCTGAAGAGGTTCGAGTGAACTATCCTGAAGTGGACAAATTCATTGCAAACCCCAAGAAGGTTTTTTTTAAGGCTACAAGTGCAAAAGTTTAGAGAAAGTGCCAACACTGCTCATTCCCCCTCAGCCCATTTTAACATAGGAGTTTGGCTTGCTGCTGTCAACTATTATTGCACAGACAGCAGTGAGATTAAGTCTTTAACAGTTTTGAAAAAAGTAATCCATCTTCAATAAAAAATGTGAATTTATTGTTGAGCAGGTTTCAACTGTTTCTTATGAACACCTCTTTTTGATAAGTAGACAATTGAATCATTCCTCCCTAACCCTCATATTGTAGAGGGAACACACCTGTTGTTGGTCAACGGGTCCATCGGATTAGGCTTGGCAAATCATTAGGCTTTCCTTCATTTGCTAGAAGAAGGATATTCCTAGTCATCAGTAAATGTGTAAATGGAATTTCCTCCATATTTGATGCAACAGTTATAACATTTAACTTGGTTCCCAGAGCCTCGTCTGTTAAAGCAGGGTGCACTACAGATAGGAAGAGGATGAGATTTGGATAAGAGATGCTATAAGAGGCACATCACTATCCCTTGCACCCCTCAATTAAGAATGTATAACAGTTGTTTTCATCCGCCATGTCAAGAAATTTAGCCTACATAAAATTAAATTTCTCTGTGATATCAAAGTCTATTATGCGTCTTGAAACTGTGGACATCCAAATGAGTGATGCATAGTGAAGAAAACTGAAAGTTAGTTATTCAGCGCATAAGGCAAAATAGCTGACGATGTTAAAAGGTATTATGTGTGTTTGAAAGAAATAGTGTATATACAACATTCTGTAAAATTATGACATTCTTTTTGGCAAAGAAATAGAATTCAATGAAAATGAACCAGAACTTTCTGCTACTGATTTCCCTTATTTCAAGTATGTCCCCATTATATCATGTGATCCAGAAAGAAGTTTCTCCTAATACAAGGCTCTACTTGTTGATAACTGATGATCCTTTAAGTATGATCATCTGAGTCTCGATTATCTGACCTAAACTGGCCCTGGATGTCAGATAACCAAAAATGTCGTATAATACAAAATAAGTTGGAAAATGGAGTAAAACATGGTAGGCATACTGTATTATTGAAACAATTCTTGGTTTTTGCATTATTTACTGAATGATCAAACCAATTCTACATGCAATATTGAACAAAAAGAAGCTCCAAATGTCTTAAGAAAAGAAACTTTTCAATGAAGTCTGCTTGCCTGCTGAATGACATTTCCTTGCTGCGAGATTTTGCCATCAACAAAACATTAATACCTCATTTTTTAGTTTGATTTATGAGTCACTTTGTTTACACTCAACTTCACTTCTGCTTCTGCTTTTAATATTTATTAATACCTCAGTTGCACTTGCCTCCGGCTGTTGCTCCACATATCTTAATGCCATTTCTAAAGCACTTAAACATTCAGTGTGACTCATATTCTCGTTTTTTTTCTTCAATTTTCCCGTTCGGCTCCATCCTCATTGTCATTACCATTCACAAAATCAACAATATCAGAGCCTGTGAGTTCAAACTGTTGATCTTCTGCACACAAGCTACTCACATCTTAAGTCATAGCGTCCTCACAGCCAGGAATGCGATTCAGCAAAGGAACAAAGTCACCTGTGTGTTCTTGTACCATCTCTTCATTTTCATCACATAACAGTATGTTCCAAGACTTTGCTAATGCCATTCGATTTCTCCCCAAGTCTGAGCCACCCAGTATGCATCTTTCTTGTTGAAAGATCTTAACTTTTCCATCATGTCCTTGCCATTGTCCATTTCCTCTGTCAGGGACAAAAGTTGTCGCCAATATTTTCTTTGCAATGTTTCCAGCACACCTAGGTCCATTGGCTAGCACAGTGACGTCACTTAGGTGGGAGAAACAAGATGTTGATAGCATCACTTCTAAGTGATGCAAATTTATATTGACAGTTTCTGATCACTTGTTTCTGCAACAAACATGTTTTAAACCGGTAACTTACCTTGCAACAAAGCTCGCATGGTGCCCTCTACTTCACCACTTTACTCCACCTCTTTCTCTGTTGTCCTTTATATATATATATAATTTAAGTTCATCTCATAGACCATAAAATTTAGTAATATAATTAACTATATCAAATCAAATTTTGTACAGAGGAATTTAATAATGCAAGTATTAGACTAAAGGTCTTTGTAACAATCTTCAGTAAACCTTTTACTTCAGACAGTGGACACTAATGACAAATACAATGAAATGATTATAATTGGGAAAGGAAATGTGGAAAGGAAACGTTCCTAGCCTAAAATAAGACCTGAAGCTTTCCTGGCGACAAATGTGCTCACTTTCTTCTCGGGCAACAAGCCAGGGGAACAGACGATTAGAAATTGACATTTCGGAAGTGTGCATCGCTCCCATCATCAGGATATTTATTAAATATTATAACCACAAATGAAACACAAAGACTTTGTTTATATTTGTGTTATATCTAGTGTTAATTTAATAAATATCCTGATGATGGGAGCGATGCACACTCTCAAAACGTCAATTTCTAATCGTCTGTTCACCTGGCTTGCTGCCCAAGAAGAAATTGAGCATCCCTGGCACTTGCAGGTATGGAGAGTGAAGATAATGTGTAGAAAACCTCATTTAGAGAGGAGGCCATAGGGATTTGAACCACAAACCTAGGTTTATATCTTAATGACAGTCTCCATGTCAGAATCTCTGTTAACGTTCTAGTTATATACTATCTGGGAGTCAGGCCCAAATGTTCATTTTGTGATCTTTGGTTAACAGCTAACTGGGACTTATTACTACTGATGAACTAACTGCCTTATTGGATAGCAGTTAAGGTACTAACTTTAAGTAGCCATACAAAAGTGCCATAACTTTAGCCTATATTGAAAGTGATATTGATCTCAATTCAACAGAAGGAAGGCTAAACTAGACTTCAAAAGATTGATTTGCATGGATGAAAAGGAATTCAAAGTATAAAAATTGAAAGAAGTGTAGAGACAGTGAAGCACAAGTTAAAATAAAAGTAAATGGAGAAGATATTGACACTTTGCTTCACTTAGACTGTTTTACACACGACATGTTTCAAGAGCTACTGCTCCCATCTTCAGCTGAGTCTCGAAATGAAATGAAAAGGAGTCTCGAAATGAGAAGGAATCTTGAAAACATTATAAGTTTACCTAAAGGTGCACAGGTTGCTTTTCAGCTGCATAATGCCTTCAGCATTTTAGAAATATGGCTTGCTCATTGCTTCCTACCCTGCTCCTTAATATATATGGTGGCAATATTTGCTTAAAAATGCAACTATACTAACCTATTATTAAATTTTAGATGAGTCGTAATAATTTTTCGCTTCACTGTGGTGTTCCAATACAGTTAAATCTCGATATACTAACCTAATTTTTGTAACTTTTACAAAGTACCTGTATCAACAGTGCAACTCTATTAAACCTTGTATTTCAAAATGTCCTGTTATCCTATTAACCTATACAAAATTGAAAGCAGAAGTCCATATAATATTGCACCGCTGCTGCATCTCCAGTCCATTTAGGTAAGGATACACACTTTTAGAAATACTAACACTGTGAATTTTCTGGTAAAGGTAGCTAGCTAGCTATTTTGATTTGTTACATTGGCATTCTAATTTGATTTCTTTTAACATATTTAATAAATATAGTTTACTATTCTTGCTTAGAGTTTTGCTACATGCAAAACCCAATGCAAAAGAAAAGAAAAATATCAGGTAAGATATGCAGTGCAAGTGGGCTCCCACAGGAAAGGGTGAGAATTGTCTGCTAGCTACAATTTCAGTCTTTCTTCATATTGTGACTGGGTTCGTGAAATTAAAAGTCCAGGTTACAAACACTAAAAATTGCTCTTTATTTCTTTCGAAACATGCTTTGGTAAACCTTTACTGTAGCAGAATTACGTCACCAACACATACAACTTGCAAGGTCATCGACCACAAAATAGTTCACTTTTACTGCTGTTCACGCACACGTGTCCAATTACCTACTGACTCGCAGTGGCAGGCGGCGGCTCCTTTTTTATTGCTTACTCACTATCCGGAATGTCCTCAAACAATCAAGACAGCACTAGAAGAAAGATGAACTCTCCAGAAATCCATCTCCGCACAGCACTGCCCGTCTCTGTGAACTTGTCCCTCGTACTGCCTCGCCTCAACAATGTGTTCGTTACGATATGTATGCACTGCATTTCTGAGTATATTGCCAATTCTTTTGTATGTTGAGCACCTGTCATCTTTATTGCAAAATATCGTTTCTTGGTGTGTGCGGTTTACTGCGTTATCTTTATTTTAGTTATCATTATGGTTATAGTCTTATGGCTAGTGGTTCTTCAGAATTATTTGCATTTTACCAAGACACAGTACATGTAAATACAATAGTGGCAAGAGTTGGCAATATTGCCTCTCTTGGTTGTGTAAAATTTCAGAGTAGTGGTACTATAGTATTCCTAAGTCACCAAACAAAATCTCCATTATACATTCATTTATGCAAATCTATAAACTGCAAAATGCTATGGAACATAGGCTTTACATGTTGTTTTATCTTTTTTAATATAATTTGCACGATTAATATTATACAAGAATAACCAGTGCGTTATCTGAGAGGTTTTATTAACAAAGATAAATCCATGGTAAGCGTTCCACCAGCGCGACATTACAATTCTGTTCTCAGCGGAATAACATAACACTCACCAATACAGTCTCTTGGGCTTCTGCACATGCAAATATATAAACGAATTCGCTTTCAAATTACTACACGTTTATCAGTTCTCAACATGCAAGTCAATACAGTTTAAATGTCCACAGACACGATAAACAGCCTGCTGACTCTTAATTACTGTCTGCACTGCACAATTGCAACTCGTCTCTTGGCTCCTGCCAAACTGACTGCTTCTCTGCACTCTCGATTCCAACTGCCACCTGGTACTGTCAGGCTGGGTTTAGCCGTCGATTCCAACTGACCGACCGACCGACCAACCAAAGTGCTGGCTGGCTGTATAAAGCCAGAAGGTTTTTGCTGCGTGCCCACTCGTTAAGAGTTTTACCGCAGGGATTTTGTAGGATGTGTTGTGGGTTTTGAGGTTACAAATTGATGTACCTTCGGGTTGAAGGGCAGGATGCAGTACCTTGCACCCTGGTATTTTTATTTTAAAGTTATTTATTGGGAAAAATTTTGATGCCAAACAGCTTAGAAGAATTATGTGTAGCTCAGCTTTAGTCGCTGTTAGGATTAGCTCCTGAGTTATCTCGGGTGCCCGCAAGCCATGCGGGGTAACAGGAACAGTCTAGAACGGCGTCTAGTGGGGTCATATCTCCCAATGATCTAACAGGGACGCTTCTATGTGTTGGTAAAGTGGCATATAATTTTGATGCCCGACGCTTAATTTCATCCTCCACGTATGGAAGACCCGAGGCTTCGTGAAGCAACCTGCTAGGAAAATAACGACCCACAGAATATATAGATCGTAGTCCTCTGTTCTGTGCTCGTTGAAGCCATGCTAACCAGCTGTCTGCGGCCATGCTCCAGATCTTGCAGCATATAGCATCACCGGGATTACAAGCGCTCGGAAGAGGTATAACTTCAGACCAACTGGAATTGCTTCCTGCACCTTCGCCGATAGGTCTCTGATGTGCTGGCGAAAAGTTAGATCTCTGTCCAAATTGACTCCTAGGTACTGGACAGAGTTCATTCTATTCTTCAACCTTGGAAGCTGAAGTTGGGCAGTCTGCGGGGGTGTGGCGCTTTGTGAAAAGTATGGCGTGACTTTTGTGTTGATTAACGGACTTCCGCCAACGCCGACACCACTGTTGTGTTAGACGAAGACGGAGATGTCTTTGTAAGAGGTCCCGCAGGGGAGGGGATCCGTCCCCTTCAGCTGCCGTGGGGTGGGCGCTGCGGACCCCTAGCACTCGTGGTACCTCTGACGTTACTAGAGGAACCTCGGGCCGAAAATTCGAGCCCTTCCCTGATTGGGAGTTCGGATTGGGTTGGACTCGAGGGGGACAATGGTTCCCGATACCCGTGGGTGATCGGGTTCATCTCCGGACGGGGTTGAGGGAAGCCATTAATATTCCCGCGTACTAGCCAGCATAGCTAGTAGAATGTGTGCTAGATCACCAGGCGGCCCCACCGAGGTCATATCGGTAGACTTCCCATTTTGGAGTTGGCGCGCGTGTGACCATGTTAGGCAGGAGATGCATCAATATTTTAGGCGTCTCTCTTGAGACGGGTCGGCTTCCTGTCATCAAACCCAATGAGGTAGAGGGCGCATCCCTGCATCTCAACCCCAAGAAGGCCTGACAAGTTAACCCCTGTCATACTTCATCTTCCCCTCAAGACCAATTATTTCTCATACGGGTCTTCAACATGTGCCTTATTCTGGGCCACTTTCCGCGTAAGTGGAGGGAGGCCGCGATGATTTTCATCTTGAAGCCTGGGAAAGATTCGATCCATCCTGTCAACTACCGCCCCATCAGTCTCCTGTCAGTACTCTCGAAAGCTCTCGCGAGACTATTCTTAGCCCACTTGTCACCACTGAGTGGTTTCCGTCCTGGGCACTCTATGTCCCAGCAGTTACTGCGCGTGGTTGACCGCTGCCTTGGGTTTCCCGGACAGAGCTTTCACTGCGGCGGTGTCTGTGGACGTGAAGAAGGACTTCTCTTCGACCTGGCACGCAGGGCTCCTCCACAAACTAGTTTCCCTGGGGCTACCTACAGATTCCCTACACTTTCTTAATTCCTTCCTCAAACACAGATCTTTCATAGCTTCTGTAGGAAAGTCATCTACAAGAAGGTCCATCAGAGGTGGAGTCCCCGAAGACTCATACTATCTTCGATGCTCTTTAGCATCTACGTGGCTAACCTTCCCACTGAGCAACATGCCAACATAGCACAATTTGCTGATGGCGTGTTGCAATTCTCTAAAGATAAACACCGACGCAGAGCCTTCAAACCCATACCGAGACACCTCCACCTCATCCAAGAACGGTGCACGCTCTGGTGGCTGTACATAAATACGGGGAAAACAGTGAATCCTACTTACTAAGCGCCGCTTTCCCACCAACCTCCCCACATTTGCATATTCTAGGCGTAGGATAGAGTGAACGAACTCCATTAAGTGCTCGGGAGTGATGCTGGACAAGGGTCTAACTTTCGGGGAGTACATTCGGGATTTGTCCTTTCGGGCATGCGGAGCCTTGATCTCGTTATACATGGTGCTGCGATCCAGTATGCCGACACCATTCAAGTTACGCATTTTTCAGGCTTTAGTGCTCTCTCTGATGCTCTATTCGTGTGAAGTCTGGGGCATGGATGCAGGCTCCAACCTGTTGCTATTTCAGCAAGTGCAAAAGGATGCCTCCGTGTAATCTATTCTGTCGCTCAGAGCTTCCCCGTGAGACATCTACATGAAGCCTCATTTCTCCGTTATGTGGAGGATGAAACTAGGCACCGGGCCACCAAATTTTACGATCATTTACCATTCAATCAGAGCGCCCTAGTTAGAACTTTTCGGGATTATCGTCCCAGAGACCGCCGCATTAGGCAATACTGGCTACCCCGCATGGCTTGCGGCGCATTACAGTTAACCCTTAGGTACATCTAGAATTAGCTTGGAAAATTCAAAAATATGGTTTTCTAAATTTTAATTACCATAAGTGGCACACAATGGGTCGTTGCACCTGGAACCTCAGCCGTTGAGGAGCTCAAGCTACCTCCTTTCTTTCCCCCACCTAAATCTCACCCGTCACTCTGCATACCTCTTATTCCTGACATTACATGGTTTAGTCCCTTCTAGGACAGAGAAACACACCTACGGCTGTCCATCAGGCCACCAACTGCTCAACGACGACGACGATGAATTAATCATGAAAGTACATTACACAAATATAATGAAAAGTTTAGATTTTATTATACACATGGATCAAGAAATGTAGGATCAAGAAAATGACAAAGCAATATTTATTTTGAAGATTTAGTACCTAATGTTTGCCCCCCACGGTAGTGTAGATGGTAGCATGTCTGCCTCATGTTCAAGAGGTCCCGAGTTCGAATCTCGGTCAGGGTGAGTTACCTGGATAATGTTTTTCCGGGGTTTTCCCTTATCCTGAAAGACGAATGTTGGGTAACCCTAAGCTCCATGGACCCCGGACGCATTGAGCACCATTTCACCCATTTCATTCATCGTCCGATATGACTAAATGTTGGAGGACGTAAATTACAAAAAAGTGCCTAATGTTTACACCTAGGTGGTTGTTGCCAGCCACACTAGCTTAAACTAAGAGCTGAAGCTTTCCTTACAACATATAACTCTAAATGTCCTCAGACTTCTACTAACTAAATAGATATTTTGAATCCAATGTTTTGAAGCTGTTCATCATCTTTACCTTCAGGATTAACTGAAAAGGAAACTGAAGGCCGGATCTCCATGTTTATAGGCGGAGTGAAACAAAACTGATTGCTTTGCATGATTTTCTTGACCTGAAGCAACTTGGACTTAATGTGATTGAGGTATAGGCATATATCTGCATATTGTACTCCATGGAGCCATTGAATGAACACCTCTTACGCTTCTAAAGACTATAGCAGCAAGCAGAGCGTTGCGACACCCTTCTAGCTTCACCGCTCGACCGCAAGATTGCTTTCTGCCGACATCTAAAGAGTGAGTCAAAATTTCTTACTACTCTCCGACTATCACCCTTTTTCCTGACCGAGAATATCATGACAAATCGACCATTGACAGCGGGTCCGCAAGACCAGAGCCAAGGGTCAGGATCGCCGATCAAGTGTTCAGAGTCGAAATAACTCGATCAGGCGCCTCCTTAAGGACAACTGAGGGTAATCGTGCCGTCCTTAACGCCAAATGACGGGCAACCGCACTACCCCTTCGTGCTCAAAGAGTAAGGTCGTGGCCTGAGTCCTAGCCTTAGTGGAAGGAGTACCAGCTGTCCCAGACCCTCACTCTATCCTCCTCTGAAAGAGTCTCGGGAAGAAGCCCACCTTGATGACTTCACGGTTGTTAAGCGGCGGAAACGAACCAACCCGGGTTCCAGCAACCCAACAGTACAATTCAACTACCTCCCAGAGGGTACATCACAGCTCCCTTCCAAAGAGGAGGCAAAGCTACCGCCAATAATTGCCGACAGCTTCAGAAACCACCTTGCTTTCACCCACCGACTGTGGGCAAAACTCACAGAATATTGCATGTCTAAGAGAAAGCCCTGAAAGGTCCATATTCACACTTATAGCCCCGAGGGCTGTCAGACGCAAAACAGGTGTTAAGAGAGATAGAAACCCCTTTCAAGACTTACTTGTCCCAAAGACCAAAAGTAAAGGGACGGGTACTAAGGGGTCTCAACTCCCACTGCCTGGCAGAAGAGGTAAAGGCCGCTCTGCAAGAGGAATATGGCATCACCGCATCATCTGAGGCGCAGCTGCGGTAACAGTACCCAGGATCAAGGCTCTATAAAGGTCGTTGTTGTCATGATTAGTGGAGAGACAACACAAGCCATCGACGGTGTTTTGGTGCTCTTCGACACCATGGTGAATGTCGAGCACTTTTAAGGCCAGGATGAACAAGTCCAGTGTCATGGATGCATGGGATTCCACCTCTTGGCGTGTGAGGACAAGAAATGTGTAAACTGCCACCAGGACCACGTCAGTGTCTACAAAGATAGTTTGGCGAGGCAGAAGATTATAGAGAGCAGTCGCAGGGGAAACACAGACAGGGCCCTTGTTCGAAATGAAGTCTCCTTTATGCAGGTAGCCGAAGAAGCCCTACCGCATCAGCAACAGTAACACGGCAATTATGGAGGGGCTAACAAGCGAATCATGCAGCCACAAAGGAAGAAAAAGAGCTGGAGGAACACAAGAAAGAATGCTGAAGCCAAAATACACCGCAATAGCTCACTGGATGGAGTCAAAACCAACGCGCGACACCGATGCGACCGCAATGGCTGCAATAGCAGCACCAGTACTCCAAAGCACCTCCTGGTCTTCACTTTCGGGCTTCGGAGACACCATTACAGCAAAAGACAGAGAAATTCTGAGCCCTGTTACTGTGGTTAAAAAGTATTTTCCCCACACTCAGAAACAACAAGCTGCAGACGTCTGACTCGGCGATGACTTGCTTTGAAAACACACTATACACCTAGAATTGCCGAAACAACTTCTTCCAAGCTCCACCCCGTATTGGCCGGAGGCCATGTAAACGGAGTGAGGGAGCAGCATCCCGGCGTGTTTGAGTTTGTACAGTCCTACGAATAACGGACTATGAAACATACCAACAAGCTGGTATTGCTTGTCACTGCCAAATTACGTCACCCATCAGTCTGATAGAATCGGCCGACAGGGGGGCTCTACAAGTATCCTCGTAAGGAATATATTTATCACATTCGGCTTTCACTCTCCCTGAATTACAGCATGTGGAGCCAAACGCCATTCGACTTGCCATCGGTGAACTTGAAACATTGTTGGTAGTGACATACAACCTACCAGATCGTCGCTTGTATGAGGCAAATTACACCACTAAGAACCGGTAGCTCCTGAAAGCCACAGCAGCTGTCCGGAAGCTATAACAGCGTTTCCGCCAACCCAGAATAGGAGCAGTATACCAAAGCTTCAAGTCCCTGGCAAGACGGCTGCTTTGCGCCCATCCAAAAATGACCTGGAAAAGGACCATGCACAATGTGAACCTTCAGGAAAAGAAAATATCAAGTGGTTGATAAAGTCCCTTAGAAGAGACAAAACCCAATACCAGCATTCTTTGCGTTGCAATCGCGGGAGACTCGCATTCGAAGTTCACGAGAACCACACAGTGCTTGCAGATCACATACAGAGTCAGTTTGAACCGAGGAAAGATCCCCAGGACGAGGACTTTACTGACCCGTGGAGGCCGCATACCTGTATGACAAGCCATAACAGTGACGCAAGAAGATCCAATTCCCATTAGTCACCCCGAAAGCGGTGGCTTACAAAATCCAAAAACTGAATCAGAATAAATCCCCTGGAAAATTTGGCGTCACGGCAAACTGCAACATCGTCTCTCCAAAACGCTGCCGTCCACGTCATGGTGTCTCCACCTTCGGCACTTGCCAACATGCTGGAAAGAGGCGAGGGTGGTGTGGATTTTTAATCTGGCAAGGATCCTGACCTCCGCGTAATTAGAGCTCCATAAGTTTATTCACGACCATGCCGAAAATCTCTGAGTGGTTGCTCTTGGCCCGCCTCACGTCTCTCCCCTCTCTCTGAGGAGAGACAACTCCTGCGTAATCTTAGTTTGGTTTTCGAAAAGAGTATAAAACGACCTTCCAGCTGCTAAGATTGGTCGAGAGGTCAGCCCTGGGCTTCCAGGAAAACTTCAAAACCATTGCGAGGTTGCTGGATGTGAAAAATGCTTTTGGCACCATCTGGCATCAAGGTGTCAGAGACCAAACTCAGAGACTAATGTCCATTCTACCTATCTCGCAATGATAAGCAGCTTCCTTCGGTTCATTCATAGTGGATTGGAAAGATACTCTGTCAGATCCATAGCTACAGGAGTGCTCAAAGGCAATGCACTGTCTCTGTTACTCTTCGCGGACTACATGTCTGATTTCCCCATAGAACTTCAGTCTGTTACATAACTAGCACGCAGATGACTTCCTCATATTGATAAGTAACAAAAATGGTCATCATTGTTTCCCTCCACTACAACGACAACTCGACGTGAGAACTCTAGGATCGCCATCATGCCAGAGAAAAGTCCAGCTCCCTATTGGCAAAAGTACATCGCTGGCGACCACCACGGTCACTGAGGATGCGGCCCAACAGATACCCTGTATGATATCTGCCAAATAGCTTAGTGACCTCCTTTATTGTGGGTTTTCGCTCCTCACATCAGAGCCAAGGTCAAACTCGTCCATGCTGCCCTTAGGCAATTGTACAGGATTTTTAACCTTAAACTGCGCCTCTATCGGGCAATCATTCCATTCCTGTACGGATGTGAAATCAGGGGATGGACGGCACGAAAAGCCATGTTATATGCTCATTAAACTTCAATTTTATTTAGCATGAGATTTTCCGCCCCGGTAGCGTACGTAGCAGCATCTCTGCCTCACGTTCAAGAGGTTCAAAGTTGAATCTCGGTCACGTTGATTTATCTGGCTGACATTTCTCGATGTTTTCCCGTATCCCGAAAGATAAATGTCGGGTAGCATAAGCTTTATTGACCCTGTGCTCATTTGAGTACGATTTTAGCAATTTCATTCATCGTCCAATATGATTAAAAGTTGAGACATTAAAACACTACGAGTATGCCTTGTTAATTCCATTTTCCTACATGGTCGTGGCGAGATGATTATCAGTGAACTCGGAGAACTTTGACCCTCAGATATCGATGTACTGAACCATCTGCACATCTGATAGTGTACTAACATGAGTAAACAACGGCAGTTCTCATCTCAAAAATTGGCCACCTAGCACGTTCGATACCAAACATTGGAAATGTATCCAAAGTCGGGAATACACTGAGGAACAATCGCAGAATAAATGACACATGACCATAAGGACTAGTTACTCCACGCGGGAACGATGGAATCCCGAAGTTCAAGAATGTATACCGCATTTAACAGTAAGGGGTATTAAGGAAATTTAGCTATAATTCATGTTTTAAGAAACGCCGAGAAAATAGGTAATAATATAATGTTAAATATGGAAGAGATAAATTTAGCCATGACGAACAACTTACAATACGAACAGCGAAATAGAATGAAAGTGAAAACCCCTGCATTTCATTTTGGTAATAAGATTTGCACTTATAAAGCCAGGGAAATTTTGCTGTATTTGTGATTTGTCCTAGTATATCGTTGAGAAAATACAAATCACGGAGAGCTACAGTTACCAATAATCATCATCGTCGAAGGAAATTGCAGCTTTTTAGGTCAATTCTGAGGATGAGAACGATTTTCAAGGTGAGTACACTTAAGAAACTTGCTGTATTTTGACTCAGGAATTAAGCTATAACCTTGTGATCGACACAAAGCTGAGATAGCCTTATACGAAGGTTTTACACCCTGCATAAAAGGAAACTTATCATTTCTTTTCCGGGACAATAAATGTTACGCGAAATAACATCAGTAACACATATTACTTTATAAAGCAAAATAATTATGATCATATGCTTAATAAGTAAACACCTATACAGGTAAAACGCAATATAAAACGTCACTAGGTCGTTGTGTTACTACGCAAAAGAACCTGTATTTCCTGAGACTTCCAATGATCTACCGCACCCAAAAGGATTATATAAAACCGACTCAAGGCCGAGAGTGAGTGTAGCGAGACAATACAAAAGTAATAGTGAGAACAGTAGGGTCTTTCGAACTCAGTGCAGTTCTGAGGGGAAGGAGTTGGCAGGCCATGGAACGTTGTAGGAAGCAGTTCACATGTTATTAAGTACGCTTCGTAGTAAAGAATTGGTGGGCTGTGCAACCAGCAACGAAACAGTTTTATGCGAATATCGGAGTGGTGTTGAGGATCTGAGTGTAGCCCCGTGTAAGAGGTGAAGCTCGGGTATAAACCAGGAAGATCATTAACGCGTATTAAAGAGACATAAACAGACTTTGTAGAGACATATCGAGGTTTTGTATAATAGAGAGGCTGATTGACCTAACGATTTAGTGACAATGAGTTTCAAGGGAACTTTTTCATCTTTTGTTACAATATTGTAGCACCGGCCTGCCTACAGCTCAACTTCCCTGTATATAATAAATTGCAACTGCCCTTTTTACTCCACTTTGTTAGTAGGAAATTCAGCCCTTCATTGGGCGAAGGCGCATTTAATGATGCAGACGTCCGCCTGATTGGACGAGGGTAGTTAACTGTACACTATACTTTTGAATACTTTATGG
This sequence comes from Mantis religiosa, assembly GCA_030765055.1. Lineage (NCBI taxonomy): Eukaryota > Metazoa > Arthropoda > Insecta > Mantodea > Mantidae > Mantis > Mantis religiosa. The sequence continues at coordinate 43,112,995 of CM060955.1, forward strand.
TTTCCGCCATTTTGCTATAATACGAGGGAGTTTCGTAAATTTTTAATTATCACCCGGTAGTTTTTATGCTAGAGTGATGCAAATTTTTCAGTATCATCACTGATCACTCGGGACATAATGTTGGTAGTTTCAGTGATTTGAGTCATTTTTTATTTTACACTGAGTGCCAGAAGTGACTGAGGTGTAAGATGAAGAAAATTGAGGCTCGTAGTGTGATCAAGTTCCTGCATTTGAAGGGCAAAACTGGTCGGAAAATCCATGATGAGATGACGGCTGTTTATGGAAATGATTACCTATCGTATGACACTATTGTGATGTGGAAAAGGAATTTTCAAACTGGTCACATGTCTCTGAAAGATGAGCTAGTAGCTGGTAGACTTTCAATGACAGACCAAGCTGTCACAGTGAAGAAGGGGGAGTGTTTAATACTGGAAGAAACACGAGCAACCATCCAAATGCTCATGAATAAGACACATAGTTATTGTAGTGTGTGGAAAATTATTCATGACGAGATGCACATGTCTAAGGGTCTGCACGGTGGGTTTCACTTTTGCTAACCCCTTTCCCAAAGCAAACACTGCGTGACCCTTCAAGACAGATATTGATGCTGTTGGAACAGGATGAAGATGATTTTTTTTATCGTCTGGTAACCATGGGTTACCTGGATCTATCAGTATGATCCAGAAACAAAAGTCATGAGAATGGAATGGAAACATGTCATTTCCCCTCTCCCAAAAAGGCAAAGGTGCAAAAGCAGCTGAGAAGGTTATACTTTCAGTTTTCCGGGACTGCCTTGGAGTCATCCTTACAGATTATCTTGCCTAGGGTCAAACCATCACTGACAGATACTACTGCAATATTCCGGACAAGTTACGAGCAGCTATAATTAAGAAATGACACGGTATGCTCTCCAGAGGTATTCGTCTTCTGGCTGACAATGCACCAGCTCATTCATCTCAAGTTGCAATTGACAAAATAAAGCAATGTGGCTGTAAGACCTTACAGCATCCACCTTATTCGCCCAATCTCGCACCAGGTGACTTTCTTGTTCCCGGAAATGAAGAATCTGTTGTGTTGTCGCCGATTTGACAACACAAATGACGTAATTAATGAAGTGGAAGTGTCAGGGCCGTATTCCTAATAAAAGAAGTGGGGGGACGCACACCTAAAGATTTTCCAGATGCTGGAGAGTCTATCAGAATGCTGCACTTGTAGATTCGCCTTCCTGCTGTGGTTGTCCTCAGCATGAGTGTGACTTTTTATCCATTCTTTTTTGTAATCCTCTGGGTTTCACATATGTACTGGAGGTCCGTTAATAGTCATAAACATTATTTGAATGTATTATATTTTGTATTTTTGCAATATTTTGAATGGTAAATTAAGAAAGGTAATGAATTAAAAAGTATAAATAATAATAGTAGCAAGGGGACTGCGTCCCCCTCCGAAAAATAGAGGGGGATGGCATACATCTGCGTTCTCCCTCCACTATGGCCATGGGAAGAGTGGTTTAAAGCAAATTCTGCAGACTTCTACAATCAAGGTATTTGGAAGGTCAAGAAACGCTGGGAAAATGTGTAAATCTGGATTATGTGTACATAGAGAAGAACCAACAAGCACATATCAACACAAAATCTCTTCACAATTTTTAAAGGGTGATAATAAAAACTTGACGACACCCCCTCGTAATTGTTACATTGCTTTCAGTGGCGTTTTAAGTGCTTCATTCCATATAGTTTCAAAGTTGTTATTTTGGGTGTTTAATTCGTTTTCTTACTTTATAAAAATACTTTACATGGCGTGAAAGATATAGCATTTTTAACGTTTTTGTTAGTTCTGGAGGTTTTTAAAAAATTCAGGTGTATTCATTTTCCGAGTTGGCAACACTGTTGAAATCGAAATATTCTATGATGTTCTGTGGTTTGGAGCTTCTTTATGTACGATAGTGAAGGCGGCTTTTGTATATAATTGTAGTAGTCATTTGCTGTCAAAATGGTAAGAAATGTACTAAATTATTAGTGAATAAGTCGTGAATAATCATCACTTTTTTCCATTCTTAGAAAAGGAATATTCAATTTGGTTGAACAATTAGTCATACCAGGTGCATTTGATGGAAGGAATTCCATTTTTGGTCATTGTGGGCGGAATATGGTATTTTATAATTTAAAAGCATACAGTATGACATACAGGTCTTGCTTCGTATGTTGTACTGTTTTAATTCATGAGTGCTAGAAGTCTGATCAACAACTAGATTTTAAGATAGAGAAAAGTGCGGTTAACTCTTCATTAACCACATGGTCTCTCCATGTCATTTTTATAGCCTTACAATACGGAATGCAGCTAAACCAATCCCGATACATTAACCGTATAGGAATGTTACTTTGATAAGCTTATGCCAATGTGGAAGTAAAATGTTCTATTTACTGAAGCACGGAAGTTTTGTTTTTGTTTCCCCCATTTTTCCCCTGTTGCTGTAGAATGACAATTTAACACATTAGATTATCTATTTTCAGTTGCGGTTGCCAAAAGCTTAAATTTAGTTTCCAGAATCAGTGATTTGATTTATTTCTGTAATTTATAGCTTTCATCTCTAAAATTTTCTTTCTCTAGCTTGCCACAGTTGTAGAACATCTTATGCTGAAGAAACGCAAAAAAGCATCTTTTAAATTCTAAGATATCCTGTGCATGTGTATCAGTATAATAATTATGCATACTAATTCATTATTATTAGATACAGACTGTTATAAATAAACTAAAATAAATTTTGCGGCATTAATGCAAGCATGACAGGGTTAGAAAATGTTTGAGGAAGCAAATATTTGTTTTAGAGCACAGGTTCTCTTATGTGTTAGTCAGTATTTGTAACTGGTGAGAGTGATGGTGTATGCTGAATTGGTTGCTATAAGTGTGTTTCTTGTTGCTGTAATGTTACTCAAATTGTTATTAATGACCTGAAGGGGTGGTTCCTACTGGCAGCAGTGTTTGTTTTAATGTTGGATTTGAAATACTTTACCGGGCAACTTGCATAGTTTGTTGTGTGTTACCTCTTGCAATTCATGCAAATAGGTGATTCACGTTGTTTATAACAATATATTTTGCTGTGCGCATACTCTTGGCAATTACAGTACTGTATGATGCTATAGGGGTATGAGATTCAACTTTCACAGTAGCATAATACAATCTTGTTATACTGTAGATGTTTTCAGTTAGGGTTAGGTTTCATATCAAGAAAGAAGAATGTCAAGAATAATTGTTATAGGATTATACACAGGAATCATATGAATTGGTTCATAACTTAGAGAGCCTAGTTCATTATTTTGATGTGTCAAGTAGAATTTTTTTTTTTTTTACATCCAATGGTAAGTCATATTGGACGATGAATGAAATGGGAAGAATGATACTCAGATGAGACCAGGGTCCATAGAGCTTAGAGTTACCCGACATTCATCTTTCCGTATAAGGGAAAACCCCGGAAAAACCTTATCCAGGTAACTCACTCAGGCCAAGATTCGAACTCAGGTCCTCTTGAATGTGAGGCAGGCACACTACCACAATGCTACTGAGGCGAGCAAGTAGGATAATAATAATAATAATAATAATAATTTATTTTCATCCATAATAACACTTACATGTTGTCGGATACGTCAAAATAAACAGTTATATACATTTAATTACAATTCGTCCAGTCTATACAAGCATTTCTGTATTAGAAACTTGTTTAGTTCATTTTTAAATAATTTACCTTTTATTGTTTTTAGTGAATTTGGTAGTTTATTAAATAATAATTTTCCCATTATTAAGGGATCTTTATCTGTTGACTTGTTATTTAAAGTTATTCTGTGGTAATTATTTTGTGTCCTTGTTTCATGTTTGTGACAAACATGATGCAGTCAATGTATTACAACATGAAAATTGCACTCATTTTTAATTTGGTAGCTTTGTGAGTTTCGAAGTAGCGTATTGCTCCTCTTTAGCTTGTATTGCTTTATGATCTCCATGTGCTTAAACAGATCCAATATGATCTGTTTTGAGTGCTTGTCTTACAGAATTTATATTGTTGACATTTATATCGAGAAGGTCATGTTTGTTTGTTCACAGGAGCTGTCTGTTGGCTAATTTTCTTTTTCATCTTTTGCTAGATTTATTGGCAGAGCAAGTGGGTTATTAGTTGTAAATTTTGATGCTGCTTTTACTGATTATGTTCTTTTTTTGTTGCACTGGTATGTATTGGGTTAATAACGGTGGCAAATTTGACTTAAGGTCAATCCATATCAAGGGGTCCATCATAAGTTGCTTGGATTTTTGAAAAACAAATTGTTTGCTTCCCACCTGAAGCAAATCTCAGGGACATTGAATACATTATACATTTATGGCAAATACATCACTACCAGTGATACACTTGCCATTTTATGTGTACAAATTTTCTGCATTTGTGGTACTGTAGTTAAGAACAGCAAGGTTTGTTGCAAAGTTATTATTTATAAGATAACAGAGTATATGTAATCACCAGCAGGAGTAAGCATCTTTTTTGTTTTAGGGCTAAACTTTGGTAGCATGGCTCTTATTTGTTTTCTCCAATTGAGCTCATCTATTTGGAGCCCCATATCTGATCAATACCAATACTTGTTTATGCATTGTTTTAAATTGTATAAATTTGTTTTTTCTTAGTTTAATGATAACTTACATTTGCTTTAATCAGTTGTTGAGCTGTTCAAATGCTATCTCTTACTGTTGATGTGACTTTTCAGGTTTAAGTATATTAGTATCATCTGCAAAGTGCACAGCTATTGACTGCTAAATTAAGTTATAAGACCTCCTGCTTCTGCTTCTTTTACAACTTCCCCAGTTTTACCACTATCATGCTGTTATGGGATTGTGCTTCCTCTGTCCCTCATGCCTTTAGGTGTCAGGTCGGGTAACAGAGACTCTGGATCAGATAGAGAACCCAGGATTGGCGATGTGTACAATGCCTGGTTCAGAATGAGAGATGTAGATAGAATGAAGGTGAAATGATTGAAATGAAAGATGATAATGGAGCAATTGGTGGAATGAAGGTGGCAGGGAGAACTGGAGATCCTGGGGAAACCCTGCTCCTGCACTGTGTTGTCCACCACAAATCTCACATGTGTTCACCAGGAACCTGGATTGCCTTGGCAAGAGTCAAGTTATGTCATAGATAGGGTCAACATGAAAAATTCAATGCCACGGCCGGGATTTGAACCCAGGCATGTCAAGAAGAGATTTATAGTTAATATTAACGTTCAATGGGTTAGAGCAACTGGACGGAAACCAGGAGATCCTTGGTTCAAATCCTGGCCATGGCATTGGATTTTTCATGTTGACTATATCAAAAACCTTAGCCTATATACAGCTAGTGTGGAGAAATGATTAATTTCCATCAATAAACTAAAATAATAAGAGTTAAATGATGAAGCCTGGGACTCAAGTACTTACGATAGTAAGTTGCCACAAACGGTGTATCTCAAATGCGAAAGCCCCTTGTGGTCTACCAGGGAAATATACGAGTCAAATGGAGAATTTAATATCAGGACGGCACGTTGGCCATGGTAGCTCAATGGGTTAGAGCGACTGGACGGAAACCAGGAGATCCGTGGTTCAAATCCCGGCCATGGCATTGAATTTTTCATGTTGACTATTCAGAATTGTATTAGTATCGTCTCCATACTTACCTGTTGCGTGTCCTAGTGAAATTTAGGAAGACGGATGTGTCAATAACTGAAGTTTCACAACTCTTTCACTCGACACCTTTCTTATTGCTTGTATGTTTATGTATTTACACTGTAGCTTTCCGAGTTTTTGCACCATGATATTTTTTGCCAGTGTTAAATGAAAGAAATACTTATTACAAAACTAACAGATCATGGTTTTATTACTTCTTCTGAACACACAAAATCAATCAACAAATTATCTTTTTCATTCAGCTGTTTTGTCAACATCAACATACAAAAACTAAAATTCTCTATTTGGTACATCACAATCTTCATCTCGTTTATGTGCAACAAAATATTTCTAAATTTTTTAATCAATATCTTAAATTCTTTTTTAGGTTCTATGTTTTCTGTAGGAACTTCTATTACACTCTCAAATAAAATTTCAAGTTCTTATTCTGAAACTGGCTATTTTTGCTTCCAACATAGAAGTTTATTTAAAACTAAATCTTCTTTTAAATTGTGGTGCACAACAAAATCCACATTTTCAATGTTTCCAAGCAATAGCATATTCATTATCTTCATTTTCAAAATGTGATTGCACAAATTTCAAATTATACGAGGGCTATCCAGAAAGTAGATTACGTTTTGGAATAAAAAGTAAACAAAGTATAGGAAACAAATTTTATTATATACAGATGAAAGCCACACTCAAATACTACTTTTCGACATAGTCACCATTCAAATTAAGGCATTTATCGTAGCGATGTACGAGCTTGGAAATTCCTTCGTCGAAAAATTCGGCCGCCTGCGCCTTGCACAAAACTTGTGGTAACCAAGCTTTTCGCTGATGATTTCGTGCAACAAACTTCGCGAAATTTGTGGAAAACTCAAAGAAAGTTCCGTTATTGTGAACCTTCGATTTTCACGGACTTTAGCATCGACTTTTTCGACAAGTTCGGCAGTCACTATGCTGGGTCTCCCACTTCGATCTTCGTCGTGAACATTGGTTCGGCCGTTTTTAAATCTGATGACCCACTGACGCACTCCACCTTCAGTGATAATGTTGTCCCCATACACTTCACAAAGCTGCCGATAGATTTCTATCGGTTTACAGGTTTTTGCAGTCAGAAACCTTATTACTGCACGCACCTCGCAGCTCGCGGAATTTTCAATTAACGCAGACATTTCAAACCGTCACAGTATCTGAACGGAGCACAGCACAAACCTCTCACTAGCACGGCTAGATGCCGACTGAGCTGCGCAACGCTCTGACCCCAAGATGGCCGCGCTAGCCCCGCCCCTAGTGGAAACAGACGAAAACGTAATCTACTTTCTGGATAGCCCTCGTAGTTCATTTCTTTGCAGATGTGCTGTGGAAAAATTTCTATAAGTCATTTAATGATTTTCTTTTTATTAATTTTAAAGGTCAATATCGCTCAAATGATATACTTCACAAGATATTTTTTTCATGGGAGCTACAAACATCGCATTACAAGAGACAATGCAGTTGCTTTTGTACCGTTCTATAGAACAGGTGAACACTGAATTTTAATATTTAAAATCTGCTATAAACAAGCCAATCTTCCTGTGTCGTAGTAGGTAACAGACAAACTTATATAAGCCTGCTACCACTACATGAGTTTACATGTGTAGACTTTCTTGAGGTCATACGAAAATGCCTATAGGCTTCATAGTAGAGTAACAGATCTAACCTCTTGCATAATTATTTCAGCACTTACGTTATGAATGTCATTTTATCATTTTGTCAAAAACTAATAGCAACTGCAACTTCGCAAATTAAACATTTATTTTAAACTGATTGAATCACAGACTTAAAATTTTAACAGAAGTATGATAACATACTTTGTGGTTTGTCAGATTTTTTAACATCTGCCATCAACTCTGAAAATTGGAGTTTCATAAGATATATAAAACATGAAGATTTCTTTAAATAAAAGGTTGTAGTTCAAATAAGGTGTCAGTATAAGTAATTAATACCTTTTAAAATGAAAAAGGCTGACTCCCTTTTTGGAAAAGTGTCCTTATGAAAAAACTACTTTATAAAATGAACCAACAATTTAGGCTTAAATTTCTTGTTTTAAAATTGCATTTAGCTAATAATACTTATAAACAAACTTGAATCTGAAAAACTATTTGTAGTCAGTTTGACACTTCGTCACATTTTTATATTATTGAGGGACTAGTTTTGGAAGCCATTGCCTCCATTTTCAACCTCTCCAACTAGCATCTGTTGTCTGCTCTCCTGTCTCTGGCGGTGAAACTATGAACTTCATTTCAGAATTTTATAAAAATGTGAGTATTTAATTTCTGTACCATTTGATATGGGTTGACCCTTCAAATAACATTAATAAGGTAAATGAATACTTCTTGATAACACTTTTGCTAAAAGAGCAGATACTAATAACAAATAACTTAAAATAAACTGACTTACCAGTATATGAATAGAAAGGTACAGCAACTTTGAACAGTTATATTCCTCATAGATTTGGGGGGTGGGGGGCTGCAGGTTAGGAGAAACCACAGTTATTGGAATGTACATGTAATTTATTTCCTCGTTAAAGGCTTGAAGTGTAACATGTAACAAGTTACTAAGACCTGAATTTGTGAATATATCAGTGTTTTAAAATCCACCGAGTCTACATTTCTTATAGAGATTTCTTCCAAGTATCCCTCAAATGGCAAATGCCATATGCCAATAAGGTACCCTAAGCTTAGTTCTGGTAATTACCTTTCTCAACTTTCCTCTTCCATTCCTTCATTTCATGTGTTGTCAGTATTACAGTTACTAATATACTTATGCCTAGAGCCAGTAATTACAGGAACTTTATGCTGCTGTGCTGCTGCACTCCCTGTGTGAGTTAATTTGGTAGAAAATTAATTTCCATTTCAAAACAGAATTTCCATTGATGTAAACAAAAACATATGCTTTTAGTTGTCACAAGACTAAACACATCCTCTCACATCAGTGTAAATAGTTCCTTAATAAATTATTGAATAATGCAATATTGTGGTAGGAAGGCACAAGTTACATTGTGATTATAAGAATCATAGCTAAAGGTAAAGGATGCATACTACTGTTAAGATATTACAAAATATAATTTTGTTAATGCCATCTGCAGTTGTGCTAATTCTGAGAATATCTTGCTTGCTGTATATATAATGCTGTATGCATTACTACTATTCTCTTGCGCATATGTGAAATGCAGCAATGAATTTGAGGTGCTTTTTGAGCAGCTAATAAACAAGGAAATGTGAAGAGTGAAGTCATAATTAGCTAGCACACATGCTAAGCTCATGTCAAATCTTGTAGTATAGTGTTTAGAGTTTTAATGACAGATGAAAGTATGTTTAGTATGAATACCAATGCCTCAAATGGGAAAAGCGAATCATTAAAAGTTATGGAAAACAATACTTAATGTTAATTTGAAAACTTTAAATTGGAATTAACACTGAAGTAATGTAATAATTAAAATTATACAATGAGTTGACTAAGACACTCTGCTTCACATACCACAAATTTTGTTTCACCTCCACTTGAAGGCATTATCAAGAATTGTCAGCTCTTGACAATTGAGTTGAAATTTCTTGATAATACCTTCAAGTGGAGGCAAAACACATTGAAAGAAAATTTGTGGTTTGTGAAGTACAGTATGTCTCAGTTAATTCATTGTATAATTTTAATTAATACTTAATGTGTTCAACTCACCATTAGAAAGATATCCATTACAAAATTAATGTTGGAGTTTACAGATGTAAAAGTGTAACCAAAATGTAACAGACTGGTTCCTTAATGGTAATAGCCATCTTCAGTGGATTGAGATTTGAATGTTGCATGTTTACCTGAGGATAGAGATTAATGCAAGCAAAATGTTTATTTCCGCATGCGTATAAGATTGATTGTTACTTGAGGCTGCATTTTGAACTAAGACTTTTATGTAGGTTACCTTTTGTAGATTAAACTATGTTCAGCTCTAGTAATAAATATGTAGCAAGCATGTGTGAGAGGAAAAAGGTACACTAGGGGCATGGTTTGTGAACTACTTTCATGCAGTTAATACAAAGACTTTGTTTACGGTGATACTCTGATTTGGAGTAAATACTACACATTACTATTATTACAGGTGTCATTAAATCCAGTAAGAATTCTAAAGCATGAAGCTGAAGAAGAAAGGTCTGAAACAGCAAGATTGTCTAGCTTTATTGGAGCTATTGCAATTGGTGATTTAGTAAAGAGTACTTTAGGTCCTAAAGGTATGGATAAGATTCTTGCAGCTCATGGCAGAAATGAAGGTCGAGTAGAAGTAACAAATGATGGTGCTACAATTTTGAAGGCAATTGGAGTTGACAATCCAGCAGCAAAAATTCTTGTGGATATGTCTAAAGTACAAGATGATGAAGTTGGAGATGGTACCACTTCAGTAACAGTATTAGGTGAGTTTGTGATTATTTTAAAGAAAATCCTTTAATTATTTACAGAGGGTCACTATGCAAGTTTTGAGATGTGAAAAAATGAAAGTTGATCCACTTGAAGTGCAGGATGGAGATCCCACCCTTTGAGAATAAACTGTTATTAGGTAGTGACTTTTACATTCCAGGAATTCCCAGTAGCTAGAATTATGTGTCACATAATTAGTCAGTTCTTTGTAGCAACAAAGACAGTTACACCATATTTGGAAGTCTTTTGAGTTGAATATTTTGGATCATTCAGCGCTCTTTACTCTTCTTAGCTTTTTTGCTAATGGTTGCATTGGATTAGGGGAAGACAGGTAGTGGCGGTGTGAGGTCACAGCTCTAACCGCCAAATATGTCCCTGAATGAAAGTCAGATCAGCGTGTGATATCACCACGCTGATTTCTGCTGCCCAAGAGGAAGAAAATAGTTTGATGTTTTGTGGTTCCGACAGTGTAGGAAAGACAGGAAATATATCACATTCGAAAAAGATTATTTAAATTAGGGAAATATAAATCAGTCGGTCCGGACGGCATTTCGGGTGACTTTCTTAAAATTGGAGGGGAGGCAATCGTGCCATATATAATGAGGCTATTCGAAATAACGGTAAATAACGGAAGTATACCGCAGGATTGGAAGCAGGCTATAGTCGTTCCTATTTATAAAACAGGGGATCGAACCAAAGCGACAAATTATAGGCCAGTTAGCTTGACATCAGTAGTAAGTAAAAGTCGAGCATCTTATAGAGCAATACTTAAGACGAGAATGGGATAATTCACACTGGCTCTTTGAAGGACAACATGGGTTTCGGAATGGACACTCTTGTTGGAGCCAACTAGTAGCTATTTGTCAGGATGTAGCTGATGCACTCGATGCAGGCGGTAAAGTGCATGCAATAGTTATTGACTTTACTAAAGCGTTTGACCTTGTACCTCATGGACCACTTATAGAAAAACTTTGCAATATGCAAATAGACAACAGAGCGATTATTTGGATTCGGGAATTCTTGAGCGGACGAACCCAAAGAGTGTGCGTCGGAGATAGATTATCGTCCCCTACCGAAGTAACCTCAGGTGTCCCCCAGGGTAGCGTGATCGGGCCGTTGCTTTTCTTAGCATATGTAAATGACTTATGGAAAGGGATAACATCACAAATTCGGCTTTTTGCGGATGATTGTATAATCTATAGAAATATCAAGACCGAAGGTGACGTTAACAATTTACAAGAAGATTTAAACAAAATTCAACTCTGGGCGCAATCCAATCAAATGGAGATAAATCCAAGTAAATGTAAAACAATTATATTTTCAAGGACAAGAACAGAAGAAAATGTGATGTATAAATTAGATAACAAGAGAATACCCAGGGTAAGTAGCACTAGATATCTAGGTGTAATAATAAATGAAAGATTGGAATGGGGGGAACATGTTAACTCGGTCACTGGAAAAGCCTGCAAAGCATTACACTTTGTAATGAGAATATTAAAACGCAGCAATGGGAAATCGCGAAATTTAGCTTACACATCCTTAGTACGACCAATATTAGAATATAGCGTGGCATGCTGGGATCCATATCGGGTTGGTCAAAAACAAGCACTCGAGAGAGTCCAAAAACGAGCAGCTAAATTTGTTGATAGAGGAATGCGATTTGAAAACCCTACAGGCACTGCTACCTCCTGGGAATCATTGGAGAAACGTAGAAAACGGGCAAGGCTATGTGCAATTTTTAGAGCATATAAGGGGGAACCTGCATGGAAAGATACAACAAAGCGGTTGTTGACACCATCATATAGGGGAAGGAATGATCACTCTAAAAAAATAAGAAATAGGGAACAGAAAACTGATATAGGTAAATTTTCCTTTACCAATAGAACAATTAATGACTGGAACAATTTGACTGCAGAATTACTGGAGACTTTGCCTCCAAATGTAAATAATTTCAAAGAGAGGTTAAAAAGAAATCCTGTATAGTTACCATAGTGCATGAAAGGAATTGTATATATGTTGTAAGGAATTGTATATTATATTGTTACCATAGTGCATAGTCATAGTGCATGAAAGGAATTGTATATATGTTGTAAGGAATTGTATATTATATTGTAAGGAGTTGTATATTATACTGTAAAGAATTGTATATTATATTGACAGTGCTGCCACCGGGCCATGCTCTAAGCAGTGAAATAAAGTATCTATCTATCATAATGATGCAGCCATGATCCATCACCGATGATAATCGAAGCTTAGGGGTATTTGATTTTAGAACTCTGAAGATTATGTAAACATTGAATTGCAATAATAAATATGTACAACTTACATCTTGGGTGTTGTAATATTAATGGTGACTGCTTTAATTACACAAATGGTCACAGTTTATAAACAATTTCATTTTGGCTGTGTGCTATGAGAAAACATATAAAACTTCAAATCATAGTTTATCTGAAAGTCAGGTATGTTATAAAGTAAATACAATAAAACAAAATTTTCTCTACAAATTAGAGGAGACCCATTCAGAGCAAAATTACTTGGACATTTTCTGACACTTTCTGTTTCAGTTTTTGTTTAACTGATTTATCAATTTCAGGACATAATGTCTGGGAAATTTGTAATCGAAGGCTGCATGTTAGATTGTTATCCGATAAGGTACTTCAGGGTTTGGACTTAGCTAATTTCATAACAGAAAGAAGGTTGCTCACACACATATGTCGAGCCAAACATACAAAATATCCATGGGGCAAGTGAATACATTAGATATCTGGTTTGGAGGACTTTCTTGTAAAAATCAGCCAAGTCTTTCTTGTGTGTATATTTGTCCTTCAATAAATCATCACATTGTAAATTTAACAGTTCCATTTGGTACGTGGCAGCTACATTGTTGTCATCGAGTGTGCTACACCTGACTGAACCCTCAGATTCTGTACTCACAGCGCCATTTATATAGGCAACTGGGTAGTACACGACTTTTGCCTGACATCACACGCACTGCAGGCCTTGCTCCAGGCTGAAATGTCAACTTTTGAAGCTGTCTTCCTCTGCATTGGATAGTTCGGTTGGATGCAGTGAGCTCTTCTTTTCTCCTTGGTTGCGATCTTGAGATATTAGGTACAATTTTTATGTGAATTAAATCACCAGTGTACTTAACTGAATATTTATTACTTGATAATTTACAGATTATCTTTAATATCACAATATATTCTTTTTTAAATGACTGCAATGGCCAACTTTTCTTCTTGGAGAGAATATTGACTCCTCATGTCAGTACACTTTTAGCAATCACTGCCATTATTACCATTATTTAGTGTTTGAACATCCTCTTAATATTTTTCCATTTTAAATTTTCTCTTTAAATTACCCTCAGACACTTTTACTAAGCATTTTTTCGTAATTCATTAATTACATTTTTCCTAATTCTGAATATTAATTAAATTTCATGAATTTTCATAAATTGAACATAATTCTGTAAACAAAAATATTGAAATGTAAATTCCCAAGTTATCCATCAACCACTCTGGACAGTTTCCAAAAAATACTCATCTCACCTTTCAACAGGGCTGGAAAGAGCTCATTTTCACTCAAATATTTTCTGTTTTAAAGGTGAGTTAAACCAATGCCAGAGTTTTGAATGTGTGCAGCAGGTTTATGGGCACATTGCTTTTTCCTGTGCCACAACTTTTTGCGGTAACAGAAATTTAAAAGGATCCAAATATCTTTGAAGGGCGCGGAGAAAAGTGGGCATCTGGCAAGAGCAATGACTACAGAAAATATTGCAGATGTTGAGAACATTCTTTGCAAAAATAATCATATATACTTTAAGAAATTGAGGCAGGACTCCGGTTTGTTTCAGCAGCATCAGGTATCCTGATGGATGCCTTGTAATTTAAAAGTTTAATTCTTTATATCAATTATTTTGAATGCTTATGGGGCAGTAACAAATCACCTGATATTGATGTAAATCAAAATTGTTTTGAGCCCTTGGGAGCTGCTGTATCTTAAGCTGTGTAAGTGAAACAACTACTATAGACTGCAATTTAACGTCCATTCTATTTTCTTCTGGGAGTTGAGTCCCACAGTATCAGACATGCTTCGCTGGTCTGCATAATAGCATTTCTCCTTTTCATATAAAAGGCATAATGGAACTTACCTACTATACACAGTGTTCATTTTTATCTGTGATTTTATCAAGCAAAATTTGACATCAATAGCATCGCTGATGGAGCGAGTTTATATACTATTCCCCTAGCGGCTTGTGATTGTATTTGATGTGCTGACAGCTGCTTTGAGGCCTCCCTCTACCAGCAGCTAAATGCGCTATTTGAGAGGTGGGTCTGTCCGCATAATGTAAAGTCGCATAATTTCATCTGTTGCATAGATATAACTGTTTTTAAAAAACTATATACTACAATGCAATGCACTGCACAGCTAATTATGCAGCCATAAAAGTATACCATGAAGAATGTAGGAAACCAGGAAATGGATGGAAACCAGGAGATCTGTGGTTCAAATCCTGGCCATGGCATTGAATTTTTCAGGTTGACTCTATCACATAGACCTGTGCATGCCACTCTGGCAGCAATTGGCTACTAATTATGGATTACATGTACTGCAGAGTAAGAATTTTAAGCTTGTTAATATCTGTATTAAACCTCCTGAAATTGCAGATACTACAAAAAGGCAGAAAGGGAACAAAAATTGCTATGTTATTGGAGTAACTACTTTCCAGTAAAGTCTGTCTACCCAACGCAAGTGCACGGCGGTCGCTTTCTTTGACAAACCCTCATAATCGTTTTACAACATGGACCCTCCTCCTGACGGTCCTTTCTACAATGTTGCAACATTTTAACATCACCGTCTTGCACCTAATGAAACAGAACAACTGGAAGTTGGAAATTTGGCAACTGAGACTCCACGCGGAGTAGACATGCAACTGTCATTTTCAACAAATGGGGGCTGCTATTGGTCCCCAACGTCAGTGTTCCATTTCTGAAGTGTGGAGATAGATTTATGACGGTCATTAGTGGGCGGGGAGGTCCCGTCCTTTGAGGTCCCTTTGACTGGGAACTGCACACAGGTTGGCTAAACAGACTTTATACTTTTCCATATATTGTCTTTTGTTTTCCAAGCAAAAAACTGAAACAAAGAAGAAAGTTATGGATTCAAGCTGTTTTTTTTTTTTTTTTTTTTTCTCGTTTTGTTTGTTAATTTACATCCTCCATTAAGTCATATCGGACAATGAATAAAATGGTTGCAATGTTGCTCAAATAGTCCGGGGTCCATGGAGCTTAGAGTTACCCAACATTTGTCTATCAGGATAAGGGAAAACCCCGGAAGAAGCTTATCCAGGTAACTCACCCTAACCAAGATTTGAGCTTGGGACCTGTTGAACTTGAGGCAGACACGCTACCATCTACGCTACCGAGGTGGGTATTCAAGCTGCTCTAGCATTTTTGTTTTTATTGTCTCTACTAGAAAAGCCTGCAGTTTTCATCTGTGCCAACACTTACAATATGTGGATCTCTCAACAAGAAACTGACCAGACTATCAAACTTTTAGTGCTAACTGTAATTGTATGTGCCATGCCTCTCCCAAAGTACAAGTTTGCTTTTCTTGAAACCATTCTGCTTGTCTCCGATTATTTGAAATTTCAATGATGCAGCACACATTGTTTTCAAAATATGAGTACTCTCTCTCACGTAAAGGTCTGAAAGCTAACCTCACTGCTGCACAATCTGTATCATATCTTTTAAGAAATTCTGTTTTACTTTTCTGCTTTTGCTAACAATGAATTATGTACTGATTTTATAAAATAATTACATTTTTGCATTCATGCTCCATTTGGTTCTGTTGTAGCTTTTAACATTAGAAGTAAAAGGAATGGCATGTTAAAGAAGTCACCTAAGCTGATACAGTGTATTTTAAATCTTTCTGAAGAAAAAGATCTCTATTTTCCCTTTAGAATATTTTTTCTTTGCAGCATTTGTGGAACTGGTCTTCCCAGGCTTATGGTTTATATATCTTGGAAGTGTTTTCATTTTTATGTATCTGTAGTACAGAACTGCAGCTATGTGTAAATAAGCCTGTGCAAGTCTGCCAGACAAGAGTAAGTGCTGCTTAAAACATATGGTGCAGCACCTGTCTAGGAAAATCTGTTTAATACTTAAATCAGGACAGTCATTTAATAGGGAAGGAAACAATGGTTATTAAAGATTAGCTACTGCAGAATACACCAAGAAATTTAAGAAAACTTAACACCTTAAAAACTAATTTGTGTGATGGTGGAGTAACATAGACTTCCTGTGTTAAACAAGTACTGTTCCTCTTCACTTCTCTTAAATGGTTTATATGACCGCTAATACAAACATTTTTACCTTTTGAAACATTACATTCTGTCAAATTCCTGATCTTTGTAGGGAGAAAACTACAAGTAATTGCTACTTGGCACGTAGCCTCCACTTCAAACTATCCATCTTTAAACTACAAGATATGAAACAGTGCCACCAGTACAATTTTGCGATCCATGCATGTGCCTATAGTAGGGAAATGTCCTACATCTGACACATGCGAAAATACACATTAAAATCAAAATGCTATTCAATCATTTTGCTGCATGCTTTCAATGAATTATAATAGCTGTTTCAACTTTAAAAGTGGTCTAACTTAAAACATTGATTGTCGAGATACTTGGGGCTTTAAAAATTTAGTGCAGATTCACATTTATCTTCTTTAGCATTTAAATTAGCAGCATATCTTTCTTGTAGTGACAATTTACAGGATAGATGTATGAACCTATTCCTGCAGCTTGGAAAATCCAGAGGTTTTCGCAGGAGGTATGGGAGAAGCTTTTCAACAGTTTTCATTAATTTGTAAAGTCGTTTTTTCCATGTACTCATGTAACACACGAAAGAGTTGTAAGGGTTGTATCATACATTTTCTTGGCATTTTTAATAGCTTGGAATCAACAGAGTGAAATGAAGTAATACATATGTTTCATCATACTCTGTGTTTATTTTTATCAAATGTTAATTTTCATCTTTAGCGGCAGAATTACTGCGAGAGGCTGAAAAACTGATAGATCAGAAGATACACCCACAGATTATAATTGCTGGTTGGAGAAAAGCTACTCAAGTAGCTCGCGATGCACTCACTGCAGCTTCGTTGGACAACAGGTAAATTACTTAGCTTCTTTGATTAGTTTATTGTTTGAACATTTGTCACCACATAATGCGTTTTGCAATTCATGGAGTAATCTTGAAGAGCTGTCAGCTCTGAATGAAAACTACAGCAGGATTAAAATTATTTATGGAATGCAGAAACTGCTTACATTAAAGCACCACTGATTTTATGTATTCTTGCTTACTCCAATTAGCCTTACTCCAATGCCTAATTTTTGATTGAAATACTCAATGTCATCAAAATATAAGAGCAAATGGTTTCATGATCAACTGCCAAATATTACAATTCCTCTCTTGGAAGTGTTGAAAACAGTGTTATGATAAATTTAAAGGGAGTTGATTAATGACACTAAACAACACTTAAATTTTTCCGGAACATGTTTCAGAGACTTTGCCTCTATCCTCAGCCAGCCATCGACTCTTAAAAGATGACTATTTTCCGGACAAATCGGGGTGTTACTTTATTCCGTAAACACAGTTTATGAATTATTAAATTATAGATGAGTCGTATTTTTTACACATCTGCTTCACTTTCGTACCTATTTTGAGGACATGTTTCGCAAATCGTCGCTTGCATCTACGGCTCTTGTGTGACTGAAGTTAGATCCAGCGGTGTGGGTAATTCTTGGGTTTTTGCTGCCATCTGTGGATTTAGTGATGAACTTAAATGTGGGATTCTCTTCTAGCGGGATTTCAAAGTTCATTAGTTGGTTTTTATGTTTTTCTATGTATATCCTTTCCCATATGACGAGTTCACTAAAACATAGTGAATTACTAAAATACGTACAAAAATATAGTGAACTCGTCATATGGGAGAGGATATACATAGAAAAACATAAAAACCAACTAATGAACTTTGAAATCCCGCTAGAAGAGAATCCCACATTTAAGTTCATCACTAAATCCACAGATGGCAGCAACAACCCCAGAATTACCCACACCGCTGGATCTAACTTCAGTCGCACAAGAGCCGTAGATGCAAGCGATGATTTGCGAAACATGTCCTCAAAATAGGTACGAAAGTGAAGCAGATGTGTAAAAAATACGACTCATCTATAATTTAATAATTTTTCGCTTCACTGTGGTGTTCCAATACAGTTAAATCTCGACAGTTTATGAACTTTATATTTGCAAAGATGTTTCTCTTCTTCTCTTGAAGTTTCAAGAATAATTTTATGTCTTGCTTATTGCCAAAATGTTCATTGAATCCATGGGTTTTAAATTTTAAAGAGATTACCTCGTCCACCATATTGTCAGCTGTTTTACTCCGTGCGATCAGTTGGTATGATTTTTACTTCTTAAAGACTTGTTAGCCTAGTATTGCAATTCCTTTCTTGGAAGTGTTGAAAACAGTGTTATGATAAATTAAATTTAAAGGCAGTCGATTAATGACACTAAACAACACTTTTAAATTTTTCCGGAACATGTTTCAGAGACTGCCTCTATCCTCAGCTGGCCATCGACTCTAAAAGATGACTATTTTCCGGACAAATCGGGGTGTTACTTTATTCCGTAAACACAGTTTATGAATCTCAAACTATTTGTAGTTGGTTTATTAATACTCGTCACTTGTTTATATTTATGAGAGACTAGTTTCAAAGGCATTCGCCTCCATTTTCAATCTCTTTCCAACTGGCATCTGTTGTGTGCTCTCTCTCTGGTGGTGGAACTATGAACTTCTTTGTCAAATTATCTACTGGTGGGATTTCAAAGTTCATTACGTGATCCTTATTTTTCCATATGAATGTGTTCTCCCATGTTGTCAATTTATTTTAATAATTTTGGATTTGGATCAATGTCATGGTCTTCATTCCAAAAGTGAAATGCTACTGCTGACTTATCTTCTTGTTTCAATCTGATGTTTCTAAAGTGCTCTTTGACTCTGGTTTTTAGATTTCTTTTAGTTTGACCTATGTAGCATTTTTCACAATTCTTACAACTTATCTGGTATATTCCGGATCTGTTTACTGGTGGGATTTCATCTTTTGTTTTTGAATTTAGCAATTTTAAAATTGAGTGTCTATTAGTAGGTGCCAAGGTGATATTTTGTTCCTTGAAGAATAGTTTCCGAAAATTCGAAAGTGCAAATTTAAAAAACTCTTTAGATTTAGTAAGAAAAATCAAAGATATAAATTTGGAAAAAAATGACAGACTGGTTTCATTTGATGTCACATCTTTATTTCCAAGCATACCAACAGAAAAATAGACTGTATTAAAAAAGTGGCTAACTACAATAGAAATGGAAGCAATAGAAGCAGAAGAATACATTTCTCTAACAAAAATATGCATTGAATAAAACTTCTGCAGCTTTAATGGAAAACACTACAAGCAGAAATCAGGGTTATCAATGGGCAATCCACTTTCACCTTTTTTGGCTAACGTATTTATGAGTCCATTTGAAACACAAATAAAAAAGTCCTTCCCATTGATCTTCAAAGTTTGGTATAGATATGTTGACGACATCTTTGCAATTGTACCGAATAAACATTTAGAAGATGCATTAAAATTACTCAATCTGCAAGAAAGGACTATAAAATTCACTATAGAAAAGGAAATAGGAATGTGTCATCAGGAATGACACAAAAATAAAATTTGGAATTTACAGGAAACCAACACATTCAGAAAATTACATAAAAAATAATAGCCACAACCCAATTACACATAAACATGCAATAATAAACAGCCTTACACACAGACTAGTCAACATACCCATGGAAAAAGAAGAATATTTCAAAGAACAAAAAACAATACTACACATAGAAGAAAATGGATACAACTACATTTACAAAAGAAAAAGAAAGCAACAGCATATTCAGTTCATTCACATATCACCCAAAAACATTTAATAAATTTAAAAAGATCTTCAAGGACAAAATATCACCTTGGCACCTACTAATAGACACTCAATTTTAAAATTGCTAAATTCAAAAACAAAAGATGAAATCCCACCAGTAAACAGATCCGGAATATACCAGATAAGTTGTAAGAATTGTGAAAAATGCTACATAGGTCAAACTAAAAGAAATCTAAAAACCAGAGTCAAAGAGCACTTTAGAAACATCAGATTGAAACAAGAAGAAAAGTCAGCAGTAGCATTTCACTTTTGGAATGAAGACCATGACATTGATCCAAATCCAAAATTATTAAAATAAATTGACAACATGGGAGAACATATTCATATGGAAAAATAAGGATCGCGTAATGAACTTTGAAATCCTACCAGTAGATAATTTGACAAAGAAGTTCATACGAGGCATGTTTTTTAAGTCAGTACCGTTTTGTGATTCTGCCGCCGCAGCGCTACGGTCGGCGTTCCGCGCATACGCGCTGGTTACCTACATCTCTTGTCTACGCACTGACGCCATTACAGTCTGATTGTTCATTGTATACGTTGGTTACTGAGTGTTTAAGATGCCTCCGACAATCGTGAGTCCAGCCGACTGTGAAGTACGGGCTGTTATACGATTTCTTAGTGCTAAAGGCGTAAACCTGATCGATATTCATCGTGAGACCTGTGAAGTTTACGGACAAAACATTATGAGTGATGGAATAGTAAGGAAATGGGTGACAGCATTTAAAGATGGCCGCACAAATGTGCATGATTAAGATCGGAGTGGGCATCCTTCGGTCGTTACTGAAGATTTGGTGCAGAAAGTGGACGAAAAGTTGGGAGAAAACAGACGTTTTACAATTTCATCATTGTGCAACTATTTTCCTCAATATTCTCGTAGTGTTTTGTATCGCATTGTGACCGAGAACTTGAAGTACCGGAAGTTGTGTTCACGTTGGGTTCCGAAAATGTTGACGGATTTGCACAAAACCCAACGTTTAGGCAGTGCATTGACTTTCCTTGAGCGGTACCACAATGAAGGTGAAGATTTTTTAGACCAAATTGTTACTGGTGACGAAACATGGGTGGCCTACGTCACACCAGAATCGAAACAACAATCCATGGAATGGCGACATTCATCATCACCCACAAAAGTGAAGCTTAAGCAAACAATTTCTGCCCGGAAAATCATGTGTACAGTATTTTTGGGACGGAAAAGGAGTATTGCTAGTGGAGTTTCTGCCTCGTAATGAGACAATCAATGCAGCAAGACGCATTGTGAGACATTGAAAAATCTGCGCCATGCAATCCAGAACAAAAGACGTGGCAAGTTGAGTAAGGGTAACATTTTGCTGCATGACAATGTCCGTTCACATGTGGCTAATTGGACCAAAGATTTCATCAAATTTTTTCAGTGGGAAACTCTAGATCATCCTCCATACAGCCCTGATCTGGCGCCCAGCGACTATCATTTGTTCCTGCACTTGAAGAACCTCTGGGCGGTCAGCGTCTTCAAGATAAAGTCAAAACATCGAGATTCAACTGTATTGGAACACCACAGTGAAGCGAAAAATTATTAAATTTTAGATGAGTCGCATTTTTTACACATCTGCTTCACTTTCGTGAAAGTGAAGCAGATGTGTAAAAAATGCGACTCATCTAAAATTTAATAAAGTCAAAACAGTTTTGATACAGTGGTTAACACGTCAGGCGGCAGAATTTTATGAGGTGGGTATTTAAAAACTGGTGCCATGATATGAAAAGTGCCTCAATATTCACGGAAATTCTGTAGAAAAGTAGATGAAGGTACAGTCTTTCGTGTAAAAATAAAATTATTGCGATATCTATGCACGTCTTTTTTAAATTCCAAAACGGTACTGACTTAAAAAACATGCCTCGTAGTTCCACCACCAGAGAGAGAGCAGACAACAAAAAGTTATGGCAATAAAAAGTTCTGGACATGTTTCATAGTGAGTGATACTGTACGTGCATACCAGATGTATAAGTTTTTTTATAAAAATTAATGTATCTTTGGATTAAAGAATGTGTAGCCAAACATTATCAAATCAATAATCTGGCACTTCCTCTAATCCGGCACCCATGTGTGCAACGAATGGCTGGATAAGTGAGAGTTTAGTGTATAACATTGAATCTGGCTTTAGGATTGGGAACTTGAATCAGAATTATATAATTCAAGGTCATGCTGAGATGTATATATACTAAACCCTGCTGTAGAACACCTTCATGGAAAACCAAAGTAGTGTGATTGAAGTTTCAGTTGTGGCAATTAAACTTTTCAGACATTAATCCAGTTCCAACGTTGGCTTACACATGACTAGACTGCAACAACAGTAATCAAATAAGATTACATTAACTGCAATAAGAAACTGAATATTGGTAATGTCATTAGAAAGATCATTTGGATTGAAAAGCAAATTCAAGCATAAAAGTTTTTTGCACTGTTGAAATTGTATCTTATGCACTTGAAAATTTTATGGTTCAGGTAATACATTACTTTTATGATTTCTGTTCTAGTGCTGATTCTGTTAAATTCCATGATGATCTTATGAATATTGCTCGTACAACTTTGAGCTCTAAAATTTTATCTCAACACAAGGAGCACTTTGCTAAATTGGCTGTAAATGCTGTACTACGACTCAAGGGCTCAGGAAATCTCGCAGCCATTCAAATTATTAAGAAAACTGGTGGTTGCTTAGAAGACTCTTTCCTTGATGAAGGTAGGTGTTTCATAAATGTATGTATTTTAGAAAAACTGAAACAGTTTAAATGTAACTAAGATGCACATGGACTCTTTAAGCATTTAATATAATTTTGAGTCAAACTAGTACTCCATGCGCCATATATTGCTAGTGTATACCTAGAATGCGTTTTGTTAGGACAATCCTCAGCTAATGTCGACTGTTGAATTTTGATTGGGATGAACTTGAAGTTTGGGTTCTCTTCAAAGTTGGATTCAAAATTAAAGTGTTCATGTATATTTCTTTATGAATATCTTTTCCCAAATGATTAAAGCAATTGAACCCTGAACACTTAAATAAATGGATTTCTACTTCATCAGTGGTCTTCAGTTGTCTTCAGGTGCAATAGGTAGGATTTTCTTTGATTGGTTTTACTAAATGGAGGCAAAGAGCTCTTGGTTCCTGTATGGGGGCAAAGACTCGATGTCAAATTTCAATAGAAGATTATAAAATAGATTATTAATATTTTATGATCTCATGACACTTAGTCATGACACTTATTTAAAGTTGATTTTTATTATATTGTATAAAATTTTAAATTGAAGGTAACAAGTGAAAGTGCAGATGCAATTTGATAGAGGAAAGGAAAATTAAATATTAATTACGATTTTAGTAATAACTAAATTAATTTAAATTAAGAAGAAATATTATTTTGAATGTTAAACCACTTTGAAAAGTGAGTTAAAAAAAATTATAAAAATATTATTGAATGCAATAATGAACATAAGTATAATTATTATTAATTTTTAGATGAGTCGTATTTATTACGCCCAAGTATTAAGTATAATATTATATTAAGTATAATTGGTTGTGACATGGACCGGTGGTAAAATGTTGACTTCCATAATATCAAGATTGGATAAAGCCTTGTTCTTCTGCATTTAGCAACCATTGAGACCAGACGTGTGTGCAATTCTATCCGCAGGTTTTGCAGAAAAATTGTGGTTCATAAAGCATTATAAGAGTATTATAATTCTATCAGAAGTAAATAGTGACATTTAGACAAGTGATTGTTTCGACTAATAATTGTAAAACGTTCAAATAAACCCAATTTTTATTTCGAAAAGAAAGTTATCAACATTATTTATTCCTTGGACAAAACCCAACATTTCTTCCCATTTCGACCACGACCAGAGATAAAATTTCACCAGCTTCTAGGAGAGCAACCAGAGGCACTCCAGATATACAGTAATGAGGGATTCCGAGATCATTAGCATCATCCTTACATTCCCACAACAACAGAGAAATTCTGTTACATACGGCGCAATGCGAGGCAACAAATCCACATATGTAATTTCTGTTACACACTAAGTGTTATTCCCTGTCCTGGGCATTTACAACTTGTTGCTGTGATTGGCAATTTCTTATGATTTGTACCACTGTACAGAGATAACTGCTAATTTAATATATCAAATTTGAAACTCATTTGATTTCTTTAGAGGGAGCAAGTTGAAAAATTAGTGATTTTTCACAAGTTTCACAATTTTTAAGCACTGCATTTTGTGTTAAATGGGATTATCCTCTCCTGTGCATTTCCTTTGAAAAATGTTTATTTCCTTACTGCATTTGTTTTTAAATAAAACAGTATCCCAATTTA
Source organism: Mantis religiosa (assembly GCA_030765055.1). Lineage (NCBI taxonomy): Eukaryota > Metazoa > Arthropoda > Insecta > Mantodea > Mantidae > Mantis > Mantis religiosa. The sequence goes on from CM060955.1 coordinate 43,137,484, forward strand.
AAAGATTCCATATCTTGTTTCCATCACAATTATATGATGAATACATTCACAGTCCAATATACTCTTGTTACATCTGTTTGATTTCCTTTTATACCCCTCCTTTACATCAATCATATTTGCTGTAGCTGCCAAATATACTTCATATTCATACTTTGCACTTAAGTGTATTGAGAAACTTGTCCCTAATTATTAAAATTAAGCAAATGCGTCAACCTTGTATACACTTAAATTTAAATTTAAAGGGAGTCGATTAATGACACTAAAAAACACTTTTAAATTTTTCCGGAACATGTTTCAGAGATTTCTGTTGTATAAGGATTATTATTAATTATTAATGTTTCAGAGACTTTGCCTCCATCCTCATCTGGCCATCGACTGGTTTTCATTGGTGTAGTTGACAATATTTTGTCATAGGTCTCCTCTGGTGGCGGTTCAAGGAACTTGCTGAACAAATCTTTCTGGGGGATGTCGAAATTGAATACTTTGTTCCTATTTTTTGAAATGAAGATTTGTTCCCATGTGGATAGTTCTTGTTTTCCTGATGTATGTTTTAGTAGTTTTGGTTCTGGATTTATGTTGTGGTTTTTTTCTCAAAAATGTGTGGCAACCAATTTGATATATACCAGATTTTTTGTTAGATGAAATGGCATCTTTGATGTTTGAGCAAATTAGGCTTTTTAACCGCTTCGCCGATGGCCATTTAAACCCTTCAGGGGCCGGAAATGGATACCCAACAAACAGAACAAGACATTTAAATTGTTAAATCTGTAAAAATGCATCATAAATAAAATTCCAAATCTTCCGTATTTATTAAGTTATTTAAACGAAACAAAAACTGGTTTAAAACTTATTAAAGGCAGTATAAATCTACAGTAACAATAAAGTAGAGACTACATTAATAAATCGTTGAAATTTCACTACTTTGATTCACTGTAGCAAAAGCCATTCTTTGCGCCGAACATGCCTAATATTTGAATCATTTTGTTTTGTGTGTATATGAACCAATGTATGTATGTATAGCTACGCAAGCGACTTCTCCGGTTCAAGTTAAGTTTATTTATGCTATACCAAGCGATAATCATACGAGTATATGTTGCGTTACACACACACATGCTGGAAAGAAAACTCTCTGTCAGCGTCTGTTATTACAGTGTTTCTCAACCAAGGTTTCTGGTAGCCTTATGCAGCTGTTTTCGCTCAGTATTTGTTATTTATACTCTCTCTGCATTCAGAGTGATTTCTTATAGCTATCAAGAGCTAAATGAATGGCACATTTGAAATTGTTAAATTTCAATGTTAACCATGGCTTATCCCCGTAATGTAGCAAATAAATTAGCTTGGGTATGATGTGTACAGGCTTCTGATATTACTGTAGAAAATCTGGAAGATTTTGTGTGATTATGAAGGAGATGTTTAGGATACAGGTAGCAGTGACGTGTATTGGTCTACAGATGACATGTTAGCTACTCCATTGTTTGGGAAAATGGCGGGTCAAATATGGGTGATGCGGATCAGCTATTACTAGCTATCCCTTTTTACGGAAAACAGTTAAATAGTAAAGTATTTTTATACCACTGAATGTAACCATGCACAATTGTTTAGTAATTTTCAGAGCTGTAAATTCATGCAAGACATTCACCTGTACTTGCATGTATAAAGAGCTCGTTACCTAATTGAGTACTATAATACTCAGATGCCTCATTATACTGGGGGGTAAGAATCAGCCCTCATTGTTGAGCGAAAACATTTTCCTAAAAGGATACCACCCACAACCAAAAAAGTTGTAACCATTTTGAAAATGTGTAGTGTGTTGCGAAAAAGAAGTTTGCAAGGAAACCAATATTATTTGGTGTGAATCTGCAGATGCGCCCTTGGGTGTTTATCCAGGTTTGGAGGTGTACAATTCAAAAAGAAACCTTTCAGGGTACGTTAACATCTCTTATAGAACTAATTTAAATTTATTGTAAAATAGGAAGATTAAAATAATTGGCGTTAAATGAGCATTAAATGCATGTATGCGCAGGACGTCTATACACGTCCATATCAGTTTGGGGCATTTTAACTTGGACGTGATATGACGTCCATATCGGTGAAAGGGTGAAGGAGAAATGGTTGACTGGTGCTAGTTTAATGTAATGTTTTTTGAAGACTTTTTTGAATTTATCAAAGGCCCATGGACAGTAAGTGAATTTTTTGAAAATCATATTAGTTTCTGTAGCTGAGAGGGTTGTGGTTTCCTTTATTAGCTTCTTTTTTGCTAAGTTCACTTTTTTGTCTACCAATGATTTGGGAAAGTAATTTTTTGTGCTATTTCAATATTTTTGTTGTATTCTGTTTTGTTCTATTCTGCTGTGAGAGGGATGTTGACCAGTCTGTGTACTAAACTATTGAAGATTGCCTGTTTGTGGGATCTTGGGTTGTAGCCATTAGCTTTTATGTAGTTGTCTGTCTGTGTTGGTTTTCTGTAAATGCCAAAGTTTAGTCTGTTTTTATTTCTCATTTTTAGATCCAAAATGGTAAATACTCATCTTTTTCTATTTCTACAGTGAACTTGATGCTTTTTTCTTGGATATTTAAAAGTTTTAGTGCATCACTGATGTGTTTTTTTGGTACTATTGCAAAGATGTCATCTACATATCGTTGCCAGAGTTTGAACATCCAAGGGGAAACCTTTGGTGATCCTTATTTCTAATGCACTCCTGTACAGATCGATTAGTAAGGGTGATAGGGGGTTGCTCATTGCTAAACCTGAAGTTTGGTGGAAATATAATAAAGGAAACCACAATCCTCTCAGCTACAGAAACTAATGATTTTCAAAAAATTCACTTACCATCCATGGGCCTTTGATAAATTCAAAAAAGTCTTCAAAAAACAAAACATTAAACTAGTACCAGTCAACCATTTCTCCTTAAAAAACCTAATTTGCTCAAACGTCAAAGATGCCATTCCATCTAACAAAAAATCTGGTATATATCAAATTGAATGCAGTGACTAGTCAAATTTATATTGGAAAAACCAAAAAAAATTTAGAAACAAGAGCAAAGGAACACTTTAGAAACATAAAATATAAACAATTAAAAAAAATTAGCAGTTGCCACGCATTTTTGGAAAAAAACCCACAACAAATCCAGACCCAAAACTACTAAAACATACATCAGGAAAACAAGAACTATCCACATGGGAACAAATCTTCATTTCAAAAAATGGAAACAAAGAATTCAATTTGGACATCCTCCAGAAAGATTTGTTTAGCAAGTTCCTTGAACTGCCACCAGAGGAGACCTATGACAAAATATCGTCCACTACACCAATGAAAACCAGTCGATGGCCGGTTGAGGATAGAGGCAAAGTCTCTGAAACATGTTCCGGAAAAATTTAAAAGTAAGTGTTGTTTAGTGTCATTTATGGACTCCCTTTAAAATTAATTTATTATAACAACACTGTTTTCAACACTTCCAAGAAAGGAATTGTAACTTGTATACAATTTTCTTCACTTAAAAGTTGTACTTGTAAGTGGAGAAAAGAATATACAAGGTTGACTCATTGGTCTAATTTTAATAACAATGGCACTCCACTTTCTGAAATACTTCTTTTTATTCTGTAGTGTTCCTAATTGTATCATATAAAAAGCTAAACTATATGTAATATGGGGAAAGTGGCAGCATTTCTGATTTGATTCAGTTTTTAGACACATCATCATTGTTGCCCTATCTTCATAGAGTTTGTAGCATATGTGGTCTTCTTTGCCATGTAGCTCCCTTAGTAAATCATGCCATCACACGAGTACAGTATAAACCATAGAGTGGAAATGAAATGGATTACTCCACAGATTACTGCTACTCCCTATATTTTCTGCAAACATAATTGTTAGCCAATAGGCACACAGCCCTACCATTACTAATCAGATAGGATGTTATTCACTGCATTGAACATACACAATGTATCAAACTGCATTTTATAACCTGCTAAATAATTATCACTGACCTGCAAAAAGAATGTTTTTCTCGGGTAAAAGGTTGAAGTGACTTACCCTAATTTAGGTATGATTTCAAATATGTAAATGGTTTTGCTTATGCACAGTTTTTTTGCTACTTGAAATAAAAAATTTACATATTGTTATATTTCATAGAAAACACTATAATAGAGAATATGTTATTTTAATAGGACATTATATTGCAACAAATATAGAAAAAAGTAACATGTTCATTGTTAGAATGCATGAAACTCACTACAAGAACACTTAGTTGCTGCACTTTGATGTGAATGAATGCTGTGTTGATTTGTGTTCATTCCTCAATAATATCTCGCATTAGACACCAACAGTAATCTGACATCATGGAAACGTCCCATCATCCCTGATATCTTTGTTCCTCTTTTTTTTTTTTTTTTTTTTTTTCCCCTTCTGGAACCTCTCACCATTTTCTTCCCTTAATGTTCCTAAATTTGCAGGAAAATAATCCAGATGATTGCAGGAAATGTAATTTTAAGCTCATGTGTCAACCCAATTTCTGGAAGTTGTACACCATGGTTTCAACAATGTATTGAGTTCACTGAACCGGCATCCATTAGTCGACAACAGCTGATGATGTTAGGAAGATCCTAACGAAACGCGTTCTAGGTAAATCTAGCAATAAATGGAGCATTGAGTATTAGTTCGACTCAAAATTGCATTAATTTTGTGCTTCATTGTATCATAGTCCTTAAACAATGGAATAATGTATTGGTAGTTTACATCTTTCACATTATCCAGGAATTTGCTACAAACATCCTTTAATGATTTCCATGTGTGAATCTGTGTTTTGTTCGCTGTACTGAATGTTGGATACTTCATAAACTTCCAAATTTGGGGGTCATCAAAAACACCTGGCAGTCCTGGAAATTTCTGACAGGTACCAAAAGCAGGGACCACTTCTATCCAAACTCTTCACATACTACTTCATAATTCTCAATTTTATATGTAAAGGCACAATAATAAACTTTGAGGATCAATTAATGGATGATTTACAATGTTTTTTTCTCTAGACACAAACTCTTTCCTCTTAGGCCATTCAGACACTAGCCAATGACAATCCCTCTTCTGAGAGTCCCACTCACACAGAAAACATGGGAACTTTGTACATTATGTGATCAAAAGTATCTGGATACCCGAAAGCATACATTTTTCACATTAGATGCATTGTGCTGCCAGCTACTCATCTGCAACCTCAGTAGTCATTAGACAATGTGAGGAAGTAGAATGGGGTGCTCTGCGGAACTCAAGGACATCGAACATGGTCAGGTGATTGGGTATCGCTTGTGTCAGAAGTCTATTCGTGAAATTACAACACTCCTAAACATCCCTAGGTTCACTTTTTCTGAAGTGTTAAGTATGTGAAGGACACGTGCAGCACAAAAGCATACAGGCCGGCCTCGTCTGTTGACTGAGAGAGACAGCAGACAGTTGAAGAGGGTCATAAAGTGTAATAGGCAGACATCTATCCAGGCCATCACATAGAAATTCCAAACTGCATCAGGTTCCACTCTATGACAGTTAGGCGTGAGGTGAGAAAACTTGTAATCCATAGACGAGCAGCTGCCCACACATGCAGGTAAATGCCAAACAATGCCTCGCTTGGTGTAAGGAGCGTCAACATTGGACGATTGAGCAGTGACAAAATGTTGTGTGAAGTGACGAATCAAGGTAGTACATTGCAAAATAAGAAGGCATATCGGAAAAAATTTGCAACAGAGCACAACAAAACATACGTGGCTGACAGCGATCTCACAATGGCGCATATTTCTTCTCCTTGTTACAGAGCATCTTATATATCTATATATAAAAATGAATTGACGTTTGTTAGTCTCACAAAAACTTGAACAGCTAAACCGATTTACCTAATTTGGGTTTTGAAATATTTGTATAAGTCAAGGAAGGTTTAATAGGTGAGGAAATAAATCTGAAGTGATAATGGACCGGGTTATTAACTAAATATAAAAGTATACACACCAACTTTTACGGAACACGTACATCTTATTTTTGACAAACAAAAACATTACAAAGTAGAAAGATATTCCACTCCTTACAAAATCTTCAAAGCTATTTCACTCACCATATTTTATTAACGTTTGTCGTTTGTTATCAAGACTGAAATTTTTTTATGTATCGTGACATACCTTTTGAAGATTAGGCACAAAATCAATTTCCGAACGCACTATAACACTATAGATATTTGACTACAGACAATTGTCAGTATTGGTGAATCCTTGGATACCTTCTTAATAATATGTGTTTGTGAACTTGTGAATTGAATTGACACAAAATTAATGAATTCCGTAGTGACTTTGTGAAGTTTGCAGAAGCTTTACAGAACCTGACTTAGGCCGTAGAAGTCAGTCAAGTGTGCAGCAAGGTACACATAATGAAACATTATGCTACATAAAAACTCTCAGTATGTACACACCAAACTCACATACATTCTCATGATACCAGTAGAAAAGATAACCTTCATGTAATCACACATAGCACATGTTCTTTTGAAAAAAGTTTTGTATATACTGGCCTCCAGCTAATAAATTACCCAATTATCTGAAGCAAATACCTGCACTGCATCGATTTAGAATTTGTCTCAAAAAACTTCTCTCACTCTATTGTTTTTATAGCATAAAATAATATTATGATTACTTTGACAATTAATTTTGTTAATGTTAATGTTTTTATAGCATAGAGGAATTTTTTGAATATGTTAACTACAAGTAAATTATTATTATTATTATTATTATTATTATTATTATTATTATTATTATTATTATTATTATTATTATTATTATTATTATTATTATTGTTGTTGTTGTTGTTACTGTTATATTGTACATGCACTTTCTGAATTTTCATTCTAAACTTGTGTATATGTTTATTATATAATTTTTAGTTATAAGTACTTGACGTGTCCTATATCATGTACTATAATCAAAAGGATGAATAAATACTACTACTACTACTACATCATGTGCTGACTGCACTGATGAGCAGTGAGATGCAGCTAATGCTAATAGTCATGTTGGTAAGTCAGAATTGTGTTCTAATCTCTGTTTCATATAACCTTGCCCCGCTGAAATGTATCACTCCGCGTTCAACTACCTCCCCCTCGCCCTAATTGGCTAATGCTTTCACGCCATAGGCGGTGCCTTCCCGTCACATTTAAACCTGCAGCAAACGTAATAATTGCCGGGAAGATAAATAAAATCATACAAATAAGGATATGAAGGCATGCAAAAATACAAGTTTATAATGAACTGAGCAAATTGAAACAGAATGACTGAGCAATGAAACTGAAAGAGTTTATAATGAAAGGCCTTCGGCCTTTTCCACTGGGATTTTTTTAAACCAGCACACATACCTTTCAAAAATGCTTGTCTTTCAGTCTTAAAAGTTGTCACCCATACCTTACTTTTTGTGTGTTCTTCGTGTATATTTTGCGATTTGTATCTCGGTGCAGTCTGGTTGTCCTTAAATAACGTCTTCGCCACACAGCAATATCGCCTCTGTCTTTTAGCACATTTTTCTTGCCTCTTTTTTCATTCACAAATCCCAGCTGTATAAGCAATCTGTTGAAATTTGGTAAATCTGCATCCTCATTTACAGCAGACGAAATGTTACTTATGTTAGGGAGTTCGTTTCTAAAGAAAAACTACACACATGACGATGCACAACACTTTACATGTATTTTCTCCGAGCACGCACTTTTGTTTATTCCTGCTTTTGCCTGGAGTGGTAAGTGTTCCTGTTTTCTCAGTTTCATGTCGTGATGTTCCTACGGATCTAACACTCACACCTGTAACTTCAGAGCACAGCTGTTCGACTTCTCTCACTGACAGACGGATTCTTCTCTCTGAGTGCATTAAACACATGCAACACAATTCTTTTTTCGCCTGTTTGTAAATAATTATCCTTGTGATACTTCAGCGAAAAACTGGCGGTTAGACTCTGCCATTATACATATAAGTACATGCTCAATAAACGATCAATAAAATAATTTAGCTCTTGCACTCTCGAATGGCGATATATGACTAATCCAGTTCAAAACAAGTTCAGTGATAAAAGTCATATAAACAAATGTCACCACTACCGCTAAATCACGTGCTATCGTGCCATGTGCTTGAGAGCAAAGGAACCTCCTCGTTACTTTGTTTAAGAATTAACATGCATTTCAGATAAATCAACTCTGTTGCGTAATATATTTAATTCAAACAGCTACGAAAATATACATTTGATAATTCTCTTCCAACATATAATGATATATCACCATGCTAAATAACGAACTAATTTTTACCGCACGACAGTCATTAGCACAACAGCAGCCATTGAGAGGTAATTAGGTCACGTGACCGTTAAGAGATACTGGGCAAGCTTACGTGAAACAAGGTATAGTGTCTGTTTCTTCTGGGGGAGTTATTTTCATACAAATCAGTCGACACAGTTACATACCAGGATGATGTAGTCAGCTATCCCACAGAGTTTTTAAATTCATTTGAATTGCCTGGACTCCCACCCCACTGCTTATCCTGTCGGGAGGAAGTAAGTTTGGTTCGGTTGTATATGGGGCACTGCTACTTCTCACACAGTCACCTGTTAAAGAAGGTCCCTGCTCCTCTTTGCGTGTTGTGTGGTTGGGCCCTCTCGGTCCGTCATGTGCTGCTAGAGTGTATTCACCTAGCACACCTGCGGGAGTCTCTGCAGCTGCCAGTCAGCTTGACGGAGATCCTGGCAGACAAGAACTTTGCAGTGGAAAAAGTCCTACGTTACATCGCTAGAGTCGATTTTAGGATTTAGTCGTTTGTTTTTATAGTCTGTTATTTTATATATCTATATTTTTTTGTACGTGTTGTATTACTTTTTTTTTCTAAATGTTAAGTTTAATAGATATATTTTTACTTAGTGTGTAAGTTTATACATGTCTTCTGCCACATTTGTTTTTAACGGGCGCTGATGACCTTGAAGTTGAGTGCCCTTAAACACAAATGATCCCCCACCCCACAATTTAAAAGTAGGATCAGTTGTGATAATGCTGCTGTCCTTATTCCTTTTTGTGTATTGGTATGACATCAGATTTCTTCAGGCAATCAGGAAATAATGCCAGATGTAACAGAGTTACTAACAGTTAGTAACAGAGTTCAGTTAAGGCTCCATCATATATATTTTCTTCAATAAAGTATTGGAAATAACATCTAGTCCAGAGGAATTTTTCTTTTTCAATTTGTTTATAAATACTAGTAATTCTTATGTTATTTCCCTCAGAAACATAGTTACTGATTGATTTTGGTTTGTATTGATACTGTGTATTACTGTTTTGATTTAGTATTAATTGGTTTACTCTTTCTATGAAATAGGAGTTAAATGTATTGCTTATTTCTGTTGGAACTTAAATTCTTAACTGGTCTTTAAGTGAATGTTGTCATATTCCCCCTTGTTTTTCCTTCACTCATTGTTCATAATACTCCAAGAGTTTTTGGCTGTATTGCTATTAGCATATAGTTAGCTTTTAAAATTGATTTCTTTTAAAATATTTTTATATTGTTTCTTATAACTAAGATAAGTAATTACACAAATATAAATATTTGTAACAAAAAATTTCACTTATCTTCGATTTCACAGATTGCTTGCATCTTCAGTCCATCAATAAACTCCAATACAAGATACAAGCAATCTATTTGTGAAATCGATCTCCATTAGAAAGAAGAATTAACACCATTTTCTTAAGATAAGTGAATTTTTTTGTTACAAATATTTATATTTGTGTAATACTTATTGCTTCACTATAGCTAGCTTCATTTTCTATGTAATAAGATAAGTCACTTTGCTTTTTATCATCTTTTGTACTTTTATATAGGTCATAGTATCAAATTAGAATTTCTTTAGCTCGGGTGACTTCTTGGTTTACCCAAGATTTATTATTAAGACACCTCTTAATAATGTTAATGAAAAATTGGTTTTCAAGTTTTTTTGGTTAGGCCTTTCATTTAATGATAATCTACATACGAGATGCTTTTTCCAAAATAATAGTAACTAATTCTTTTAATTCTAGTTCGAAAATTATAAATATATTTTGTTGAGGATTAAAAGTTTGAATGGCATGAAACAGTATGGGTCAGTTGTTATGGTGCTTTACAATTCACTTACTGGGGCCACATCGAAACCCTGTAAGTGAAGTGTTGAATGTCATAACTATCAACCTACTTCTTAACAAATGTTACAAGAAAATATTTTGAGTAACAATCTTGGCAACTAAGTACTTAGCTGTTAAGTCTTTTACTTTATTATTTTTTGGGTTGCATTGATTGCATTTTATGTTTTACCAGGTTTTCTGTTGAACAAGAAAGTTGGGCTGCATCAACCCAAACGAATTGAGAAAGCTCGTATTCTAATTGCAAACACTCCAATGGATACAGACAAGATCAAGGTTTTTGGATCTCGTGTACGTGTTGATTCAATGGCAAAAATTGCTGAACTGGAGGTTGCTGAAAAGGAAAAAATGAAGGACAAAGTTGCTAAGATTTTGAAACACAAATGCAATGTCTTCATTAATAGGTACAGCAACTTATAATACTAAATTTTGACTAGATGAAATTTCAACTTAAAATTCAGTGTAAAAAAATTTGAAAAGTGGCCTACGTTTTGGTACTCTGCCATTAATTGTATATGTTTCAAGTGCTAGGTAAGTCTTCTGTTGAGAAACCATGCCTCATGATCATGCTTATCTGTGTTATTGCTGTATTATAACTTGTCACTTGAGATAGTTTCTGCACCACATCATGTGAGCGAAGCGGTAGGAGAGCTATGCTTCAACTTTTTGCACTTAGTTGAATGGGAGAATGAAATGCTTCCTGGCACATTTCATTAAACAATATAGTTGATTCATTATTGTATATGGTTACTTAGTTGCCTTTCTCACACTGTCAGTAAAGAAGTAATTATAAGTTAGTGCTTATATTGCAATACTACTAATGCTATTATCAAAAACAATTTTGATTACCACTACTATAATTAAATATTTAATTATATTGTGTCTTAATGAAGTATTTTAAGTTTACATTAAAAGACTCACACTAAGTGACTAATGTATGTTCATGGGCTTGAATGCATATTGCCTTACACATTTTAATTTTAGATTGAGTGCTCAGTTGACTCATTTTCCTTTTTGTTCACTCTGACATATTTAATAGCATTAAAAGGAGAAAGAAGTAATGCTATAAAGGAATCACTATAAAAAACTATCACAGAAGTAGCAATGCGGTTATTTTTCTTGAAGATATTCTGTTTATATTGCAGATAAGCCATTACCCATTTGAACCCACAAAACACACAACTAAACTATTACAGTTAGGTAACAAATTCAAACTTTTAATCATGAGTGGTGGCTTCATGAGCTTTGCATGCTGAAACAGCCGAAAAAGGGAAGGTTTCGTGTTTGCAAGTAGTGTATCTGATGACATAACCAAATCAACAAATGTCGTAATGAGTCGGGTATTACGAGGCTGTGTAATAATTTAATAGTGAAGTGCTGAGAATTAGTCACAAATCTCAGTGCTGAAAAGTAAACAGTTTTTCATCCTTGCATACTTGTGCATAATTTGCTATGCTGCTGCTAGTGCTTTGTCACTGCAGTGTCTGTATTTTTTTTTATATGTATGCCTTCCTTAAAACTTATACATATTGTCATATTCCAGTAGTGTAAATAACTGTCAACAGTGGAATTTCTTTATTACGCTGAAGGTTATGCAGGTTACATGCAGGGAGGATGGAGGTGTATTTGGCAGTCTTGTGAATGATTTGCTCTCACAAACATGTTGATGAGAAATTATAATATATATTATAATATGATAAATAAAGTTAAATTAAAGCTATTTATAACGAAGCATATATAATTAGGATATTATAAGGGGCATTCCGAAATGATTTACAATAGATTTTATACCTTATTTATTAATGAACATGAATCAGTGTACATGGGATCTCCCATTATACACTCCATTGACTTAAATACATTGCTACTACCTTCCTGGCAACTTCATTGTTGCATCATATAACCATTGTTTTGGCTGATTGCATTCCTTTTCCCTAGCAGCACATTCTTCATGCTGTCGAATAGAGAATAATCAGATAAAGCGAGATCCAGTGAATGAGTATGGCACAATAATGAACTCCACTGATGCCAACTTTGCAGTCATATTGCTGGTATGTGGCCATGCATTGTGGTGCTGGAGGAGCACTCCTTTGGACCACTTTCTTTTATCGTTGCTGAATCCTGCAATTAAGTTATGTAAGGGAGTCACAGTACACCCTGATGTTGACAGTTGTTACCTTGTGGAAGCCAGTCCATTATCACTATACCACAAGTGTCCCAAAGGATAGAATCTGCTTACCTGCAGATGGAGTAGAACGAAATTTCTTGGGCTAGTCTTCTGTACAGGAGCTTCTTGGCCACAAACGGTGTTTAAACATTTGTGAATATCTATTTTTTTTACTCCTTACTTCCACAAAAAGCATGCATCCTATCTTTGTCCATGATAGTCTCCTTCCATATAGATTTCTGTAGCAGCTTGTTTGTCAGATCATGCAAATGTGTGAAAACAAATTTGTCATGATTACTGCTCGCTTGATGTCATACCTCTGGCTATTTCCAGGATTCTAAATGGTTACACATTCTTATTCAATGATGCTATTACACCAGTGATTATTCAGTGCTTCCATTTACATTTTCAGGATTGTTAGTATACATAAGTTGCACATATACTCACCTCAACAATCCAATAACCTAACGAAATCAGAGCTCAAGATTGCACTGTATTAAAGAGGTTTAGAGTTAAAGTCTTGTCTGCAGATATTGTTTTCTTTTTTCTATCACTTTGCTTCAAAAGGGAATATTGACAAACAAAATGGAACCTTAATATGCATGAAAAGAAAGAAAATAAAATCCATAAAAGTTGAGCAAAATGTTCTGCTCAATTATTGTAAGGCCAGCTTTTCCCATAAGTCCATCTTTAAGTTACTGTCTATAACTCTCTTTTCTTTTATTAAGAAATTGCACGTTAAATTTAATAATGTATCTTATGTACTTCATGTTTAAAGAAACTTGGAACACATTTGCTTTCTTCCATTGCATGCTGAACAAGGGTATGTATGTGCTTTACCAAAGGGATAGAATAAGTAAAAAAAAAGAAAATGTTTACTTCTAGATTCATTTAGTAGACTTATGCTCGATTTCACCAACAGACGTTAAAATTGATGTTAAGAAAAGTGTTAAAATTCTTGCATTTCATCAACTTGTTTTCTGAAAATGTTAACAAACATGTGTTAATACTGAGAGACTTGTAAAATATTACAGATATAGAAGGCTGTGGATGAATCATATTATTTTCTGAACTTATTGCAATGCGCATTTGTTTTTATTTTCATTTACACACAGCTGAAAAAATGATGGGTGAACAAAATCAGAAGAGACACTGTGGGGTGAATTTCTTATTAATCGAAAAAGAATTGTTCAATTAATAACTAAATATAAGGATATTGTGAAAAATAAGAGGACGAATGCAATAAATGTGAAAGAGAAAGATGTACATGGGAAAAGATTTGAAATGAGTTCAATTCGAATGCAAATGTCACAACCAGAAGTACTAAGCAACTTAGTCAATATTACGTAAATTTAAAGTGAGGTGCGATGGACAGAAGTGACGAGAGACTTGAATGTTTCAAGAAGGGATGTGGGCAGTGTATTACTGTAGAATTCATTGAATTATAAAATTGCGAAGTTATTAATTCTTGAAGCAAAGACGAGATCTGCATATTCCTTTTCGATGCATTTCTAACCTCTCTTTTACTTCCTCAGTTATCTTTATAACAGTTTGTATCTCCGTAGAAAATCTGTTAGATGGTCTAAATATAGCAAATGGACATCAAATGCTGCATTCATGCCCTCCATCTTGACAATGATGATTTTTTTTTTTTTTTTATTATTATAACTGTTGCTAAATAGACTAACAGCTGTGTTAAGTCTTAGCATCTGTTAGTGAAATCAGGCATTAATCTGTAATGAATGGTGACAACCAATGTGAGTACTTAACAGCTAACCTTGGTCAGCTAAAGTGCAGTGAACTATGATGAACCTCTGTGTGATGAATAAGCTGGTCAAATTCTTACTGTGGCAAGGTGAAGTTCGTGAAGGGTGTATTTAATGAGAATGGTGCACATGGCCATTTATTGCTATTAGATTTATATCCTGGTTGCATTTATAAAGAACCATTACATTTGAAAAATCATATGTTTGGCAAATTAGGAATTGGTGTGTGGATCTCTCCATAGTTTCTTCACTGTTTTGAAATAACCAAAGTGTAATGGAAGCATTGCTGTCATTTTGATGATAAAGCCTGATCACTAAAGCACAGCATTGCATACACAAGTCATCCTATATTTGCACCCAGAATATCACTATGTATTAACATTGCTGATGATACCTATGCCATCCCTATACAGCACCATTTTGTTTCTTGGACACACCTGGGATTTTTTTATGAAAATGGAATTCTCTTCTGAAACACATGTACAACAAATTTAAATTTATTTGGCCTCACCATTATTGACTTTTAACACTTAAACACTTCATCTTTAATTATCTCCACCTGGACACTTGTGTTATACTAGGTGGAAAAATTCAAATGGATTGACCCCTTCGTTGGCCATATTGCTTCTGCAATAGTAAGCCATCTTTACTAAAATTAGGCAAATGAGTCAATCTTGTATATACTTTTCTCCACTTACAAGTTTTTTTTAATGAAGACTAGTTTCTGGGAACTTCTTCCATATCCTCAGTTCTGTGGTTGACTGATGATGCATCAACATTGGGAACACCAAAAGGAATCTAGGTACAAGAATGAAAGAACACTTCAGAAATATTAAATTCAAACACATGCACATCACTTTTGGTCTGAGAATCACAACATAAAGTAAGAAATAGAATTGATCAAAGAAACCTCTAGAACTGCAATTTGGGAAAACATATTTATTACGAAGAAACAGGACCTCTTGATGAATTTTGAAATTCCCGCCATAGATGTCATCAAACTTACCAAAACATAGATGGCAGTATGACACCAAGCCAGATGCAGACACTGGATGCGTCATCAGTCAACCACAGAACTGATAGGGAAGAAGTTCCCAGAAACTAGTCTTCATTAAAAAACTTGTAAGTGGAGAAAAGTATATACAAGATTGACTCATTTGCCTAATTTTAGTAACAATGGCACTCCACTTTCTGAAATACTTCTTTTTATTCTATATAGTAAGGCATCTGTTACATTATTTTCCACAGCCTTTCGTTTTATAAATAATAATGATCAAGTGTTCAGTATTACTGTTTTCTTTGAGGAGGGCATGGTGTGCAAGTAGTATGATTTTTAAAAATGTGTCGTATGTTGAGTTTAGTAATGTTTGAGGAGGTTAACTTTGCAGCTCTGTGGTAACAAGAATAAAAACTTTTAAACTCCATTGCAGAAACCGATGCAGACAAGAACTACTCCATTATGGGTCTCTTGGATGAATGTGTAAAGGTGTTCCAGTAAAGGACACAAAGCAAGATAAAGCCCCATAGAACTGCATAAAAGGGGACAAATTAGCCCAAAAGCTTGAAAAGGGAATGATGGAAACTGGTTGCTGGTTGGAAACCACTCGTTTACAGTACCAAAGTCTAAATCAAAATTTGGGATTGAAGTCATATTTTGGTTAACAGCATAGGATTTTAGTTCTGTCTCCCATGCAGCTGGACATGAAAATAATAAATTTTGATTCCATTTAGCCTTTGTTGTGCTTTATGTACAAATCATATAATTTTGTATATAATATGCCATGAGGGCTGCAACTCTTTCTTCGTGTTTGTGTAGAATAAAAACAAAACTAATTCTATTTTTATATCAACTTTTAATATTTTTATTCATCATACAATCTATTAATCATCTGTGATATTGAAGGTAGACAATTTGATATTGTATTTTGGAAATTTTTTTCGAAGATCTTATCACTCTCAGAAAAGAGTTAACTTGTAATTTTATGTTACAGACAGTTAATTTACAACTACCCAGAGCAGCTGTTTGCAGATGCAGGAGTAATGGCCATAGAACATGCAGATTTTGATGGCATAGAACGTTTGGCTTTGGTAACTGGTGGAGAAATAGTCTCTACTTTTGACAATCCTGAACTTGTTAAACTGGGTCATTGTGAAGTAATTGAGCAGGTAAATGAACAGCCACAAGTGTATACTTTCAAATCTTCTTTTCTGTTGCCTGTTACATTGTTTACAATGCTTAACTTTCAAATCTTCTTTTCTGTTGCCTGTTTCAGTGTTTGCAATCCTTATAAATTGAAGGCTTTGTAATTTGTAAAACCCTATTTTACAATGGAGTTTTGTAAAGCTTACTTACAAATGAAATTTGACGGAAGTTACAAGTGTTCTATTTCTCAATCACTTAGTAATTTCACATATGAGGTGTATTCAAAAAGAAACCGAACTCTTGCTTTATCAGCTTTATTGTTTATTGTATAAAATTTTAAGCAGTGTCCCCTTCAAAATAGTCCCCTCTACTAGTAATATACCGTTCCCATCTTTCTTCCATTTTTGGGATGCTTCCTGGAATACATTTTGAGTGGTGGCATGCAGGTGTCTCATCACATTGTCCTGAATCTCCTCTATGGTTTGGAAACAATGTTCTTTCAACATTTCTCAGTTTGGGAAACAGTAAAAAGTCTGCAGGGGCTAGGTACAGAGAATACAGAGGATGAGCACAATGGGATGTTTTGCTAGATAACTGCAGTCTACTATCTGACCACATGGCACAAATTCATGATGGATGCTGTCTTTGTAGTCAAGGCATAATCAACATCACCTTGACCTTTGACCGAATCATGCATGCTTTTTTAGATGAGATAACCCTTTGCCCACCCACTGCAATTACTGCATCTTGGTTTCAACATCATAGCTCGACACCCATGTCTCATTGCCTGTCATGAGGTTCAAGTTTACATTGTTATTAAGCAGTGGCAAGCAGTTCCTTGCATATTTCAGCACAGGTGTTTATCTGACCTTCATTAACAAACATGGTATGAATTTTGCACCAAAACACCTCGTATTGTGAAAATAGCATTTTATCTACAAATGGATGAAGATTTGTAGGTGAAGCTATATTGAATACTATTTTAGTGGAGAATAAATGAAAAGTTACATAATATTTTAATAACACAGTAATAATGATGATTTATATATAAGGATGCTCGGTCATCAGCGCCCTTTCAAAAACTAAATCATTGCAATAGCCAGAGATAAAACACATCTAAAAATTTAAAAAATCAAAAAGGCAATAAAAGGCAAAATAAATAAAGAAAATTAGGGTAAAGAACAATGAAAAGCAATAAATACCATTTGTAAAACACCAAAAGGCATAAAAAAAAGTTTTCAATGTTAACATTGTGTGACAAAATAAACTGCCTGCCCAGCGGTGGTCAAATCAATTTGTTCCTTTTTTCGGGGTTCTGCTAACACTTCTTGCAGGTTTATCCTGCCTTTTCTTCACTGTCATTCTGGCAGTGAGGACAGGATCTTCCTGCTTCACATCCTCAATGGAGAAGGACCGCTTTCTTACTGATAATTTCGATTCGAGGCTCTTGAACCGATCGGAAACTGTGATAGGCGAAGACGAGAGTGGCCGATCTGAGTCCTTTACAGATGATTCCTTAGAAGTTGTTCTCGAAGGAGACAGTCGTGGTCATCCACGCTGGTTTTTCTGAGTCCTAACCTTATTCTCCCTGAGGAAGTTGGTTTTTTTTATGAGGCCTTGAACTTACTGGGCGATGCACTATATACTACTGGTTCACGTTTTTGAAGCAGATGCTTTCTGCAGTGACTTGCCTGGAACATTCTTCATAGGACTGGACTTGGTAGGCATGCTCACTGTTGTTCGTGCTGGTGTCTGTTGCTTTGACTGTGATATTGATGTAATTGTTCTTTTATTTCACTAGTTTGTGTTGCGATTTTACGTCTAGGTACTGGCTTAGCTACAAATGCACTATAAGTAACGGTCCTAGGGACTGATGAATATGCAACAGCTTCTAGGCTTCCAAGTGGGACACGTTCTGTCTTATCCAGATCACTTGGATCACCTTTTTCCTCCATAAAATGGGGACATTTTCTGGAGTTCAGTAATGATTACCATTGCAGTTAACACATGTTGCAGGTGATGTACATGCATCATCATGCTTGACTTCCCCATAGTCAACACAGGTAGCAACTCCATTACAAGAATTACTCGTGTGGCCAAAGCACTGGCATTTATAACACCTACCTACCCAATCAAAGGTAAGAAACAGGGTAGAGTGGGCACCAGTTCACCTTGTTCTTTGTGGTGGACTCGATATACATTGGTTACACCTTGTTTCGCCAAATTTTTCAGTATTTCCTCATTGGACATTCCGTCCAATGCGTTGATGTTTACAACACGACGCGAGGAGTTCAGAGGACTATGCAATTCAATGCGCACCGGATAGCTCGCAAACATATTGGCTTTCAAAACTTTTGCAGCCTGCATTAGTGAAACTGCTTCGACCAGGAGTGTGCCATTGCGAGATCGAACACTTGATTTTACAAGCCCAGCAATATTATTCAAACTCTTCTGAATAATAAATGGGTTCACAGTAGTAAATTTTTGGCCTTCCTCATTTCTAGTAACAACCAAACAGTCAGGATCGCAAGACTCAGCTATTTCCTTTCCACTTTTCTTAACATTTTTGTTTATTTTATCAGTTTCCATAGCGATTATGTCCTCCACCATTGCAAACATCTCCGATGGTGTGCTCACATCCTGGGTGCCACCCCGGCTAGTGAGAGTCCTGGCCTGGACCTTGCTCACCTCAGGGTTTCACCTTCCAATGTACGGACAGAGGGTTCCAATTGCCTTCAGGAGTGTAACTGCTCATGCAATGGCCCCTCTCCGGGACTGACCTTTATCAGCATATATGAACACAGTCCTACATTTCTAGGAAGTTTGTCTTCATATTGTACCAGAGGATGTATCCTTCTGGCAAAATGGCTGTCCAAAAAATTTCAGTCCTTTCCACAATTCCATACTCTGAGCATAAAAAACTCTTTAGACCTGGTAGAAAAAATTCAAAATCTTAAACTAAAACTTCATGACACTTAAGTATCCTTTGATGTCCGCTCCCTCTTCCCTAGCATTCCATTAGACAAACTTTTGATTCAACTGAAAAAATGGCTAAATTCTATAAACCTAGATGCCAATGCAATAGAAGAATATTTGGCAATGACTGAAATATGTATACATCAAAATTATTTTGTCTTCAATGGAAAATATTATAAACAAATTTCAGGACTAGCTATGGGAAGCCCGCTATCACCATTTTTGGCCAATCTATACATGAGCTTTTTCGAAACACATATAACAAAAGCCTTCCCTCATATTTTTAAAACATGGTACAGATACGTAGACGACATCTTTGCAATAATGCCCTACAAACAAATAGATGATGCTTTGAAACTACTCAACCTGCAAGAACCCAGCATACAATTCACAGTGGAAACTGAAGAGCACTGTACTCTACCTTTTTTAGACCTTAAAATCAAAAAAAGCAATGAAAAACTAGAATTTGGTATCCATAGAAAACCAACACACACTGATAATTACATCAAAGCAAATAGTTTCAATCCAATTCTACACAAACATGCAACCATCAACAGTCTCACACACAGATTAGTAAATCTACCCCTCAGCCAGCAAGAATATCAAAACGAATACCATCAAATCTTAAAAACTGAAATTAAAAATGGATATGGAAAAAACCTTGTAGATAAAAAACTAAAATCATTCAAACTTCAAAAGAGATTAAAACAGATCACAGCTCTCACACCAATAAAAGAAGAAATTAGATTTGCTAAATTTACTTACCACCCCTGGGTCACAAAAAAGTTCCAAAAAATATTCAAGAAATACAATATAACATTGGCACCAAAAACAATTACAACATTAAAAACCTACTTCACAGTAATAATACTGATAAGATAAAACCAGAGGAAAAGTCAGGCATTTACAAGATTAAGTGTAAAGACTGTGAAAAAATTTACATAGGGAGGACAAAAAGAAACATAGGCACTAGAAAGAAAACACTTCAGGCACTTAAGATACAAAAATATTGATAAGTCTGCAATAGCAGCTCATTTCTGGTCTGAAAATCATGAAATTGAAGATAGCACAGAATTACTAAAATACGTACAAAAACATAGTGAACTCATCATATGGGAGAGAATATACATAGAAAAACATAAAAACCAACTAATGAACTTTGAAATCCTGCCAGAAGAGAATCCCACATTTAAGTTCATCACTAAATCAACAGATGGCAGCAGCAACCCCAGAATTATCCACACCACTGGATCAAGCTTTAGTCGCATAAGAGCCGAAGATGCAAACGATGATTTGCGAAACATGTCCTCAAAATAGGTACGAAAGTGAAGCAGATGTGTAATAAATACGACTCATCTAAAAATTAATAATGACTTCAAATAGTTTTTGCAATGAGTTCTCAACTGTTATTTGTAGCAAGCTGAAGCTATTGACTCTGAAGCAACCAAGTATTGTGAATAAACTACAATACTAAGCAACACACTTCACTAAATCACTTATCTGCTTGTAAAATTCTCTGGGACTGGTTTCGTAATGCATCCATTACATCCGCAGCCGGTAGATTGAATAGAATTCTAGTTTGTTCAGAAGTTGAGGGATAGCTTACTATCTTTCAGCCATCTACTGGAACCAACAACAAACTTATTGACAACATCTATTGCAGGATTTCAAAATTCATCTCACAATCTTTATTTTCCAAAATATTTTCTCCCAAACCATTAAATCTATCAGTCTATTCAATTGTTTAATAATTTAACTTCTGGGTTTATTTCATGTTTAGATCAGAAATGATCAGCCACTGCTGACTTATCCATCTATTTATATTTAATATATCTGAAATGTACCTTTGCTCTGGTTTCCAAATTATGTTTGGTTGTACAGATGTAAATCTGTTCACTCTAAATATTTAACTTGGTAAATGCACATTTTTTGTTATCTGAAATGTTGTCTTTTTTAGAAAAATGTAGTAGATTTTTATGCTGTATTTATTTTGAGGTACCAATATTATACAAACTTCTTTAAAAACTTGTAATTTTTTATTTGCCCAAGGATGATAAGTACATTTTTTAAAATTATAATCATCTTTTCTTTTTTAAGGATGGAAATACCATTTAAATTTTTTTATATGTAAACTTTTCTATCCTTTTGTTAATAAAGTCTTAATTAAAATCATTAAAACAGTGCTAATGTGTTTATATTATAATGGGTTGAAACTTTTATTTTTTATATAATTATCAGTGTGAGTTGATTTCCTCTAAAGGCTGTTGTTTAATTTGTTATTTTTTCTTTAGATCTAGAAAAGGAAGGCAATCATTATTTTCAATTTCTAATGTTAACTTTATAGCTTTATCGTGCAAACTTAGAAATTTTAAAGCATCATGTATGTCTCTCAGGAACTAGCAAAAAATATCATCCACATATCTATACCATGGTTTAAAATTTTAAAGGAAATGCTTTAGTGACTTGTATTTAAAGAAAAGCTCATAAAAAGATCAGTAAGGAAAGGTGAACAGAACTACCCATAGCGGCTCCCAAAATTTGTTACAAAATTTTTCCATTGAAATTGGGGGGGGGGGGGGGGAATGGTCCAAACCTAGAGGGAAATATATGAGTCAAATGGAGAACTTAATGTCAGAACGGCACGTTGACCATGGTAGCTCAAAGGTTAAGAGCGACTGGACGGAAACCAGGAGATCCGTGGTTCAAATCCCAGCCATGGCATTGAATTTTTCATGTTGACTATAGATTAGTAAGTTTCACAAAATCAAATATTGATTTCTTATCAAATCTATAGATTTCAACCATTTTTTGAATAATATCAAACGTTTTTCTCAAGTAATACTAGGAAATAGAGCAATTACCTCAAAAAAAATGCCTATCATTTTTAGATAATACTAAATTGCTGATCTTGTTTATCAATTCCAAACATTTTTAATACTTAAGCTTTCAGATCTATCAAAAGTATTGCATTTTTTAAGAATAACTAAACACTATAGCAACAAAACTTCACTATTGCTTTAACTTATTCACAATCCTTTGGGATTGGTTTCAAAGCAACTTTGCTTCTTTTTCAACCTGTCAGCTAACGACATTGGCATTATGACTGGCTGACCTTGACCACTGCCGGAATTTGAAGAATAGCTCCCTATCTTACTGCCATCTACTGGGAACAACTCAAACTTACTGACCTCATCTACTTTGTGGGATATCAAAATTCATCATGTGATCTTTATTTTCAAAATAAATATTTTCTCCCAAATCATTAAATGTATCAGTCTGCTCAATTGTTTCAATAATTTAACTCCTGGGTTTATTGCATGTTTAGATGATCAAAAGTGATCAGCCACTGCCGATTTATCTGTCTTCATATTTAATATTTCTGAAATGTTCCATCGCTCTGGTTTCTAAATTACGTTTGGTTTACATTGGTAGGACCAACTTTTACACACAGTCAATAATGTGTTCCATTCAACCGGCTTAGTCACTAGATACAATGTTATGGTTTGTTTACACATGTTTGTGGTTCATATGTGCATTGCGCCTTCTAGTCAGTTAGTGGTAGTCAAAGCAGTAGGTTGTGAATGAAGATGGAATTTAGCAATGCAGAAAAAAGCAAACATTTTTTAATTTATAAATTATGAAGAATAGGGAAGATGTGTCGCCGGAGTTCTTCGCTACAAAGGCAATGACAACAGCAAACTTTTAACTGCGAAACGTAGTGACAAGATTGTCGATTCACTGATTTCACCACCTCATGTGCACAGACAAGATGTATTATGAACCGTGTGAAGAATGTATTTTGTTGTTGTTTTCAAATGCTAGGCTTTGGCAATGAAGCCATTAGCTCTCTTGCTCTCCAATATTTCTGTGTAGTGGGTCCGGCAGGTAGGACTTCACAGGTTAAAAGATGTTCTTAAGTCATTTCCTCTTCTTTGTTGCACAGAGGACAATTTGGACTTGTATAAATTCCTATTCTGTGTAAGTGTTTGGCCAAATAATCATGTTCCGTAAGTAATCTAAAATTTGCTACTGCAGCTTTACGTGGGATTTCTGGAATAATTTCTGGATTTTTAATTAAAATGTTCCAGTTTTTATCTTTGGCTTTGTTAGATATTGGTTGGTTTTGTTTGTTTTTATATTTGCTTTTGATTAATCTTTTTATGGATGTAAAGGGCAAGTTTTTACTTTTGTTCTCAATTAAATTTGCACCTTTTTTGGCAAGGAAATCAGCTGATTCATTTCCAGCAATTCCACAATGTGCAGGTATCCACTGTAATATAATTCTTTTCTGTAGTTTTTGAAGTTGTTGGATCATTTTGTGACATTCTTTAATTTGGATTGAGCCCATTTTATATGAACTTATGCACATAATGCTGCTTTAGAATCAGAAAGTATGACAGCATTTTTGAATTTATCTATTCTGTATAGGTGTTGGAATGTGTATGTGTACTGTGCGACAAACTGTGCGAGTGATACCACATTGAATGGTGCATAAAAAGAGTGAAATCGATATGTGACTATGCAAAAGTAAAGAACTAACTAGTTTATAATTAACAGTGCACAATTCATGTGCTTTTCAGTTTATTTTTTAAAAAGCTCACATGCTCATGGTGTACAGAGTGTGGGAAGAATGCAGATCATTTTTGTATGGTGTATACGGAAAGATATCCCAATAGACGTCAACCAATTTGGCAATTGTTCATCAACCTCTTCATGAGTTATGTGAAAGTGGTAATGTAAGACCAAAAAAACGTAACAGAAACAAAGAGATGACTGAAGATGTAGAAGAAATTAATGTTTTGGCTGCTGTTGCAGTATATCTGCAAATTATTTCCTGCACACTCACACATGGAAGTGGAACGAGTCAGGCAGGTGTACTTTGCATTCTCCATTGACTAGGTTTCATCCCTGTCACATCTCCATCAAGAAACAGCGATGAAGCAACATTTACTAAACTTGTTCAGGTAAACCGCAGAAACATGCACTATTGGTCTGTTGGCAATCTCCATTGGTTTCGTCAGGTGGAACATCAGTGTCCATGGAGTTCAAACATTTGGGTGTGGTAGTGAACCATCAGATCATAGGCCCTTTTTTTCATAGAACGAACACTAAACTCACACAAGTATCTCAGCCTCCTAACAGACCATCTTCCACAGATGCTAGAAGACGTTCTTCTGCAAACTAGGAGGAATCAGTGGTTCCAGCATGATGGCTGGCCTTCCCATAGTGCACGAATTACTACAGCTGGTCTTCACGGATTGTTTCCAAATTGATGGATTGGACAAAGGGCACCTATACCTTGGCTGCCTCATTCACCGGATTTGACTCCATTAGATTTTTTTCTGTGGGAAAATTGAAAGACGCTATACCAGATGATATGAAACAAGGTATTACTGCTGCCTGCTCAGAAATTTCTGCTGAAATGCTAGAACGTGTGCAAGTAGTCTTACCACAGGAAACTGGAAGCTTGTATTGAAGCTTCAGGTGCTCATTTTGAACACAAGCTTTGAAGGTCAAATTTCTCTTTACTTGTCAGGATCCACAGAGGCAGTGCACTCCCTTTTGTTTTTTCGCACAAGTGTCAATGTGTAGAAGTTTCAAAATAAGATATCTAATGAACTACTGGCACTAGAAACTGCAGAAAACACAATTAACATTCTAATTTACTGTACTTTTGATTTTTTGATGTAATTAGGCATTGTTCCATTCAAAAAAGTGTATGTTTGCTCCAAAAATGCACCTTTTAAGTGTTATTAAAACCTATTTATAGGCTAAAACTACTAGTCCCTAACTATCAAACAATGCTGTGAAAACAGCACATCAATAGCGCTTTCCATTTTGGAAATATTGGTGGTGCAAATTTTAGGTGATTAACCCTGTATGTTGCAATTCAAAGACTCTTGTTTAAATAAAATGTAAATAGCAAAATGAGAAGAAGAAAAACATTTACTGGAATGTATAGTTCAATGCAACAAAAACAGCAGATACATGGAGAAAAATCCAACAAAATGTTGCTAAGTTCAAACCTGCTTAGACAGCTGTCAGATTAAAATGGATTGTATTACAGAGGGATATGAATAGTTTTATTCCCAACCTGTACATCTTCAGAGGTGGCTTGTGAATGGTCCTGATGTTGTATTTGGCGAGAATTCTTCTGATTCTGCTGGCAAGCCTATCTGGCTCATTTTTGCTGGGAACGCTGCTGTCTCCATTAGTGTGGGGGAGAGTCGAGTGCAACCTCTTGTGTCCATTGTACAAAATTGCAGTGACATCAGTACATATCAGAAAAGTTGTAAAATGCATCTTGGATTTGCCAATGCATTTGAGCCATTCAGTGGAGAGAAGTGATGCAAATCTTAATTCCCTTTTTCTCAAATTAAAGCAAATCTTAATTCCCTTTTTCTCAAATTAAAGGATTGTGCTTTAGTGACAGTATATGTAAACTAAGCCAACATATATTTGACTGGGAATTTGTAGTTTATGTTAACTTTTGCATAACCAAAATATTTCCGCAGTTTTCTGGCCTTGAAATAAAAGTCCTAATAATTGTTTATCAATGTTGAAGGTTATGATTGGAGAAGATACCCTTCTACGATTTGGAGGCGTAACTCTTGGTGAGGCATGCACTATAGTAATTCGAGGGGCTACTGAGCAGATACTGGATGAGGCAGAACGTTCGTTGCATGATGCTCTTTGTGTTTTGACTGCAACTGTTCGAGAAACTCATGTTGTGTATGGAGGAGGTAAGCATTTGTCTGTGATCTTATAACACTTAAATATTAGGAGTACACAGAAGTTACATTTTTTATATCTGGTCTAATCCTGTATGCTTGCAAAGTTGATAAAGGGAAGTTTGCAAAGTTGAAAAAATTTCTGTTAAAACAGGTTGCAGTGAAATGCTTATGGCATGTGCTGTGCAGACTGAGGCTGCAAAGACTCCAGGAAAAGACTCTGTAGCAATGGAGGCTTTTGCCAGAGCTCTACAGACACTTCCTACAGCTATAGCAGATAATGCTGGTTATGATTCTGCTCAGCTTGTTAGTGAATTACGCGCTGCTCACAGTCAGGGACAACGTACTATGGGCCTTAGTAAGTATACACATCCATTATACTTAAATTACTAAACATGTGTATTTGAAAAGAATCATTCTGTTTGCATGGTATAATTTATATCTGGGCCTCTGTTACCTCTTCCTTTTTCATTTACCCTTCTTGTATTAGATACATGTCAGTTTATTCAGGAATTCCAAATTAGCACCTGGTGTCAGATTCCTAGTATGAGAGGAATAATAGTGTCCTCTATCGAGAGCCATAACATCCACAACTTACATTTGTAGTAAACTGTTAGCTAATTAACCTCGAAATTGCTCAAAACTAAATATGGCACACGTGTGAAAGTTTACAATATTAGCCACTAGATGTCAGTGTATAGTAAATTTGATGTTTCAAAGTTGTATCTGTTTTACAGAGTTAGACAAAACCTATCGAATGAGGACTTGGAGCCCGAGCGCTTAACTTATTGTGCGTGTATAGTAAGTGAGCATTGGCTTCGAGCATGTCCTGAATCATTTTGAAGCTCTACAGTATAAAAATCAATGTAAATATGTATCTTATATACAATTTTTCATTTTTTTTGTCTAACTTATGAAAATATTTTTCAGAACTCACAGTTCTATCACATTCATCCGTATTAAAGTTGTAAAACATATCGAATGTAAATAAACAAGTGATTCGGAACCACCCGCACTATGCGGGTGACGTCGATCGGTAAACAATTAAATAAATACGGCACTGTTGAACTCGGACAATAATATATGTACTATCATCAAATATGAAGGATTATATATTCCATATTTCATCACTATTAACAAATAATTTCAAATTAGAATATTAAATTATATGCAAATTTTGATCTGATTCACCCGATTTTACAGTATAGATTGATATGAGTTGGCTTCCTATACACTTTGTGGGTGTCTACACCTTATACACATCTTCCTATACACTTTATATTACACCTTCGAAATTGGAAGATTATTCGTAAAGTATGACATGCCAACTGTGTTCCAGTCCCTGACCAAAATAAAACAGTTTTTAGATTCTGCTAAAGATGATTTGGGTCTATGTGTACCTGGCATTTATGAAACCCCCATGCACCTGCAGCAAAGTTGATATAGGACGGACAGAGCGCATCAAAGAACAACAATGTATTAGAACTAATCCTTGTTTCACGTAAGCTTGCCCAGTATCTCTTACCGGTCACGTGACCTAATCACGTCTCATTGGCTGCTGTTGTGGTAAAGACTGTCGTGCGGTAAAAATTAGTTTGTTATTTAACATGGTGATATATCTGTATATAACTATATGTGTTGGAAGAGAATTGTCAAATTTATATTTTCGTAACTGTTTTAATTAAATATATTACGCAACACAGTTGATTTATCTGAAATGCATGTTAATTCTTAAACGAAGTAAAAAGGAGGTTCCTTTGCTCTCAAGCATATGACACGATAGCACGTGCTTCAGCGGTACATATTTGTTTATATGACTTTTATCACTGACCTTGTTTTGAACTGGATTAGTCATATATCGGCATTCGAAGGTGCGAAAGGTGCCTAGTGGTGCCTAGTGCGAAAGCTAAATTATTTTATTGATCGTTTATTGTGCGTGTACTTATATGAATAATGGCAGAGTCTACCGCCAGTTTTTCGCTGAAGTATCGCAAGGGTAAATCATTACAAGGAGGTGAAAAAAGAATTGCGGTGCATGTGTTTAATGCACTCACAGAGAAAAATCTGTCTTTGTCAGTGAGAGAAGTCGAACAGCTGTGCTCTGAAGTTACAGGTGTGAGTGTTAGATCTGTAGGAACATCGCGATGTGAAATTGAAAAAATAGGAAAACTTACCAGTCCTAGCAAAAGCAGGAATAAACAAAAGTGCATGCTCGGAGAAAATACGTGAAAAGTGCTGTGCGTCGTCATGTGTATAGTTTTTTCTTTAGAAACGAGCTCCCTCACATAAATAACATTTCGTCTACTGTAAATGAGGATGCAGATTCACCAAATTTCAGCAGATTGCTTATACAGCTGGGGTTTGTGAATGAAAAAAGAGGCAAGAAAAAGTGCTAAAAAACAGAGGCGATATTGCTTTGTGGCGAAGATGTTATTTAAGGACAGTCCGACTGTACCGAGATACAAGTAGCAAAATATACTACCTTGACCAAACTTGGGAGAATGAAGAACACACGAAAAGTAAGGTATGGCATGACACGACTTTTAAGACTGAAAGACAAGTAGTTTTGCAAGGTATGTGTGCGGGTTTTAAAAAATCCCAGTGGAAAAGGCCGAAAGCCTTTCATTATAAACTTGTTTCAGTTACATTGCTCAGTCATTTAG
This sequence comes from Mantis religiosa, assembly GCA_030765055.1. Lineage (NCBI taxonomy): Eukaryota > Metazoa > Arthropoda > Insecta > Mantodea > Mantidae > Mantis > Mantis religiosa. The sequence continues at coordinate 43,166,090 of CM060955.1, forward strand.
TTTCAACTTGCTCATTTCATTATAAACTTGTATTTTTGCATGCCTTCATATCCTTATTTGAATTTATCATCCCGGCAGTTATTATGACATTTACTGCAGGTTTAAATGTGACGGGAAGGCCTGTGGCGCAAAAGCATTAGCCAATTAGGACGAGGGGGAAGGTAGTTGGTTGAACGCGGAGTGATACATGTCAGCGGGGCAAGGTTATATGAAACAAAGTATAGGTTACTCAAAAGAATCTGCAGTGGCTGAGCACATAATAACACACACTTCAAGATCAACTTTGCCTCTACAAAAATGCTAGAAAAGTCTTTGATAGGTTGATTAAAGAGGCTCTACACATTAGAGCTAGTAGAAATAATGTTAACAGCGATAAAGGCCTTAAGATCAGCAAAGCATGGATGCCAGTCCTTCCAGTGCGGTGGAAAGAAGCGCCAGCAGTCACCTGAATGGTTCCCCACTTCCTTGGTGCTTATGTTTCCATTGACCTGGATCTTCACCAATGAGAAGAGAGTAGGCATTTCTCATTCCACTGTTGACTAGCTATAAATATTGCGAAATCAGTAGTCTAGTTTTAGTTCCCCTGAGGATAGTGGCAGAGTTAGTTGCTGAAAACTTGTGCAATTAGCCAAATTTGACTTAGCTGTTAACCCAAAAAGCTATTATCAGTAAGCAATACTAGTAAAGTCACATTATTAAGTCTCTTAGCCACTCATCCATCAGTCCACAGTTTCAAGTTTGTAGGAAAGCATTATGTATTTGTTTCCTTACCTTACCTTCTTTAGTTAACTTCAGTTGTCTACTTCCTTTATTTTCTGTTCAGATTGTGACTTTGTGGGTCCGTAAAATTTAAAAGTCCAGGTTGCAGAAATTCAAAAATGCTCTTTATTTCCATAGAAAGTTTGGCAGCAAAATGAAATAACATATACCAACACAATCTCGTGTGGCTTCTGCACACGTAAATTAAAGAGTGCACTTTCAAATCACCGCTGCAGTCACACAATTGTCCAATTACATCTGTTCCCCGACAACTAACCACGGCTTCATTTTATACCTCCACTCATTGTTCGAGAAATTAGTGGAATATTTTGTAACATTCAAGAAAGCGAACCTACCAGTCAGCTGTCTCTTTCTCTGTTTTGGCAAGCTTTTATCTCCGCTGTGCATTGTTTGACCCTTTGAACGCGCCGGTCACAACAATGGCTCGCGACACTGCTCAATCAAAGCTGGTCGTCCCGAACAGCACCATCGTAGTGGGTCAGACGATACAGATGTACCACCAACATCTATCCTCGGGGCACCTTCTGGATGCGGTACACCACATCGTTAATCCTCTTTACCACCTGGTACGGTCCTTGCCATGGTTGTTGAAGTTTCGGGCAGCGTCCCTTGATCCGGGTAGCCAGTACGACCAGACCAGGTTACCTTGCTGAAATCCTTGGCTGTTGACTTGCCTGTCGTACCGGGTCTTCATGCGGTTGTTTGCCATGTGGATGTTCTGACGAGCGATCTCATGCATATTGTGGAGATGGGATGGTCCACGAGGCTCTCTTCATACTCCATTGCTGGCTGTTGCTTCCGGGGGGCTCCCACAAGGTAGGCGTAACTCTCGGCCGAACATTAAGCTGGCTGGCATTATCCCAGTGGTGCCGTCTGACGAGCAGTAGACCAGCAGGAACCTTGACGTCCCTGTCTTGCTGATGGTTGGCCATGACCTTCCTCAGATGTTCTTCTAGGGTTTTGATGTACCTCTCGACCATGCCGTCTGACTGCGGGTGTAGAGGAGTTGTGCTGGTCTTGTTCATTCCAAGTCTTTCCAGTGCCTCCTTCTTCAGGTTAGACTCAAAATTGGTGCCCTGATCATTGTGGAGCTCTAACGGCACCCCAAAATGGCAGAACAGTTTCTCCACTAGGCAGTCAGTGATCGTCTTGGCCTCCTGGTTCCGGATGGCATACACCTCCAGCCACTTGGTGAATTAGTCCACGGCCACCATCAGGTACTTATTGCCTCAGTTGGACACTGGGAATTGTCCAGCTATGTCTACAGCGATGCGTTCGAAAGCCGCTCTGACGTTGTACTGCTGCATGCGACCCCGGCTCCTAAGTCTGGGGGCCGCAGCTCGCCGTGCACAAGTGACATTGATGGCACCATTCTTCAGCATCTGCTCGGAGCCTCGGCCAGTAGTAGCGCTGTCGGAGTTTGTCGATCGTTCAGTTTGCTCCTAGATGTCCTCCTAAAGAACCGGCGTGCACTTCCTCCAAGACTTTTGGGACCTTACTCTGGGGAAGTACCAATTGCTCTCTTTGCGTCTTCCCATTAGGTGATTCCCATATCCGGAACAGCACGCCCTATTTTGTCTTCAGCGATTCCCATTGGAACCAGTGCAACTTATTCACAGCACTTCTGGGTGCGATGTCCTCCCAGATTGGTCTTGTCCCTGCCTCCTCTGCCCTCAAGAGTGACCCCGAGTCGGCATCCGCCAGCTGCTCCCTCCGCAGGCCTGCGCTATCCCATCCGTCCGCAGGCACTGCGGTGACCACTCGGACAGCTGTGGCATGTTTCTTCTGTTACACTCTTGTGCACTGGCCGCACTCTTCTGGGCAGGGTCTTCGGGACATGGCGTCTGCGTTGGCGTGGCTCTTCCCTCTATGATGTTCAGAGGTGAAGTCGTATTCCTGCAGCCTCTGGACCCAACGTGCTGTCTGGCCTTCCAGGTATCTAAAACTGAGTAGCCAGGTGAGGGCGAAGTGGTCAGTCCTCAGGTGGAATGGCTGACCGTACAGGTACTTGTGGAAGTGCTCCACGGTCTTAACTACTGCCAGTTGTTCTCACCGGGTAACGCAGTAGTTCTTCTCTGCCTTGGACAGCGTCTTACTATAGTAAGGTATCACTCGCTTGTGACCGTCCTGGACTTGAGATAGGAGGCCTCCAATGCAATGGTCTCTGGCGTCGGTGTCCATAATGAAGGCGCCACCCGATTGTGGGAATCCCAAAATTGGAGCACTGCAACGTGTCTTTTTCAGCTGCTGGAAAGCGCCTTCAGCGTCTACCGTCCACACATAACGGCCGGTTTTCTTCTGTCAGGTGGGTGAGGGCTTGGCGATGTTGGAGAAGCCCTTTATGAAACGGTAATAACTGCACAGTCCTAGGAAGCTGCGCAATTCTCTCTTTTCCTTTGGGCGAGGCTAATCTCTCACAGCCTGCGTCTTCTCCGGGTCTGTGGCTACTCCGGTTGGTGAGACAGTGTGGCCCAAGTAGTTGAGTTCCTTGTGGAAGAGCTGGCACTTCTTCGCGTTCAGCTTCAGATTGGCGCCTGCAGTCTCTGTAACACTTTGCTCAGGTTGTCGAGATGGTCTTCGGAGGTCTTGCCGACGATGTCTAATCCATGTTTCACGTAAGCTTGCCCAGTATCTCTTACTGCTCACGTGACCTAATCACCTCTCATTGGCTGCTGTTGTGGTAAAGACTGTCGTGCGGTAAAAGTTAGTTTGTTATTTAACATGGTGATATATCTGTATATAACTATATGTGTTGGAAGAGAATTGTCAATTTTATATTTTCATAACTGTTTCAATTAAATATATTACGCAACACAGTTGATTTATCTGAAATGCATGTTAATTCTTAAACAAAGTAAAGAGGAGGTTCCTTTGTTCTCAAGCACATGACACGATAGCACGTGCTTCAGCGGTACATATTTATTTATATGACTTTTATCACTGACCTTGTTTTGAACTGGATTAGTCATATATCGGCATTCAAAGTTTGTTGTGCCTAGTGCGAAAGCTAAATTATTTTATTGATCGTTTATTGCGCGTGTACTTCTATGAATAATGGCAGAGTCTACCGCCAGTTTTTCGCTGAAGCATCGCAAGGGTAAATCCTTACAAACAGGCGAAAAAAGAATGTGCATGTGTTTAATGCACTCATAAAGAAGAATCAGTCTTTGTCAGTGGGAGAAGTCGAACAGCTGTGCTCTGAAGTTACAGGTGTGAGTGTTAGATCCGTAGGAACATTGTGCGATGTGAAATTGAGAAAACAGGAAAACTTACCACTCCAGGCAAAAGCAGGAATAAACAAAAGCGCGTGCTCGGAGAAAATACGTGAAAAGTGCTGTGCGTCGTCATGTGAATAGTTTTTTCTTTAGAAACGAACTCCCTAACATACATAACATTTCATCTGCTGTAAATGAGGATGCAGATTCACCAAATTTCAGCAGATTGATTATACAGCTGGGGCTTGTGAATGAAAAAAGAGGCAAGAAAAATGTGCTAAAAACAGAGGCGATATTGCTGTGTGGCGAAGACGTTATTTAACCCTTTCACCGATATGGACGTCATATGACGTCCAAGTTAAAATGCCCCAAACCGATATGGACGTGTATAGACGTCCTGCGCATACATGCATTTAATGCTCATTTAACGCTTATTATTTTAATCTTGCTGTTTTACATTGTTTTTGTAAATTTAAATTAGTTCTATAAGGAATGTAAACGTATCCTTAAAGGTTTCTTTTTTAATTGTACACCTCCAAACCTGGATAAACACCCAAGGGCATATATGCAGATTCACACCAAATAATATTGGTTTCCTTGCGAACTTCTTTTTCGCAACACACTACACATTTTCGAAATGGTTACAAGTTTTTTGGGTGTGGCTGGTATACTTTTAGGAAAGTGTTTTCTCTCAAGTATGAGGGATGATGTGGTGAATTTTGCTACCCCCTAGTATAAAGAGGCCTCTGAGTATTATAATACTCAATTAGGTTACGAGCTCTTTATACGCGCAAGTACAGGTAGATGAATGTCTTTTACAGCTCTGAAAATTACTAAACAACTGTGCATAGTTACATCCAGTGGTATAAAAATACTTTTTTTTACCATTTAACTGTTTTCCGTAAAGAGGGATAGCTAGTAATAGCTGATCCGCATCACCCATATTTGACCCGCCATTTCCCCAAACAATGGAGTAGCTAACATGCCAGCTTTAGACCAGTACACGTCACTGCTACATATGTCCTAAAGATCTCCTTCATAATCGTACAACAAATCTTCCAGATTTTCTACAGTAATATCAGAAGCCTGTACACATCATACCCAAGCTAATTTATTTGCTACATTACGGAATTAAGCCATGGTTAACATTGAAATTTAAGAATTTCAAATGTGCCATACATTTAGCTCTTGATAGCTACAAGAAATCACTCTGAACACAGAGAGAGTATAAATAACTGAAATACAGAGCGAAAACTGCTGCATAAGGCTACCAGAAACCTTGGTTGAGAAACACTGTAATAACAGATGCTGACAGAGAGTTTTCATTCCAGTGTGTGACGCAACATATTCTCGTCATATTATCGCTTGGTATAGCATAAATAAACTAAACTTGAACCTGAGAAGTCGCCTGCGTAGCTAAACATACATACTATGATGTGTGTTTGGAGGAATTTAGTAACAGTGACGTCAAAATTAATATAAAATTATTTGTGGTTGGTTTATTGACACTCGTCACGAGTGACGAGTGTCAATAAACCAACCACAAATAATTTTATATACATACTATGGCTCGTATACACACAAAACAAAATGATTCACATATTAGGCGCGTTCGGCACAAAGAATGGCTTTTACTACAGTGAAACAAAGTAGTGAAATTTCAACAATTTATTAATGTAGTCTCTACTTTATTGTTACTGTAGATTTATACTGCCTTTAATGAGTTTTAAACCAGTTTTTGTTTCGTTTAAATAACTTAATAAATACGGAAGATACGGAATTGTATGTATGATGCATTTTTACAGCATTTAACAATTTAAATGTCCTGTTCTGTTTATTGGGTATCCGTTTCCGGCCCCTGAAGGGTTTAAATGGCCATCGGCGAAGCGGTTAACGACAGTCAGACTGTACCGAGATACAAGTCGCAAAATATACTACCTTGACGAGATTTGGTAGAATGAAGAACACACAAAAAGTAAGGTATGGCGTGACACGGCTTTTAAGACTGAAAGACAAGCATTTTTGAAAGGTATGTGTGCTGGTTTAAAAAATCACAGTGGAAAAGGCCGAAGGCCTTTCATTATAAACTTGTTTCAGTTACACTGCTCCGTCATTAAGTTCCAACTTGCTCATTTCATTATAAACTTATATTTTTGCATGCCTTCATATCCTTATTTGTATGATTTTATTTATCTTCCCGGCAATTATTATGACGTTTACTGCAGGTTTAAAAGTGACGGAAAGGCACCGCCTATGGCCTATGGCGTGAAAGCATTAGCCAATTAGGACGAGGGGGAAGGTAGTTGGATGCGGAGTGATACATGTCAGCGGGGCAAGGTTATATGAAACAGAGTATAGGTAGAGCAGGCAGGCGTCATAAGTCAATCCTGTCATCACGGACTCCTTGAAGCGTTGGAAGGTAGCTGGAGCGATGCAGAGACCAAAGGGCATAACTAAACTGCCAAAGCCCTTGGCCTGTTGAGAATGCAGTCTTTTCCTTGTCCCCCGGGTCTAGAGTCACCTACCAGTAACGCGACTTCAGGTCCAGGGTCGAGAACCACTGCGCCCCAGCAAGCGTGTCCAGAGTGTCGTAAATCCGGGATAAGGGTAAGCAATCCTTCCTGATAACAGCGTTCAGCCTCCCGTAGTCCACACAGAAGCATAGCCCGTCGTTCTTCTTCGTCACCAAGACTACAGGGGAACACCAAGGGCAGTCACACTCTTCAATCACTCCCCTGGATTTCATGTCTTCCAGCATGTCCCGTACCGCCGCTTGTTTCGCCAGCGGAATGCGTCTGTGGTTGCTGAATAGGCCGGGCATTTCCGGTGTCGATGCGTTGAAGCACTTTGTCCGTGCAGCCGTAGTCGCTTTGCCCTGGCTAAAGACGTGCTGGTATCGTCTGAGTAGTTGTCGAACCTTTTCTAGCTGCTCTGCGGCAGGTGGTCAGCCTCCCTCTCCAATAAGCCTTCCAGTCAGGACCCCAGGTGTTGCGTCGGTACGGCTCCTAGATGTGGTTGATTTGCTTTACGCTAGCTACGGACTCGCACGTCCCCAACTCTGTCCCGGCCTGGACATAGTGATCGGTGTCTGCTATACCTTGTTTCACGTAAGCTTGCCCAGTATCTCTTAACGGTCACGTGACCTAATTACCTCTCATTGGTTGCTGTTGTGGTAATGACTGTCGTGCGGTAAAAATTAGTTCGTTATTTAACATGGTGATATATCATTATATGTTGGAAGAGAATTGTCAAATTTATATTTTCGTAACTGTTTTAATTAAATATATTACGCAACAGAGTTGATTTATCTGAAATGTATGTTAATTCTTAAACGAAGTAAAGAGGAGGTTCCTTTGCTCTCAAGCACATGGCATGATAGCATGTGATTTAGCGGTAGTGGTGACATTTGTTTATAAGACTTTTATCACTGACCTTGTTTTGAACTGGAATAGTCATGCATCGCCATTCGAAAGTGCGGGAGCTAAATTATTTTATTGATCGTTTATTGCGCATGTATTATATGTATAATGGCAGAGTCTACCGCCAGTTTTTCGCTTAAGTATCGCAAGGATAATTATTTACAAACAGGCGAAAAAAGAATTGTGTTGCATGTGTTTAATGCACTCACAGAGAAGAATCCGTCTTTGTCAGTGAGAGAAGTCGAACAGCTGGGCTCTGAAGTTACAGGTGTGAGTGTTAGATCCGTAGGAACATCGCAACATGAAATTGAGGAAACAGGAAAACTTACCACTCCAGGCAAAAGCAGGAATAAACAAAAGTGCGTGCTCGGAGAAAATACGTGAAAAGTGTTGTGCGTCTTCATGTGTGTAGTTTTTCTTTAGAAACGAACTCCCTAACATAAGTAACATTTCGTCTGCTGTAAATGAGGATGCAGATTTACCAAATTTCAGCAGATTGCTTATACAGCTGGGATTTGTGAATGAAAAAAGAGGCAAGAAAAATGTGCTAAAAGACAGAGGTGATATTGCTGTGTGGCGAAGACGCTATTTGACAACCACACTGCACCGAGATACAAATCGCTAAATATACACGAAGAACACACGAAAAGTAAAGTATGGTGTGACACGACTTTTAAGACTGAAAGACAAGCATTTTTGAAAGGTATGTGTGCTGGTTTAAAAAATTCCAGTGGAAAAGGCCGAAGGCCTTTCATTATAAACTCTTTCAGTTTCATTGCTCAGCCATTCTGTTTCAATTTGCTCAGTTCATTATAAACTTGTATTTTTGCATGCCTTCATATCCTTATTTGTATGATTTTATTTATCTTCCCGGCAATTATTACGAAATGTGACGGGAAGGCACCGCCTATGGCGTATGACGCGAAAGCATTAGCCAATTAGGGCAAGGGGGAGGGTTGTTGAACGCGGAGTGATACATTTCAGCCGGGCAAGGTTATATGAAACAGAGATTAGGTTGAGCAGTCTCACCGGCACCTTCTCTCGGCATGACAAAAATTTCCTGGCTACACAGAGCCCATGCACAGGCGTCTTCTGGTCCAGCATCATGTTCTTCGTCTGCTGGCCTTCGAGACGCGCCATCACCACCACCTCGCTTCTTGCGGGGACAACCACATACTCCCTCAGGGTGATCCTGCAGATTTCAAGGTGTTCTTCGGGTTGCTGAAGTATCACCTCTTCACCATTGAGCTGCAGGTCCTTCCTGCCAACGTCGGCCGTCGCCTGGTGGCTCCTGACGGCATCCAGTCCCAGTATTACTTCAGCCATCTCCGCGACAAATACCCATTGACGCCCGGCACTCCGTCCCAAGGTCAACTTCAGCAGGGCCTCCTCCACAGGCAAGGTGTCACCTGATGCCATCACAAGCTGGTACGGTTGGCTCGGTTTTCTTGACGGCAAACCCCTGGCTACGTCAGGTCTTATGACTGTCACGGCTGTCCCGGTGTCCACCAGTACGCGGTGGCACGGCCTCCCAGTCACACAGCCGTCCGCAATGAGGCTGTCATCAATATGCCGGCTGACGGTGCACAGTGTCACTCAAGGGGATGATGGTAATGGTGCTGACATACCCCTCGCCACGACGGCCCTTACTCGTTTTTCCGGCTGCTCACCCTGGTGTGGGCAGTCTCTCTCCAGGTGTCCCGGCTGACCACAGCCCCGACACACGCCACTTGGTCTTCGCCAGCGTCCCTCGGCTGGCCTTCGGTCTCCCTTGTAGCGGATACTCCATGTTCTCGACGTCGGGGTAGCCGTCACCTTGGCTGCCTCCATCCTCAATGTGGCCATTAGCGCCCCTTGGATGGCCTTGTAGTTGCTGGGCATTAGGTGCTGACATATCTCGACGTCTCGTGCCCCGTCAACGAAGGTGTAGGCGGCTTCCCGGGATACGAATTCGGGTGGGAGGTCGACCAATGCTTTGCTGGCCAGCTGTTCAATGGCCAGGGTAAACTCCTTTCAGCGTCTCCCCTGGCTGCTGTGTCCTTGACTTCAGTTGTCTGCGGTATGTTGCGGCCAAGCGATGATTTCCGAAGCTGTTTTCCAGGGCCTCCCAGATATCTTTGGGCGCCGCCGCTGTCTGGACCGCGTTCAGGACCTCGGAGGCCCGTCCCTGGAGGCTGGCTGTTAGCTGTGCAATCTCTTCTTCTGGTGACCACTTGTATTTGGCCACTGTTCGAATTGGCGGCAGAAGACTTCGAACGTCGACGTACCGTCGTACTGTGGTGGTTTGATGCGCGCAGATTGGTCGTGTCCCGGCGCGTCGGCCTTTAAATCCTTCATGCTTCTGTCGACGATGACCCTCATCATGGCGTTCAGGGACTTGGTGTTACTGTCGGCCTTTCCCTCTAAATTATTAAGGCGCTCGTCCACTTGACCCACCCGCTTGCCCAGCTCCGCAACGTCATCCCTCACGCTGGCCAACTGCTCTTCAAATTTTGTGGCGAGGGCCTCATTCGTCACCTTTATTTCGGTTGCCAGGGTATCGTTTGCTGCTCTCATTTCCATGATTAACGTCACAGTAAGGGTGTCATTTGCTGTCTTCATTTCTTTCATCTCATTTAGGAGGAATCATGCAAATTTTGAACAAACTAGGTATGTATGTGTCACCATACTCCACTTGGGGTCTCTTAGGTGAGATTGGTGAGCAATTGCTATATGCACGTGATAAGTTGGGCGCTCGGGTTCCAAGTCCTCATTCGGTAAGTTTCGTCTAACTCCGTAAACACAGATAACAACTTTGAAACTCGAAATGTGCTATACACTCTGACATCGAATGGCTAATATGCTAAGCCTTCCCTTGTGCGCCATATTTCATTTTGAGCAATTTTTAGGTTAATTAGCTAACCAGTTTACAACAAACATATGTTGTGTATGTTATGGCTTTTGAAAGGGGTCACATAATTATTCATCTACCTCCATATAACTGTGATCTGAATGCAGCTGGACTGGCATGGACAGAAAGAATGTTTTCAGAAGACGCAATGTTACTGGTGATATGTCGGCCACAAATGTGCGGAAACTTGCTATGGAAGCATTATGTTCCGTAACTGCAACGAATTGGAAAGGATACTGCAAGAAGGTCCAAGAGCTGAAAGTCAAATATTGGAGATACGATGGTGTAATAGAAAATGCAATTGATGAAATTATCATCAACACATCAGAGGATGCTAGCGATGAAAAGTGATGCACCGGACTCGAAAAATCACAAAGCAAATGAGTATAACTGTCATAATATTTTCTATTTTTATATTATATAAATAGTAAGTATTTAAATACGTAGCTAATCGGATTGAGTTCAATTTACTGTTTGTCCACATATGTCACACTTGAGGCGCATATCTTTGCTTAACTTACACACTGTTTTGCTGAATTGTGCCCTGCCCACACCACACCGTAAAACTTGTGCTCAAGATAATGCATGCTAATAGTACATGGTACAGGTTTAAGATACCTATTTGTACAGAGTGAGGAGTGAACCCAGAGAAATTGCTACTACATTTGAAAACTACACGAAGATGGGCAACTGTTCTTAACTTTCCACAGTATTCATTTGGCTTTACAAAGAAGGTATTCCACTTAGTGGTCAGGTACTATTGTTCTTGAAGGGGAAATAAAGGGGTAGCTGATCTTGGCTTAGGTTGCAGCCTTCATTTCTTTGCGTTTTGACTCAGTTTGAATGAGTAAGAAATTCAGTTCGGTTCCCCACAAAGCAATTAAAATTGTCAGTTACAGCATCCACTAAACTGATAGAGCTGGAATACCTCCATATCTTCATAGAAGCTAACAAGGAATTGCTACAATTTGAAACAAGGACATTTTGGGGGTGAAAAAGCTAATATCAGCACACTGTTTTTAGACAGACTTTTCAAAGCAAAAATATTGTATCTTATACATGCAGTTACTAGTTTGAAAGCACTACTACTAGTATTATTGTGCTGCTCAAAAGGTTAACCTGCCTTTATCTTTGTTATTACAAACATCTTGTATAACTGATTATTCTCAAAAGATTGAGAGGGGTACTGACATGCTTCTCGGACGTGTGCTAAGCACCAATGAATGCATCACTTCAACCAATGGAATGTGCAGGAATGACATATGTCCAGGTGGAACAGTTAGTGTGTTATATAGAATAAAAAGAAGTATTTCAAAAAGTGGAGTGCTATTGTTACTAAAATAAGGCAAATGAGTCAGTCTTGTATGTACTTTTCTCCACTTACAAGTTTTTTTAATGAAGACTAGTTTCTGGGAATTTCTTCCCTATCCTCAGTCAACGATAGAAGTGAGGATAGGGAAGAAGGGTGCTGCTGTCCTTCAGCAAATGTAGTTGTGTCTCATCCTTAGGGGTGGTACCAATGTTTCGGGTCATGCAGTGTCTCAATCTGAGCTTTTGCTCAGATTTGGAATCTCAGGATGGGCAATTCCTTTAGATGTTGTCCACGGCTGCTGCAGTCAAAGTATGGTTAACTGGAAATTACCTCACACTGATAAGGTTTTGCTTCTTAACTGGACGTCCATACACAATGATGCTAACTCTGGCTATTCTGAAATTATTGAATTTACCATTGCTATGGTAATTCACTAATTTCCATTGGTTCATGTCTTCTTCGGCGAACCACATTTTATTAACATATTAGGTAATTTACATACTTTTGTTTAAATCATATTTAAACAATTTAACATTCAAATAATTTTTATTAAAATAATTTACGACTACTATTATCGTCAATAAACACATTAATATTGTTTTTCCTTCATTTATACCTACTCAATCATGAGTTTACCTTCAGTTGTTTCTTAATCTTGTTCACTTTCCCCTAAATAGTTTTAATAATTTCCAATAAATTCTTTTCTTAATAAATTGAAAATAACAAAATTGAACTATATAAACAATGTTTAGGGGTTTAGAATAAAAAAATAACAGTCACAAAAATGCTCTTATCAAAATATATGGAAAATAATACGCATTTCCATATATTTTGAAGACCGCTCCTAAAACAATATTTTACAATAGTGATCAACAAATTTAATTCTACAACAATATGAAGAATATTTTTCCTAATAACATAGCAATTTCTAAACACACATATAATTGAGCTTTTTTTTTAACTGATTTTAACCATTTTAACATATGCAAAATTATATTTATATACAAAAAAAGTCTTTGGTATGTATAATTTGTTGGGTGTTTGTACAAAGAATTATTTTCAGAAGTTGTCTGGTGTCAAATATATTTTTAGCTCCATTGTTAAGTTTCATTTTTGTGAATTTTTAATTGTTAGCATGATAATTTTCACTCTGTTGGCTAACCTGAGTGTTGCAAGTTCAAATCTTGGTAAACTTATGTTTTGTAATAAGTTTGATCATCTGGCCTATTGTTTTGATTCTGTGCCTTGTTCCTGAATATTTTTGACAGAAGAACTAAAATATTATTGCTACTGATATTGTCATGATTTCAGTCTGTTAATTGGTCTTTTTGTGTGTGTACCACTATCATGACACTGTTTTGAGGTTATTTTTGTGTTGTGGTTATTTCTTTGTCTGAAATCTAGCAAACTGATTTTGTGTGGTGTATATGTGTGGCCAATGTGACCTGGATCATTCATGTGTGTTTGTGAAAATACATGCAGGTTACAATTCAAATCAAGATATTCATTATGCATGATTGGAGGAATTTAGTAACAGTGACATCAAAATTAATTAGAGAAACTAATTGTAGTCCGTTTGACACTTCATCACTTACGTTTTTATATTATCAAGGGACTAGCTTCGGAAGCCATTGCCTCCATTTCAAGCTCTCTCCAGCTAGCGTCTGTTGTCGTCTGCTCTCTCTCTCTCTCTCTCTCTCTCTCTCTCTCTCTCTCTCTCTGGCAGTGGAACTATGAACTTCTTTGTTGAATTATCTACTGGTGGGATTTCAAAGTTCATTATGCGGTCCTTATTTTTCCATATGAATATGTTCTATGTTGTCAGTTTATTTCGGTTTATCACTCTCTTTAATAATTTTGTATTTGAATCAATGTTGTGATTTTCGTTCCAAAAATGAAATGCTACTGCTGACTTATCTTCTTGTTTCATTCTGATGTTTCTAAAGTGCTCTTTGACTCTGGTTTTTAAATTTCTTTTAGTTTGACCTATGTAATATTTCTCACAATTCTTACAACTTATGTGGTATATTCTGGATCTGTTAACTGATGGGATTTCATCTTTTGTTTTTGAATTTAGCAATTTTAAAATGCAGTGGGTGTCCCAAAAACATTTAATAAATTCAAAAATATCTTTAAGGAACAAAATATCATTTTGACACCTACTAATAGACACTCCGGAATGTAACAGATCCGGAATATACCAAATAAGTTGTAAAAATTGTGAAAAATGCTAAATAGGTCACAACTAAAAGAAATCTAAAAACCAGAGTCAAAGAGCACTTTAGAAACATCAGAATGAAACAAGAAGATAAGTCAGCAGTAGCATTTCATTTTTGGAACGAAAATCACAACATTGATCCAAATCCAAAATTATTAAAACTGTGATAAACCAAAATAAACTGACATGGGAGAACGTATTCATATGGAAAAATAAGGATCATGTAATGAACTTTGAAATCCTACCAGTAGATAATTTGACAAAAGAAGTTCATAGTTCCAGTGCTAGAGAGAGGAGAGCAGATGACAACAGATGCTAGTTGGAGAGAGGTTGAAAATGGAGGAAATGGCTTCCGAAACTAGTCCCTCGAAGATATAAAAACGTAAGTAACAAAGTGTCAATAAACCGACTACAAATATTTATTAATTTTTAGATGAGTCATATTTATTACACATCTGCTTCACTTTCGTATACGACTCATCTAAAAATTAATAATTATTTTGCTTCACTGTGGTGTTCCAATACAGTTAAATCTCGACTACAAATAGTTTTTCCAATTAAGATATTTGTTGTTTGAACCTGCAAGATACATCTTATAGCCATTGATATTATTACATCCATTGTTTGGTAAGTGCAATTCACATCAAGATATTGTTTGAATCTGCAAGATACGTCTTATAACCATTGATATTGTTATCTATTGTTTGGTAAGTTAACATCTGTTTCATGATATATAATTACATTCTGAATTTTGTTTTCATTATTTGTTTGTGATACTATTTTATCAGTTATTCCTCCTACATTATCTTTCTTAAAATTCTCTGTTACTTCATTTACTCGTATTTGTAATTCTACTTCAACTTTACTTTGACTTTAATTCTGAGCTACATTTTTTTTCTTACTATTCTCTGATTATTTATTTGTAATTCTATCTCATCAATTAATCTTTCTACACTATCTTTCTTATAGTTCTCTGATTCTTTATTTAAATTTTATTTCTTTTACTTCCACCTAAATTTTTCTTCTTACTATTCTCTAATTTTTTTTATCTATTTGTAATTCTACTTTGTCATTAATTAATCTTTCTACATTTACTTTCTTGCAAGTTTCTGTTACTTCATTTATTTGTTATACCTTTTTATCATTATTTTCATCTCTATCCTGACTTACAGTTTGTGCTAATACTTTTCTGTGTGCCCTACAGTGTTTTTCACTTGATTGTAAATCTTGTCATATTATTTGCACCCTTTTCAATTACTGGTGATACATTTTGTATTGAATTATTTGTACACTGCTTTTTTTGTGATAATGTCGCAGAACTCTTTTCCATTTTCTGTTGTAACCTTATGGCTGTTGTAACAGCTGTTGCTCCCGTCGCTGCATGAGAAAAACTCTTTGAATTCAGACGTGGTCTCGAGCGAGGGAATTAACATTTCATCTGTTAAGGAAATAATTCCATTTTCCTTTTTAAATTAATATAATTTAAATCTTTTAATTTTGAGTAACAAATTTACAGAATATGTCTTAATGTAGATATACAATAAACTTGATCAATATAATTGAATTGCATTTACATAGAAATTGTGAATATAGTTTATAAACTTTATAGATTTTTTTCTGCATGCTGTTCCGACACAGAATTATATGCCTGTTCCCTTTGATGTTACACAGTCAAAAGACATCTGTTCCCTTCGACGTTACACGATCATAAGATGCTATCATTGCTAGCTGCTTGTCCAAGATTATTAATTTTTCTCCTTTCGTTGCTATAACCACCAAACAAACTTCTTTTTCACTGGTCCACATCAACACATTTTGTCATATTTTTGTAACCACTAGTACTAACACATTACATCATATCATATATATATTGCATCATATCATATACATATTGCATCATATCATGACCCACTGAATTTCACACTTTCATTTCTTATGCGTATTAACTTTTCCATATCAATCCTTAAACCACCATTAAACATATTTAAATATTTTAAACTCTTGGGGCCTATAGCAAAACAATTGCTACATCTTTAACTACAAATGTACTTTTTTATTATCTTTTAAAAGTTCTTACTTGTAACCATTGTCTTTTCTTCTCTCTTCCTTCTTGATTCCAGTTACCTTCCACTTCCTATTTGAGCTATGTTCGGTCTTGTACTTGTCTTAATCTGAGCTTTTGTTCAGATCTGGTGTCTCAGGATGAACAGTTCCTTTAGATGATGTCTATGGCTCCTGCAGTCTAAGCATAAATACCTCTTACTTAGGGTTTGGTCTCAACTGGGAATCGTAACTAATTTACTAAATGAAACGAAATAATCAAACTTATTATAAATATTTCAATTTTTAATTCAATATTAAGCTAACAAAAATGCTTTATAACATAAATTAATAGATGACTTATAAACGTTGGTTTCCTTCGCAATATTAACTTGAAATCGAGTTCCCTCACTGATAAGGTTTTGCTTCTTAACCTGACAACATCCATACACAGAATGCTAGTATGAATTTATTGAATTTGCCATTGCTATTGCAATTCAATAATTTGATTGGTTTGTCTTCTTCGGTGAACCACTGTTCATTACCATATTAGGTAATTTACAAATCATATTTAAACAGTTTAACATTAAAATAACATTTTTTTATAATTTTAGACTTATCGTCATTAAACACATTAATATTATTTTTCCTTCATTTATACCTATTCAATAACAAGTTAACCTTCAACTGTTTCTTGATAGTTCACTTTCCACTAAATAGTTTTAGTAATTACCAATGAATTCTTTTCTTAATAAATTTAAAATAAAATTAAACTATAAATAATGTTTAGGGGTTTAGAATTAAAAATAACTTTCACAAGTAAAAAGTAGTTGTAAGCATTGAATTGGGCTGGCAAAATGTATGGTCCTCTTAAGAAGTTATCCAAAATACCGGTCCACAGGTTAACAACAAATCTGTTATGCGACCTCTGAAATGTAGCACAGCGATTTTCGAAGGCCCAAACGTGTGAATTCCAACACTTAAATAAATGCTCACATGCTCACATTACTTCATCTGAGAACATGACAGGATGCAAACAGTATATTGTCTTCAACTTTGTCCAAATACCATGGACAAAATTGCTGTTGCAGAGGCCTCATTGCGTGCACCTTTTGAAGTTGAAAAGTGTGCTACATTTCCTGCAGAATTCGTCCCACAGTGCTAGAACTTAGGTGCAATTGTTGAGCGATTGCACCAGTACTAGTTGCAAGATTGCTACAATGCACCACAACACATCTTCCTTGTTTTCAAGATTTCTTACAGAATGTGGTCATCCTTGACCTGCTTGTCTTTCATGTAGTTTACTTTCATTGTGGCGAACGCAGTGTGATGAGCCTTTTATTTCAGAACTGTTCTTGATAAAGCCTTATAGCTGGATGACGCAGTGTTAACTCATCTAGCGCTTAGGTGAAGCACCACAGCAAAAAATTTTTCTTGACAAAAAGTGTTTGAAAGTTTTAAAAAAGTTTAAAAATTTTAAATGTGTTTATCAGCTCCCAAAGTTTGTCGGTCTAATTTTGGGACATCCTGTATAATACCATTTATATTTATAAATATCTAGTTTCTGTCTTCTCTGATTGTTTCTTTTCCAGAATTGCAGACTTTGCCACAAAATGCTTTATCTTTTGTGTATTTTGTTTCAGATATGGATGCAGGAAAAATTGGTTGCATGAAGGAATTGGGTATAATAGAATCCTATGTTGTTAAGCGCCAGGTACTTCTGTCAGCAGCTGAAGCAGCTGAGATGATTCTACGTGTAGACAATATAATAAAAAGTGCTCCAAGAAAGCGAACCAAAGACCGTGGTCATTGCTAAATAACCTGTAACTTACGTCACTTCTGCATTTTGCCTTGGAACAAACTTTGGTTTTGTTGAAATTATTTCCTGTATTGCATAACAGACTAACTAGTTGCATTTTACTGCAATTCTATTATCTTATTTGTTAAGTCAGCTTTTGAAGTGTTACATTCAGTGTTTAACTTTTTATATTTTTAAAAGCTTCACTTCTCATTTCTTTGGAATGCAACAATAAGCAAAATCTTGTTCCAATTAATGAAAGAACAAAGAAGCGAAAGTTGGAATATATGATCAACTAAAATTCATTAAAATTCATTCCTTAAAAGGCTATCCAATCATTTATACCTTTTTCCCCTGCGTGGCATTACATTTTCAGGACTGTGGTGTAGCCCATTGCATGTTGCAAAAGATAAACAAGTCTATGTGAACAGAATTCTTTAATGAAAATTAATGATAGTGCAGCATTAACAGGGTAAACTTAAATAGTATACTGTACTTTTTATGTAATATTCAAATACAACTAGTTGGTGATGCATGGGTAACACAGTAAACTGGGTAAAAACAAGTGTGTGTGTATAAACTGTGTAACAACTATAACTAGTATCACTTTACTACGTGGAAAATCTGTAGAGGAATTTGCACAACTTAGTGACATCTTTGTGTGACTATTGTATTATGTGATCTAACCATTGATATCTTTCCTTTGCCAATTAGGGCACACATCTCTAACATAAATATAACTAGCTGGTAAACACTTAGCGCTGTAATAATACTGAACAGTAACAATGACTGGATCTTACAATCATACTTTACTATTGTGGCAAGTTACCTATGAGAAAGTTTTGGAAGTCTCCTTTTATTTTGTTTAAAGTTCTGTTTTCTAGGGATGCTCTTGTGAAAAATGCTTAACTTTGCTCAGAGACATCTTCCAAAGGAAGCCTGCTAAGGATTTTTGCACTTTAGTCTGAGCTAGGGAACAAGAGGTGTGTTACCCTTGAACCACAGAAGACAAAGCTGTGGAAGTAGTTAACCATAAGAGGAAGGTATTAATGCAGAAAAACAGGTACTGAATAACACATTTCAGCATTCTAAGTGATAATGGCCTTGTACAAACAAATCCAACAAAATACATGTGCATAGGAAACTTATCAGTAGATCATCCCTGATGATAGAGGTAACATTTCTCTGAAACTTAGAAAGTAATCTGTAAGTAAACTGGCAGTTGGCCAGTTGGAAAGAGATTGAAAATGG
Source organism: Mantis religiosa (assembly GCA_030765055.1). Taxonomy (NCBI): domain Eukaryota; kingdom Metazoa; phylum Arthropoda; class Insecta; order Mantodea; family Mantidae; genus Mantis; species Mantis religiosa. The sequence goes on from CM060955.1 coordinate 43,185,013, forward strand.
AGGCGAATGCTTTTGAAACTAGTCTCTCATAAATAAACAAGTAAGTGACGAGAATTAATAAACCAACTACAAATAGTTTCTGAGACTAATTTTGACGTCACTGTTACTAAATTCCTCCAAACACATATTAGAAAGTAATTTGTCACAATGGTAAAGTTTATGGTTAAGAGTGATTTATGTTACTCTTTAGTTTTATGAAAAATGTTTTAGAAGTAACTTGCCATAAACTAGTTAAATTGGTTATTAAATTATAGATGAGTCGTATTTATTACACATCAGCTTCACTTAGGTAAAATTTCGATATAAGTTAAATTGGTTTTTCAAATGTTTCCTTTATCTCATACTCAACTATTGCAGTCACTTTCTCAAATTCCCTTTTTTTTAAACTAATAAGTTTAAATATGTAATTAAAGTTTTAATGATGTTAGCAACTGACAGGATGATAAACTTCACCAGCAGTCTGGAGTTTACCTCATTTGTTTTATGCATGTGGCAATAAATCTACTGATCTGTAGAAGATGTGCCACAGATATAATAAATTTAAGTAGTCCATAATTTGTGATGAGTTTCGGGTATAAATCAATAGTTTAAGTGCAATTGAACTCTTGAGGAAATAGATTTACTAGGTGCGACTCTGAAGAGAAAAAAAGGAAATGTTGTAAAGTGAAAGGTAACATCAATATTGTGACTTAGTGGGTTCGTAAAATAATAAAACGAGGTTACGAAACACAAAAACTACACTTTATTTTCCTAGCAAATACATTCGTCACCATTACAGTTTGCTAGCTAACCTTAAACTGTTTATTTTCCAACTCTCAACTGTCTCTCACTTCCGGTAACGATCGGCCATCATTTTTCATCGGCTTCGCGAGCCTACCACCAGGGTGACAATATAAAAGATTAGGTTGTAGTAACATAAGTATGATGTGGAAGGAAGCTATGGCTGGAATAAAAGTGGAAACATTCTGGAAATTCAGTTTTAAATTTGGTTTCCAACCATAAAATATGTGTAAGAATGCACATGAAGACCAGAAGACCTTAAGACTATAAAATGTAAAAAACAAATAGGGAATGGTTAACAGGTACATGTTTAGGACCTGATCTGTTTATACACATACAGTTACAATGGTTTATGATATAATCAAAAGTCTCAGAAATAACAGGGCTTCAGAAAATATAATACTTGGACAGATAATCAAATGTGGAGCTGGGAATTGTGCAAATGTATTGTCATATTGATGAACGCAAAGCTGGTTTGGATGGGAAGAGTTGAATTGGGCAACTTAGCCATCATTGCAAAGAAGTAGAAAGAGGACAATTGCCTTGTTTATTGGTTAGTGGGAGGGGAGTGGCTTGCCTTCAAGGCCAGTCATGAGCTGACATCACCAGGTCACTGCAGAATTGTGTTGCTGCTATGCAAAATACCTTTCTGGATAGTGTGTCCAGAGGCTTCAGTTCCAGAAAGATCTACTGCACCCAGCAGATACATAAAAGCTTATGCAAGGCAGTGAGAGGAGTGAGCAGTACTGTGAGTAGTAGTGAAAGCAGTGTGGTGCTTCATACTCCATGGTAAGGAGTTGGCAAGCCGTGGAACGGTATAGAAATCAGTTCACAGTGCAACTCCAGGTGAGGAATCACAGAGTTGGGAAACAAGCATCAAAGTAGTTCACATGTGAATGTCATAGTTTTTGTTCAGGGTATTTAGCTCTGTGTAACCTGTGTGTAGATCATATAGATTATTAGCAGCACAAAGAGTGCATTGCCCACCTCGGTAGCGTAGATGGTAGCATGTCTGCCTCACGTTCAAGAGGTCCCGATTTCAAATCTCGGTCAGGGTGAGTTACCTGGATAAGGTTTTTTCTGGGGGTTTTCCCTTATCATAAAAGACAAATGTCGGGTAACTCTAAGCACCATGGACCCTGGGCCCATTTGAACTTCATTTCACCCATTCCGTTCATCGCCCGATATGACTTTAAAAGTTAGACATAAATTACAAAAAAAAAAAAAAATCTAAAGAAACATACACAGACATTAGACAGGTCAAAAGCATTGTGTTTGTGAAAAAGTAAGGTTAATTGTATCAGTAGGCTAGTAATTTAAGGTGAAAAATAAAGAGCAGTTTGAAGCTATACATGATTGTAGGAATTTAGCAACACTGGTATCAGTGACAACTAGTAGCATAAATGCCCCCACATATAATTTGGCCAAATGGTTACTAAATAAATTCAATAGTTTCCCAAAATTTGAAAGTGCAAATTTAAAAAACTCTTTAGATCTGGTAGAAAAAGTCAAAGATATAAATTTGGACAAAAATGACAGACTGGTTTCATTTGATGTCATCTTTATTCCCAAGCATACCAACAGAAAAATTACAGACTCAAATAAAAAAATGGCTAACTACAATAGAAATAGAAACGGTAGAAGCAGAAGAATACATTTCAGTAACAAAACTATGCATTTAACAAAACTTCTTCAGCTTAAATGGAAAACACTACAAGCAGAAATCAGGGTTACCAATCGGCATCCCACTTTCACCTTTTTTGGCAAACTTGTTCATGAGTGCATTCAAAACAAATTAAAAAGGTCTTCCCATGGATCTTCAAAATTTGGTGTAGATATGTTGACGACATCTTTGAAATAGTGCTGAATAAACATTTAGATGATGCATTAAAATTACTCAGTCTGCAAGAAAGGACTATCAAATTCAGAATGGAAAAGGAAATCAATGGACAACTCTCTTTCTTGGATCTAAATATCATCAGGAAGAACACAAAAATAAAATTTGGAATTTACAGAAAACCAACACATCAGAAAATTACATAAAGAATAATAGCTACAACCCAATTATACATAAACATGCAATAATAAACAGCCTTACACACAGACTAGTCAACATACCCATGGATAAAGCACAATAAAAAACAAACAAAACAGAACAAAGAACAAAAACCATACTACACATAGCAGAAGAAAATGGAACAACAAAAGTCTGGTGTTTAAGAAAATTAGAAAAGCTAAACTAAAGAAAATCATTAAGGAAGCAACCACATTTACAAAAGCAAAAGAAAACAGCAGCATATTCAGTATATTCACATATTACCCAAAATCATTTGATAAATTCCAAAAGATCTTTAAGGAACAAAATATCATCTTGGCACCTACTAATAGACACTCAATTTTAAAATTGCTAAATTAAAAACAAAAGATAAAACCCCATAAGTTAACAGGTCTGGAATATACCAGATAAGTTGTAAGAATTGTGAAAAATGCTACATAGGTCAAACTAAAAGAAATCTAAAAACCAGAGTCAAGGAGCACTTTATAAACATCAAAATGAAACAATAAGTCAGTAGTAGCATTTTATTTTTGGAATGAAAATCATGACATTTATCCAAATCCAAAATTAATCAAAGGAATAATAAACCAAAATAAACTGACAACATGGGAGAACATATTCATGTGGAAAAATAAGGACCCCGTAATGAACTTTGAAATCCCACCAGTAGATCATTTGGCAAAGAAGTTCATAGCTCCACCACCAGAGAGAGGAGAGCAGACGATGCTAGTTGGAGAGAGGTTGAAAATGGAGGAAATGGCTTCCAAAACTAGTCCTTCTATAATATAAAAATGTAAGTGACGAAGTGTCAAACAGACTACAAATAGTATAAAAGTGAATCGAGAATATATTGACACATTGCTTCACTCACACTGTTTATTCACAGGACATGTTTCAAGAGCTCTTGCTCCTATCCTCAGCTGATACTCGACTAGTGCAAGTTGTAGTGGTTTCTTCTTTCTCCGTATTGTCAATAGATGGCGTGATGTACTTGTCAAAGATGTCCGGTGGTGGAGTTTCAAAATTCATGACTCTATGACGATTTTTGTTGATGAAGATTTTTTCCCATACGGAAAGGTTTATGGGGTGATTAACGTATTTTATTAGAGATGTTTCCAAATTGATGTCATGTCTAGTATTCAAAAAATGAAAAGCCACTGCTGATTTTTCTGTTTCACTAGACATGACATCAATTTGGAAACATCTCTAATAAAATACGTTAATCACCCCATAGACCTTTCCGTATGGGAAAAAATCTTCATCAACAAAAATCGTCATAGAGTCATGAATTTTGAAACTCCACCACCGGACATCTTTGACAAGTACATCACGCCATCTATTGACAATACGGAGAAAGAAGAAACCACTACAACTTGCACTAGTCGAGTATCAGCTGAGGATAGGAGCAAGAGCTGTTGAAACATGTCCTGTGAATAAACAGTGTGAGTGAAGCAATGTGTCAATATATTCTCGATTCACTTTTATACTAATTTGTGCTTCACTGTCCCTACGCTTCTTTCAAGTTTATACTTTGAGAGACTACAAATAGTTTCTCAAATTAGTTTGAAGCTAGTTTTGCTGTCTTTGTCAGAATGTACCAGATGTCTGGGATTAGCTAGAGAATGCCTATGACTGGAGTATTATTGTTGCATATTGTCAGTAGCTGTGAATGCCTGCTGCAGAAGGATTAAGCATGAGACTTCATCCCACTGCCTTTGTTGTTTGCAGGTAAGGAATGCAATGGTGTGTTGGTAAAGGACAACCACTGCTTCAGTCATAAAACTTGGTTGTTGCTGATTCATGAGCCTGGAAATTAAAGGCCTTTTAGTTCTGTCGTCAAGCATTGAGAGTGTGTGTTTGCAGAAGAATTTCTACTGTGACCCAGGGGCAATTTAAAGAGGTGTTGAAGCCAGCTAGCATTAATCAGTTTGTAAAGAGTTAATGAAGTTAGTGACAAGTCAGAGGGCCAGCAGTTTTAGTGAGGAGTAATTCAGGTGAGCGAGTCATTCTGTGAGCAGTAAGGCACAAATTGCTGTGTGCAATAGAAGCATAAGTAAAATTAGTGCTTCAGTCATGTTTTCTGTGGGCATTAAATTAGTGCTATGCTAACAGTTCTGGTTGGTAATAGTTCAGCACAGCATGGTGCTGAATATGTCCCATAGATAAGAAAGAAACAATGTATGAGGATGACATTGAACACTTTTTGAATGCCATGTTTCTGAAAGCCAATGAAATTTGCTTATATACTAATTTTTTGCAAGTTGATTGTTCTATAGTTTGCTCTAATAGTTAATTATGATTTAAAGATTTTGTGTTTACGCAAAAATGAGTTTGGCTGGAGAATATTTCTGGGCTATAACTTTTTATGATTTTAAATTATTAGTGCCTAAATAATTGTATATCGACATGTGAATGCAGTTAATGAAAAAACCCAACTAACGGAACATTATTTAGTGATAAATTTTGTGAAGAGTGCCCAAGAAGTGCAGTTATTGAAGAAAATATTGCTCTTGTTTGAGCAATGCGTGAAGATCAATGATCATCTTATAAATTTATTCAACTTTGCATTTCCATGAACTAAATACAAAATATTGTACATCAACAGGTATGAAAAAAGTTTGTCAATGGATTCAATATATTTAAGACTCCCAGTCAAAAGCAACATAATAATTGGTCCAAAAATCTTTGGAAGAAGTGCAAGACAGCACAAATCCTTGTTTCACATAAACTTGCCCCGTATCTAACACTCGCATAATTTAATCACCTCTCATTGGCTGCTGTCGTGGTACAGATTTGTGTGGTAAAAATGAGTTTGTTATTTCACATATATCTTAAAATGATAGAAAAGAATTGTCAAATTTACATTTTCATAACTTTTTGAATTAAATATATTACACAACATACTTATTAATTTTTAGATGAGTCGTATTTATTACACAACATAGTTAATTTATCTAGAATGCATGTTAAATCTTAAACAAAGTAAAGAGGAGGTTCTTTTGCTTCAACCTGTCTCTCAAATGATAAAATAGCACATGCTTTTTCGGAGTAGTGACATACTTATGACTTATCGCTGACCTTGCTTTGAACTGGATTTGACATATATTGCCATTCAAAGTTATGCTGTGCCGAGTGCGAGAGGTAAATTATGTTGATCCTTTATTGCATATGTACTTACATGTATAATGGCAGAGTATACCGCCAGTATTTTGCTGAAGCATTGCAAGGTTAAATCTTTACAAAATGGCAAAAAAGAATTATGGTGCATATGTTTAATGTACTGACAAAGAAGAAAGAATCCATCTTTGTGAGTGAGAGAAGTCAAACAGCTTTTCTCTGAAGGTGTGAGTGTTTGATCCATAGGAACATCATAAGGTGAAACTGAGACAACAGGAAAACTTACCACTCCATGCAAAAGTAGGAATAAACAATTGTGTGTGCTCAGAGAACGCGATGAGTTCATGAAAAGTGCTGTGCACCTTCATGTGCATAATTGTTTCTTTAGAAATGAATTCACTAACATAAATAAAATGTTTGCTGGAAAAGAGGATGCAGATTTACCAAATTTCATCAGATCTAGTCTGTATAGATTGCTTAAACAGCTGGAGTTTCTGAATGAAAAAGGGGGCAAGAAAAATGTGCTAAGAGACAGATGATATTGCAGTATGGCGAAGACATTTCTTAAGGACAGTTCATACAGTACTGGGGTGCAAATCATAAAATAATACGATATTTACGAGAGTTGGGTGAATGAAGGGCACAACAAGTGAAGTATGTATGTACTGCTAAAGACCAGCATTTTTGCAAGGTATGTATGCTGGTTTAAAAGATCCCGGTGGAAAAGGTCGAAGACTGATTATCACTCATATAGGAATGATAATAGTTTTATGGAAGGTGGTCTACTGTTTGAGTCGAAGAAAACAGGTTACTGCCATGAGGATATGAATGGAAATGTGTTTTAGCAGTGGTTTGTGAGTGTGTTGGCAAAAACCAAGCAGCACAATTGTGAAGGACAGTTCTCTTTACCACAGCGTTCGTGTCGAAAAGAAACCAAATCCTAAAAGAAAAAAGACATTGAGGGCTGGCTGCATGTAAAAATGAATTTCCTTATTAAGTTAATTAATGGAAATTAAATATTCTTTCACAATGGCCGTGTGTAGGCTAAATTGTGGAAACGTAGAGTCAGACTGACTCTACGTTTCCTTATTAAGGCAGTACTACTGGAACATGAAGTAAAGCATGCCAGCAATTGTGATAAATACGTAAACGATGATACGACAAGAACAGCTCGTCATAGGTACTCAGGCTTCAACCATAGTACTGGATTTTAAATCCAATTGAGCATATCTGGAGCCAAATTAAAGGATTCTTAGTGAGAAACAATAATTATATTTAAGTTGCACGATGTTAGGTAATTGCTTGCTACAGCGTTGTCGGAGTTCAGTGACAAAAAATGGAAAAGGGCAGTTCATCACATGCTCAAGGAAGAAAAGGAAATATGGGAGCTGAATGGTGTCAACGTAATAGAAATGATAAACCCTACAGAGTTCCTACAACGAAACTGTCACTGCAGAATCAGAATCCGAGATGAAGGGGATTACTCCATTACTAGATCCTCCAAAACGTGTGAGTTGAATTTCATTATAAGCTTGTATTTTTGCCTGACTTCATATCTTTATTTGCATGATTTTTATATATCTTCCTGGCAATTATTATGACGTTTACTGCAGGTTTCCACGTGGTATGAAAGCACCGCCTAGGGTGCCGAAAGCATTAGCCAATTACGGTGAGAGGGAAGGTAGTTTTATGCATTGATACATGTCAGCTGGGCAAAGTTATATGATACATACCTTACAAGTTTGGTTTGGGATGTTGTTACTGGTGATGAATTATGGATTTATTGATATCCTGAAAAGGTCAGTTGCTGAATTTGTCTTTTGAACAGTATATAAAAAGTCCATTGAATTAGCACTACTCTTAAGAAGGTTGTTGAGTTTACTTTCTGAAAAGAACCTTATTGCTGGTTCATTCAGGAGATGGACATGGTTATAGTGGTGGGCTACCTTTCTCAGGTTCACTTAAGAGGGTATTAATATACTGTATGGTTCAACCGCGGTAATGAGGCGTCGTGCGGATCTTGCACATTCCGACTCACTCCAGGTTTCTCTTAGGTTAGATTCGAAATTCGTACTCGCTGTGTTATTCCATTTACTCTTTAAAGTGGCGAAACAGTTCTTCAACGAGACAGTTCGCGATTGTCTTGGCTTTCTGGTTTGTTACGGCGTCCACTTTCGGTCACTTGGACACTGAACGATCTGACTATGTCGATAGTGGTGCGCTCGAAAGCTGCTCTCACATACTGCTGTATGGGGCCCTGGCTCTCCTGGGGGCCGCAACTTGCCGCATACACGTGACATTGGCAGCTCTATCTCTCTGCAACCTTACCTAATCTAAGTAGTACCTCTGTCTGAGTTTGTCGATTCTTAGGTTGGATCAAAGATGCTCTCCCTATGTACCTGCATTTACTTCCAGAACTTCCACAACCTTATTCCGAGGAATCTCCAGTTGTACTTCATTAGGTGATTTTCAAATTTTGTATAACACGTTATCTTTGATCTTCAGTGAGTCCCATTGGTTCCAGTGGGGCTTATATTTACCACTCTTGAGTACAATGTTCTTCCAGTATGTCCTAGACCAGGCTTCCATTTCTTTAAAGGTTGGTCTTAAGTTGACTATTGGCTACTTCCTTCTCATGCCTGCACTATCCGGAAGAGGGTGCTGCCGATAAGGCATCCTCATAAGTCCACGCACACGTGACATTGGCGGCACCATCTCTCAGTGTCTGCTCGGAGCCTCAGCCAGTAGTAGCGCTTTCGGAGTTTGTCGATCGTTCGGTTTGCTCCCGGTGGCCTGAATTACCTGCGTCCACTTCCTCCAAGACTTCCGGAATCTACTCCGGGGAAGTACCAACTGTTCTCTCTGTCTTCCCATCGGGTGATTCTCATACCCGGAACGCGCCCTCTTTGGTCTTCAGTGAGTCCCATTGGGCCAGTACCACTTTATGTAGGGATTCTGGGTGCGATGTCCTCCCAGGTTGGTCTTGTCCTTGCCTCCACATCTCTCAAGAGTGACCCCAAGTCGGCGTCCGCCAGCTGCTCCCTCAGGCCTGTGCTATCGCATCCGTTCGCAGGCACTGCCATGACCACTGACAGCTGCGGCCCGTTCCTTCTCTTTCACTCTTGAGCATTGGCTGCACTTTTCTGGGCAGGGTCTTCGAGACATGGCATCTGCGTTGGCGTGGCTCTTCCCTCTACGATGTTTGGAGGTGAAGTCGTCCTCTTGCAGCCTCTGGACCCAACGGGCTGTCTGGCCGTCCAGGTTTCTAAATCTAAGTAGCCAAGTTAGGGTGGAGTGCGCAGTCCTCAGGTGGAATGGCTGACCGTACAGGTACGTGTGGAAGTGCTCCTAGGTCTTAACTACCGCCAGCAGCTCTTGCCGGGTGACGCAGTAGTTCTCTGCCATGGAGTGTCTTGCTGTAATAGGTTATCAACCGATCGTGGCCGTCGTGGACTGGTTGGTGAGCCCAAGTAGGTGACTTCCTTGCGGAAGAGCTGGTACTTCGCGTTCAGACTGGTCGCCTGCAGTCTGTAGCACCTTGCTCAGGTTGTCAAGATGGTCTTCGAATGTCTTGGCGATGACGATGTCCTGGTATAGAGGCAAGGGACATAAGTCAATCCTCTCATTACTGACTCCATGAGGCGTTGGAAGAGGGAAGGGCGTGAATAGCTAGACAGAGTGCAAGAATTTAGAAGTAAATTGGTAACCCATGTACAAAAAATGGAGAAAGAAAGATTACCACTGCCTGAACTATAGACCAGTAGGAAAGAGGAGCATAGGAAGACCAAGAAAACGGTAGAACCAATAAAATAAATTATAAAGACTGCAACAGGCAGTAATGCCTAAAGCAGGAAGGAAGATGATGATGATGCGTTGGAAGGAAGCCGGTGCGTTGCAGAGACCAAAGGGCAAAACTGAACTGCCATAGCCCTTGGCCCTTCGAGAGTGCGGTGTTCTCCTTGTCTCTTGGGTCGAACCACCTGCCAGTAAGCCGACTTCAGGTCCAGGGTCCAGAAGCACTGTGTACCAGCAAGCGTGTCCAATTTAAATAGATAAAAATCTGAAATACTCCGTCCTGGTACCAAATTCCCTAAACCAGGACGTATATTTCAAGCTTCTAATTTAATAAAATCAAAACAACGCAATTACATAAAAAATTCTTCAGATGAAACCAACAACTAGAATAAAAAGAAAAGAAAAAGACTTAAACTAAAAACAACCTGAACATACTTCCTGCTTATCTACCATAGCAGATGACTAAATTAAAATAATTCAAATTATATTAATTTAATTAACATTTTTATCCTGTTTTAAAATAAAAGCGTGTCCAGGGTGTCGTCAATCCGGGGTAAGGAAAAGCAGTCCACGCCGTTATTCCTCACAGGACTACCGCCTGCGGTGCCGTATGAAGTAAAATCGGGCGTTAAACACTACACATTTCATTTTCACAGGCCTACAGGGGAACACCAAGGGCTGTCAAACTCTTCGATCACTCCTCTGGATCTTATATCTTCCAGCTTGTCCCGTACAGCCGCTTGTTTGGTCAGCGAACTGGTCTGGGTGGTTGCCAAATATGCCGGGCGTCTCCGGTGTCGAAGTGATGGAGCACTCGGTCCGTGCGGCCGTAGTCGCTGTTGCCTTGGCTGAAAACGTGCTGGTATCGTCTCAGCAGTTGTCGAGCCTTTTCTAGCTGTTCTGCGGTCAGGTGGTCGGCCGCCCTCTCCAGTGAGCCTTCCAGCTGGGTTCCCAGGTGTTGCGTCGGCACCGGCTCGTAAGTCTTATCGATTGCTGTCTTCAGTTGTTTCAGCTCTTCTGAGATCTTTGCTAATGCGGCTTCCATCGTCGTTATCCCGCTCCTGACACCAATTGTGACTGCGCGGGTTACGTAAATCCGGAAATTTGGTTTGCAGAAATTTAGAACAACTTTTGCAAGTCGTGAAATTGACAATTAGCTGTCGTAGAGGCTGAGCGCTGTTTTGCTGTACGACAACAAATGAAAGAAATCGTTGCAGTACATGTCAATCGTCGACTGTCCAAACTGCCGCTCTAACACCTTGCGGAGTATTTATACCTCCCCAGCCATTGTTTCTAGAAAGCCGCAGACCTTCCGCAGAACTTTCACGGCCTCGGCAGCAGCACAATGCCACACGTTTTTTGTAAATTTACGTCTTCCAACGTTAAGTCATATCGGACGATGAATGAAATTGGGGAAATGATGCTCAAATGCGTCCGGCTCCATGGAGCTTAGAATTACCTGACATTCGTCTTTCAGGATAAGGGAAAACCCCGGGAAAACCTTTTCCAGGTAACTCACCCTAACCGAGATTCGAACTCGGGACCTCTTGAACGTGAGGCAGACACGCTATTATCTACGCTACCGAGGCGGGCATGCCACACGGTGACAATATCATACACCAATTCAATTAGCAGTTCTTTCTCCAGCTATGAGAAATTTGTCCCACTGCATCTTACGATTTTGTTCATCCGCCATTTTTTGAGCTGTGAGCAGATGAAAATGAAAACAAAAGAGCATCACAGTACGTTCAGAAAATACGACTTATCAATAGCCTTTCTCTAGCTATAATATTTACAAGTCTCTTGGTGTTAACATGTGTTTGTTAACATTTTCAGAAAACAGGTTGGTGAAATGCAAGAAAATTAACAGCTTTGCTAGCGCTGTGACAGTTATGTTACATTTGTTAGCGTCGATTTTAACAACTGTTAGTGAAATCGGACATAAGTATGCTCTCCGTGTGTCCGTGGCTACTGCCAAGCTGGGTTCAACTGAATGTTGTTGCAGAGTGCGTATCCTTAACAGAGTTTAACCGCAGGAAGGATTTCCATCTCACTGTCGGCCCGGCTTCTTGACAATATATTTATTATATTGTTACGAGCCAAGAGTGAGAAAGAAACGGGGAGTGGGGGGGAGGCGGATGGCACTAAGCCACGCCTACGCTTAATGCGTAGCGCTAATGACGTGCCGAGTAGAGACGGAGTGGAGAGATAAGTAACCAGAAGTCGCTGGTTTCCTCTTCTCCGCCCGCCTGGAAAGACTGTGAAACCTTGGGATGACTTCGCCCTGTGTGCAGAATCTTCCAGAACAGCTGACCGACATATAAATAGGAGTGCGTGAAAACGAGAGTCAGTTTTAGACAGTTTGAGTTAGAGTTTACGGCAAGGTGCCGAGTAGTGAGTGCAGTGTGGACTTGCGACAGACGAACTGGGGGATTGTAATTGTGTGTGGTACGTAATTCTGCTGTTATCTGTAAGTGAACCATATGTAATTCGGCGGAAATAAAGAACGTTTTGAATTTGTGCAACTTGGACTTTTAATTCTTCGAACCCAAAAAGTCACAATTGGTGTAAGGAGTGAGACATTACAACGATGGAGGCTGAATTGGCACAGATTCTAGAGAAGTTGGAGGCGGCGAATAACCACGCCGCAAGGATGGAAACGGCTAATAGCAACCTGGCCGTGACGATGACCACGAAGATGGCCGAATTGACCACAGAAATGAAGGCTGCGAACGAAGCCCTCGCCGCCAAATTTGAGGAGCCGTTGGCCGGCGTAAAGGAGGATGTCACGGAGTTGGGAGAGCGCGTAGAAGACCTGGTAAGCCGCGTTATCTACCTGGAAGGAAAGGCGGACAGCGACACCAAGTCCCTGATCGCCATGGCAGAAGACATCGTCGGCAGGAAGTTGAAGGACTTGAAGGTCGACGCGCATGGACGCGACACACCCTCTGCGCGCGTCAAACCTCCTATATACGACGGCGCGACAACGTTCGAGGTCTTCCGCCGTCAATTCGACACGCTGGCAAGACACAAGTGGTCATCAGAGGAAGAGGCCCCACAGTTAATAGCCAGCTTCCAGGGACGGGCTGCAGAAGTCCTAAACGCCATCCAGACAGCGGCGGCTCCCAAGGATATCTGGGAGGCCTTGGAGAACCGTTTCGGGAACCACTGCCTAGCCGCAGCCTACCGCAGTCATCTGAAGACAAGGTCGCAACAGCCAGGGAAGACGCTGCAGGAGTTCGCCCTTGCAATTGAGGAGCTGGCTTGCAAAGCCTTAGTTGACCTCCCACCAGAGTTCGTATCCCGGGAAGCCGCCTACACCTTTGTTGACGGGGTACGATCTCCGAGATACGTCAGCGCCTGATGCTCGGCGATTACACAACTATCCATGAGGCGCTAATGTCAGCATTGAGGATGGAGGCGGCCAAGGTGACGGCTACCCCGACGTCGAGAACCAGGAGTATCAGCTACACGGGAGACCGAAGGCTAGCCGAGGGACTCCGGCGAAGTCCTAGTGGCAAGTGTTGGGGGTGTGGAGAGCCGGGACACCTGGAGAGAGACTGCCCACACCAGGGAGAGCAGCTGGGAAACGAGTAAGGGCCGTCGTGGCGAGGGGCACGTCGGCGCCATCACCACCATCCCCTCGAGTGACACTGCGCGCCGTCAGCCGGCGGATGGATGACAGCCTCATCGTGGACGGTTGGGTGAGAAGGAAGCCGTGCCGCGTACTGGTGGACACCGGACCAGCCGTGACCGTCATCAGGCCTGACAGCCAAGGGTTTGCCGTCCAGGAAACCAAGCCGACCCTACCAGCTTGTGACGGCATCGAGGGACACCTTGCCTGTGGAGGAGGAAGCCCTATTGAAGTTGACCTTGGGACGGAGTGCCGTACGTCTGTGGGTGTTCGTCGCGAAGGTGGCTGAGGTGATACTGGGATTGGATGCTCTCAGGAGCCACCAGGCGACGGTCGACGTTGGCAGGAAGGTCCTCGACTTAACGGAGAAGAGGTCATACTCCGGCAAACCGAAGGGCGCCTTGGAATCTGCAGGGTCGTCTTGACGTGGTTGTCCCCATGAGAAGCGAGGTGGTGGTGACGACGCGACTGGAAGGCCAGCGAACCAGGAACATTATGCTGGACCAGAAGATGCCTGTACACGGGCTATGTTTAGCCAGAATATTATTGCCGGGACGAGAGGAGGTGCCATGAGGCTGCTAACCTGACGGACACCGATAACGACGTCCAGGCTTGGACGGAATTGGGGACGTGCGAGCCCGTGATCAGCGTGACAGCAATCGACAAGACAGGCCCCGGCTGGAAGGCGTACTGGACAGGGCGGCCGACCACCTGACCGCAGAACAGCTGGACAAGGTTCGGCAACTACCGAGACGATACCAGCGCATCTTCAGCCAAGGCGACATTAACGCCAAAGGTTCTACTCCCATTAGTCCTGGACCCGTAGGAACAGGGACCGGAACTTCTTAGACCACGGAGTTACCGAGCTGTCCCAAAATGGCGCCCGGCACCTCCGTGAGGCTTTCTGTAGGGCAAGACCTTAAGCTTTACCAAGACCCCCCCCCCCCGTCTGGTCCTATGGACTCAAGACGGGATGGAAGTGCGCGCCAACACCCTACTGGCAAGGCTAGCGCTTACGCGCGCCAACACCAAAATAGGAAGGCTGCCGAACAACCTCGGTAGGGCCGCTTGGTGATCTAGCACACCTTCTACTAGCTAAGCTGCCTAGTACGCGGGAATATTAATGGCTTCCCTCAAACCCGTCCGGAGACGTACCCGATCTTCCACGGGTATAGGGAATCACTGCCCGCTCGAGTCCAACCCAATCCGAACAACTCCCGAGCAGAGAGGGGTTCGAATGTCCGGCCCGAGGTTCCTCTAATAACGTCAGAGGTACCACGAGGGCTAGGGGTCCGCAGCGCCCGCACCACGGATGCTGAAGAGGACGGATCCCCCCCTACGGGGAGCCAAGACGACAGCGACTACGGCCGCACGGACCAAGTGCTCCACCGCATCGACACCGGAGACGCTAGGCCTATTCGACAACCACCTAGACGCGTTCCGCTGGCCAAACAAGCGGCGGTACGGGATATGCTGGAGGACATGAGATCCAGGGAAGTGATTGAAGAGTCTGACAGCCCTTGGTGTTCCCCTGTAGCTCTGGTGACAATGAAGAACGGCGAACTACGCTTCTGCGTGGACTACAGGAGGCTGATCGCTGTCACCTGGAAGGACTGTTTCCCCTTACCCCGGATTGACGACACCCTGGATACGCTAGCTGGTGCACAGTGGTTCTCGACCCTCGACCTGAAGTCGGGTTACTGGCAGGTAGCTCTGGACCCGAGAGACAAGGAGAAGACCGCATTCTCGACAGGCCAAGGGCTTTGGTAGTTGACAGTTATGCCCTTTGGCCTCTGCAACGCACCAGCTACCTTCCAACGCCTCATGGAATCAGTAATGAGAGGATCGACATATGACGCCTGCCTGCTATACCTGGACGACATTATCGTTGGCAAGACTTTTGAAGACCACCTCGAGAATCTGAATAAGGTGCTACAGAGACTGCAGGCGACCAACTTGAAGCTGAAGGCGAAGAAGTTCCAGCTCTTCCACAAGGAAGTCAACTACTTGGGCCACATAGTCTCACCAACTGGAGTAGCCACAAACCCGGCGAGGACACAGGCCGTGAGAGATTGGCCTCGGCCGAAGAATAAGAGGGAATTGCGCAGTTTCCTGGGGCTATGCAGTTATTACCGCCGCTTCATAAAGGGCTTCTCCAACATCGCCAAGCCCCTCACCTGCCTGACAGAAGAACACCCGCCTTATGTGTGGATGGGAAACGCTGAAGGTGCTTTCCAGCACCTGAAGAAGACACTGTGCAGTGCTCCTATTTTGGGATTCCCACAACCATGTGGCGCCTTCATTGTGGACACCGATGCTAGCGACCATTGCATTGGAGGCGTCCTATCCCAAATCCAGGACAGACAGGAGCGGGTGATAGCTTATTACAGTAAGATGCTATCCTAGGCAGAGAACTACTGCGTCACCCGACGAGAGTTACTAGCGGTGGTAAAGACCTTGGAGCACATCCACAAATACCTGTATGGTCAGCCATTCCACCTGAGGACTGACCACTGCGCCCTAACCTGGCTACTTAGTTTTAGGAACCTGGAAGGCCAGACAGCCCGTTGGGTACAGAGGCTGCAGGAGTACGACTTCACCTCCGAACATCGTAGAGGGAAGAGCCACAGCAACGCAAACGCCATGTCCCGAAGACCCTGCCCAAAGGAGTGTGGCCAGTTTGCAAGAGTGGAAGAGGAGGAGCGTGCTGCAGCTGTCAGAGTGGTTACGGCAGTGCCTGCGGATGGCTGGGATAGAGCAGGCCTGAGGAGGGAGCAGCTGGCGGACGCAGACTTGGGGCCACTTTTGAAGGAAGTGGAGGCAGGTACAAGACCAACCTGGGAGGACATCGCACCGAGGATCGCCACCTACAGGTTGTACTGGGCCCAATGGGACTCACTGAAGACAAGAGAGGGCGTGCTGTTCCGGTTATGGGAATCACCTGATGGGAAGACGCACAGAGAACAGTTGGTACTTCCCCGAAGTAAGGTCCCGGAAGTCGGAGGAAGTGCACACCGAGGCTCCGAGCAGATGCTGAGAGATGGTGCCGTCAATGTCACGCGTGCGCGGCGAGTCACGGCCCCCAGACTTGGAGCCCCGGTCGCATGCAGCAGTACAACGTCGGAGCGCCATCCGAACGGATCGCTGTCGACATAGCTGGACCATTCCCAGTGTCCGACCAAGGCAACAAATACCTGATGGTGGTCGTGAACTACTTCACCAAGTGGCTGCAGGTGTATGCCATCTCGAACCAGGAGGCAAAGACAATCATATACTGCCTCGTGGAGCAAGTGTTCTGCCAATTTGGAGTGCTGTTAGAGCTCCACAGCGACCATTGGTACCAATTTTGAGTTCAACCTAATGAAGGAGGCATTTGAAAGACTTGCGGTCAACAAGACCCGCACAACACCTCTACATCCTCAGTCGGATGGTATGGTCGAAAGGTACATCAAGACCTTAGAACACCTGAAGAAGGTCGTGGCCAGCCATCAGCGAGACTGGGACGTCAAGGTGCCACTGTTCTTGCTGGCGTACCGCTCGTCAACACACGACACCACTGGGATGACACCAGCTAGCTTAATGTTCGGCCGAGAGTTACGTCTTCCTTGTGGCCTGGCTTTTGGGAGCCCCCAGACGCAAAACAGCCAGCAACCGAGTATGTGGAGAACCTGGTGGACCATTTCCATGACATGCACGAGTTGGCTCGTCAGAACATCCAGATGACGAGCGACCGCATGAAGACCCGGTACGACAGGCAAGCCCACAGCCAAGGATTTCAGCAAGGTGACCTGGTCTGGTCGTACCTCCCTACCCGGACCTAGGGACGCTGTCCGAAACTTCAACAGGCGTGGCAAGGACCGTACCGGGTGGTGAGGAGGATCAACGACGTGGTCTACCGCATCCAGAAGATGCAACGAAGAAAGATGTTGGTGGTACACTTGGATTGCCTGGCTCACTACAATGGTGCTGTTCAGGACGACCAGCCTTAAGGAGGGAGCAATGTCACGAGGCAAGAGAGAGAGAAACGGGGAGTGGGGGAGGTGGATGGCGCTAAGTCACGCCTACGCTAATGCGTAGCGCTAATGGCGTGCCAAGTGCCGTGGGGAGAGAAGTAACCAGAAGTCACTGGTTTCCCCTTCTCCGCCCGCCTGAAAAGACCGTGAAACCTTGGGATGACTTCGCCTGGTGTGCAGAAGCTTCCAGAACAGCTGATCGACGTGCAAAAAGAAGTCTGTGTGTGTTACGTAATTGTGTGTGGTACGTAATTCTGCTATAATGTGCAAGTGTACCAATTGTAATTCGGCGGAAATAAAGAACGTTTTGAATTTGTGAAACTTGGACTTTTAATTCTTCGAACCCACAAAGCCACGATATCATGTAATCTTATCGGCCAAAATTGAAATAAAGAAGGGGGAATAGAATTATTGTTGGAACATTCAACTTACGTTGCAGTAGAAAGTGCAGGTTTTTGTTCAAAGGAAGCTTTACAGTCTTCTACTTAAATCCATTTTCGCATGAAAATGCAGTTTTTAAACCAACAGGATTTTTTTAGTTATGCTGTTCATTGATACGCAAAGCCCAAATGACCTAGTTATCAATGAGCCCTTAAACCCACTTACTCACTCGCTATACTCAGGGAGTCTCAAAATGTGTATTTCTGGTTAAACTGAGTCAAATCTTTGAATGAAATGCAAAACTTCTTTCACTTATACAGGTGGGCAGCAGTGATGGTAAAATGTGCATTGCATTCACATGACTTTCTCTACTTATTCCTGTACAAACTATTTTTATAAATTATTCTTTGTTATTTTTCTATCTGCTTAATGTTGAGATAAACACTTTTAGATGTTTTATTACATATTTCCTTGCAGATACAATGATAATATGGGAATGCAGTGTGTTTAGTGATAAGTGCAATGTTTTAAGAGCTGGTTGCTCTGTATTGGCTTTGAAATTCTTCTCTCTTTGCATGACAAGGATAGGGGGGGGGGGAACGAGAGAGATCCCTTTTGAGAAAAGTATTGAAGTTCAGCAACTTTTATGAAGGTTTCAGCAAATCTATCTTTATCAAATTACCTTTATCTTGGAAAGTGTTTTGTCATATTTTTTCCTCAAAAATGTTTTTTATGGTTTTGAATAAAATGTTGATTACATTGAGATGAGAAAGTGTGTTATAAGTTCCCTATATTTCTCTGAATTTTGTAGAATTTTGAATTACAAAACACCTTGAGAGGTTAGCAAAATGTTATTATAAGAAAAATCTGGAGGTCGTTAAAATAAATTTGTTTGAAACGCTTCTTGCAGTGTTAGCCATTTTCAAAATATCCCATGCTGTCATTCAGTGGACATGCTTGGTAGTTTTCTATTCTTGTATTTTTTCCGTATTTCTCTCTGTTGTATTGTCATAAACAATGTAATATTTTCCAAAGGTTGTAATTAAGCACATTTTGCTGCATTTCAAATAATTCAAGTATATTTTAAATAATGTAAAGTTGATGGGAGAATTTTTATATGAATAGTGTAATATACGAGGGTTGTGCGTAAAAGAAGGTTCACGAGGAACGCTGTTACACGAGATCTGGCTACATCCGCATGTTGCCTTACTCTCCGTATTTATGGCGAGCTGTCTGTGATGCTCATTCTTGGTTTGGCAGCTGTTAGAGATGGAGCATTCACTTGCTTCTCCCGCCAGGTGTGAATTTCTTTCTGTTATTGGTGTGTGTGTGCACAAAACTCATTACGCCGATGGACTTCATTCCCAACTGTATAATGATATGGGGAACAATGTATGAGCCCGCCTCTATAGCGTGGTGGTCTGCCTCACGTTCAAGAGGTCCGAGTTTATATCTCAGTTTGTATCTCGACATCTCTTGAGTTATCTGGATAAGGATTTATCCAGGGCTTCCCTTATTCTGAAAGATGTTGGTACTCTAAGCTGTATGGACCCTAGGCTCATTTGAGTATCATTCAACACATTTCATTCATCATCTTATATGCCTTAATATTACAGGACATTAATTAACATAAAAAGTACTAGTGTATGAGCGTACAACACATGTGCAAATGCATACAGAGAATTCAGACAGGCGTACAGACTTCCATCGGTTTCGGATGAAAAGTTTGTGAAAGTGAAAGAGCAAAGCTGAAATATCGAAAGTTGATGGTTCAGGAGCTCTGTGAGATGATCATCAGCAAGACATCATTCACACAATTTTGACATGACATGGTTGTTATACCAAGGTTTGTGCAAGATGGGTTTCTAGAATGCTTATGGAAGACATATGGAAGTGACCCGTGAATTTCTGCAGGCCTACAAAATTGATGGCGAGGAATTCCTGAACTCTATTGTCACTGGGATGTGAGCTGGGTCCATTACACAACACTGTAGACGAAACAATCCCGTCAGTTGAAGCACCCATCGCTGCCAAAGATGTGGAAGTTTTAACAAACGGTTGCCGGCAAAGTGATGGTAAGCGTGTTTTGGGACAAGGACGATTTATTGCGCAAATTCCTGCCTACTGGTTCCCATCAATATGGAATGCTATTATGAAACGTTGAACTTTCGCCATGCGGTCCAAAACGAGAGACAAGCTCACGAAGGGAGTGCGTTTCCATCAGGACAACGCTTGTCAGCATATTGCCCATGTGACAATTCATGTCCAATCTCATCATCAGATTTGGATGGGACACTGCCACAATCTCTCTACAGCCCAGACCTAACCCCAAGTGACTACCATCTCTTCCCTGACTTGAAGAAACACCTGGGTGATGCACATTTCAGTACAGAGGACCTGAGAGAAAATGTTTTAAGCTACCTTCACTGTGTGGCGGAAGAGTATTACAATACATACAAAAGATGGTATACCACATAAAAAACGTGTAGATCTCATTGGAGTATACAGCTTATGTCAAATCTTTCTGAGGTTAATCATGCCTCTGAGGTATTTTTTATGATTGTTTTAAATTTTCAGGTACTTCCTACTTTTCTTAATGGTAAAACATTATTTTTCTTTCTTTGTCATTTCATGCAAAGGGAGCAGAATTTCTAAGCAGTTGCACAGTGGTTGGTTTTAAAAGGATTTGACTATCACTTTAGCTTAATGTATTCTTGTACGTTCAATGAATAAGTAATAATCGAAGTTCATCTGTATAAACAAGAAGTAAATACAACAATAACTTTTCTAAGAAAGCTTTTAGAAATGTGAGTAGAGAAAGTCATGCGAGTGTAACACATTTTTCAGTTTTATCAAGCTTTACTCCCTCCAAGAGGAATGTTTTTAGTTGCTTGCTGAACTGTTTAAGTACTGCTTCCATCACTTTGTCATAGAAACTAGACAAATCTTGTGAAGTATTGAAGAAAACCATTTGTAGTTGGTTTTTAACACTTTGTCACTTTTAAAGAATGTTTGAGTAGTCTAATGAGATGACTGTTCTAGACAATCATTGATACCACTATTAGAAACTAAAGTGGTTCGTTTCTTCGGTCCGAGTAACTGTGATTTTGTTTTTTAATGTTCTTCAACGTAAGTCATATGGACAATAAATGAAAGGTAAAATGGTATTCAAATGAACCCAGGTCCATAGGGTTAACGAGCATTCATATTTCAGAATAATGGAAAATGCTTTGAAAAAAAAAAATCCTCTAAATAACTCATGCTGGCTGAGATTCAAACTTTGAACCTCTTGAATGTGAATCCACCACACTTTAGAGGCAGGCAATGGCATATGTGTGGAGGTACACTGCAACACTCTTCTTATAATAGATTTTGTTATTTGGAGCAAATTGCTCTTTTCAAATTGTTGGCTAGCAATTTTGTATTTCACACTGTCAATCATCGCACATTTTTCAAATAGTTTATATATAGTCAACATGAAACATTCAGTGCCACGTCTTAGAGGCTTCTTTGTAATGCATTTGAACGATGGACCAAGTTGTCAATTTTATCCTCTGTTAGAACAGGTAATATGTCTTGTTTCCTTTTTAAGATTAGCGATCTCACTGTCCTAAACTTATTAACTAGGATCTGAATTTATTTCTCTTTGGAACTGGAATATCAATACGTTTTGTATTTCTCCATTGGTAATACCAGATGCTGTTATGCATTTTTTGGCTCATAATGATAGACCCCATTTCATCTTCTGTGACAATTTGCTTAAAAAATTCTCTTACTTTGTTGTTGTAGCAATTATGTAAGCATTAACAAATCTCACCAGATTTATGGTTGTGCTCTGCAAGAAGCCCTCTTAGCACCCATATTGCATCAATTTTATGTAAACTGAGTTTGTCTTGGATGATTTGATAGGGAGAATTATGGATCAGTGAGCAGAAAGCATTACTTCTTCATTGTTAACTTACTGATTTCCCAATACCTTCTCTTGGGTGCATCTTCTCAACACTGATAGACTTGATGGGCATCCTAGTCCCTCTTCATGCCTCTTAGTGGTTTGACCAATCATTCACTCATATGAACATGTCTGCACTGTAGATCACTGCATCTATATGAAGTTAAAAACCTCTGATTGTTTTCAGCCGACACACTTTCCAAACAGAGAAATTAGCTCCCTCTCTTGATTGATTGTTATACCAGGGAGTAAATGGTGGGTCTTATCCCTACATCGAAGCCTCTGTGGCTTATTGTACAGCTTTACCTCCATGTTAGTCCTAATAATTGAGCTCTATACATTTATTACTGTTGCTGACTCAAAAGAATGTCTTTGTCTTTGAACGTGCTACCATGGTGAAATTCTTGATATGATACAGAGTGACATCGGCAGTTCCAATTTACTATCTATAATGTAGTTGAATTGCAAGCAGCGCCAGTGTTGCTATAATATATTATTGAGCTACCTTGGCAGCATGCCAGCATGCCAAGTGAGACAATTGGAGAATTTAGTGTCATATTAAGAGCAACCAGGTGGAGACTGGGAGATATGTGGTTCAAATCCTGGCTATGACATTGAATTTTTAGTCTGGCTCCATCTTTCCAAATTTTGACCTACACATGGTTTGCATGAAGGAATAATTAATTTCCATGTCTTAGAGGCTTTTTGTAATGCATTTGAATGATGGACCAAGTTCACAATTTTATCTTCTGTTAGAACAGGTAATATGTCTTTTGTCCTTTATAAGTTTAGCAATTTCACTGTCCTAAACTTATTAACTAGATCTGAATTTATTTCTCTTTGGAACTGGAATATCAATATGTCTACTGAAATTGTCTCTGTATGATTTGGTGTTTATGAACATGTATGTAAAAGTTGTTACTTCAAATGGGAAGTTTTCATTAAGTATTTCAGTAGATCAGTAACAAGACAACCAATAATGATGATGATGATGATGATGATGATGATGGTATTAGAAGAAGAAGGAGGAGGAGGGAAGAGTGAGTGAGTGTGTGGTGTTTTAGGGCCCGTCGACAAAAAGGTCATTTGGGCCCGAGGAGGGAAGAAAAGTAGGAAGGATTACCCAAAGTTCACACAACGAAGATGTACGAAGTAGCTAAAGTTTTGAGTTCTGTCATTTGTTGAACAGAATGTAGCAGTTGAGATTCACAGCTAATAAAATACAACCTTGAGCAGGCTATTACTGCTAGTGAGCTAGTGAAACATATCAAGGTCACTGCAGTGCAAGTAAATCACGAATACACACAATTGTGGCTGGGCCTTAACGAACATTGGATAGTAAAATAAAGTTTTAAATCTATATAGTACTTCGAGATTTAACTGTATTGGAACATCACAGTGAAGCGAAATAATTATTAATTTTTAGATGAGTCGTATTTACTACACATCTAAAAATTAATAAATATATAGTACTTATTTCCAACATTCAGATTTGTTCCTACTTTCTCTAAAAAAAAATCATACAAAAGTACTTTCTGCCTTCTTTGTCATTACTGAATGCTACCATAGTGATTGAACATGCTCTCTTATTAGTGGCATGGGTGCTATAATGGAAATCATATGTTATCTTTGCTGTTGTAGCAACTGTGTGGTTCTAAGCAATATGATGCATAAATAAACAAAGGCATGCTTTGTCTTTGAAACATGAAACATAAAAACTTAGATTTCATGCCATATGGATAAAGCGATTCTACCTTTACTGCTTCAGCTACTCCAATGCTTTCACTCAGCATTGTTGCTTTACAATATCATGAAACATTTAAATGGTTACTTCATGGCTATCTCAGCTTAATACATTCAATCCTCAATGCATTTACAGTAGAATTAAATTAATTTGTTTAAAATTTTTCGTTGGGCTTGAGTGAAATTCATTATCCAGCTTTGACTTATTTCTTATTTATCAATTTTTCAATATAAAGGCTATAGTGGAGAACTTGAGTAGCACACAGACACTAACTCATACACATACATCACAGAGATATGTATCATGTATATGTCAGAGATAAGTTGGTGCTTCAAGAAAAGCTAAGTTTCATTTGGAAATACTACAAATTTATTTTTATAAGCTATGACTGTACAGATGTCTATGGAAATGAACTATCTAATGAACACATAAACAATATAATGACTTTAGTATCTACAATCACTAGAATCACATACGAGCATCACTAGAAGTCTGTAGGGTTTTAAATACTTTAGGAAAGTCTGTCTCAAGAGCTGGGTTATCAACACCTTGACTTGGAGATCCTGTAGGGGCCATTGGAGGAAGATTGGATACATTGTATGTTCCTCGAGCAGGAGCTTCATCAGGTGATTCTTCATCAGACATATCTGAAATTACACAATGCTTCATGTTATTCATAAATTCGTTAGGTTCATTTTAAATAATATGGTAATAAAACAATCGAGGAAAAAACAATAAAGGTAGTAATTTTTACTTTTTCCATGGAAAATGGAGGAAGTAATGTTTATCATATTTCACTAAGAAATTCACTATCAAGATTTTTGGAGAGAGAATGTAGCTCAAAATTAAAACGTATGATAAACTTCAGACTTCAAGCACCAGAAACATCTGATTCAGGTACCATTTTCAACATGCAAGTCAAAAAATTCTAAAGCAATTACCCTTCTTTATTCTAAAATGCATATTTTGTTTTTATTTTCTCAAAAATTGTTCTCATAATTTTAAAGAAAATATCAGCATTTGTTTGAGAGATCAGGATGATTAATGAAGTGTACATCTAATTTTCTGTATTTTAGTAGTCAGTGAATGTGTTATCGTCAAGAACTTTATATAGTTTATAAATCACAAGAATTACTCTAAATTAACTAAAGAAGAAATGTAGGGCTCATTAATAGATATAATTAATGTTAAATGTTTTGACTTGATTGCTATTGTTTATATGCCTATAATTAACACGTGTGCCCGCCTCAGTAGCGTAGATGGTAGCGTGTCTGCCTCACGTTCAAGAGGTCCCAAGTTCGAATCTCGGTCAGGGTGAGTTACCTGGATAAGATTTTTCCAGGGTTTTCCCGTATCCTGATTGACGAACGTCGGGTAACTCTAAGCTCCATGGACCCCGGACTCATTTGAGTATCATTTCATTCATCGTCCGATATGACTTAACAAAAAAAAAGTTTATGAAGACAAATTGTCTTGGGGTGTGTATGGTTGGGAGTAGATGTGAAGATGATGGTTCAGAGTTTATATACTTGGAATAATTAACTTTCATTATAACAATAATAGTTATTCAATTCAAGTTTAGGTATAAGTAAATAAGAAAATGAGTGATTAAACAATAATTTTAGTTCTTCTGGATGATTTTGACTCCTTTCATTATACTATTATATTTAATAAAAAGCACTATTATCATCAGGGCAAGAACTTTGGACACCAAAACATTGGAAGGCGGCGGTTGCAGGTTGCAAGACACTGGCCTATGGAACCTTGTGAACCTCTGCTATCCTAATGTACAGTCACATTCTGAGGGAGGGTCTGAGGTGAGACTTAGAATATTGAAATGTGTACTGCTGTATGGGCGGTGGGAAAAGTTTGTGAACAAATAAATGAAGTCCCTGATGATACTAATAGTAATTGTGTTAAACAAAAACTTCAACATGTTCTTAAAATCAATCCATTATATTCAAAACCATGTGAAGTGTGATTCAAATATAAACTGTTTCAAGTATGCTCCAATTACATCATGTGATGTAGAGAGAACATTCTCTTAATACAAAAATATTTTGTCAAACAATAGAACAAGTTTCAAATTTGAGAATTTATGAATGTACGTAGTTGTGCGTTGGAATAAAATTGATGACTATAATTAAAATTTAAACAATGTTATTTCAATAGGCCTGTGTATCTGTTCACAAAAGAGAGAATAAATGAGCTTAGGGACTTTCTCATTATATTCATATATACAGGCTTAGTCAAGAGCCTCTGTTTGTTGCCGTCGACTGACTGTACATAAGTACAGTCAGATCAGGTGTAGTGCATTTTACAGACGTCCTCCCACCCTCAGTTCTT
The DNA here is from genome assembly GCA_030765055.1 of Mantis religiosa. Lineage (NCBI taxonomy): Eukaryota > Metazoa > Arthropoda > Insecta > Mantodea > Mantidae > Mantis > Mantis religiosa. Next base: position 43,210,828 of record CM060955.1, read on the forward strand.
GTAAACAAACCTAATTCTTTGGACTTGGTATAGTAAACTTATTAGGTTCCATGTCTAAAGTTCTTGCCCTGATTATCACATACTATACAATTTAATAAATTCAATAGTATAATGAAAGAAGTCAAAGCCATCCCAGAAGAAAAATAAAAATTCAAACTCATTAACCTAATATTACCTAGACGATATGATTTGCCCAAGATACATAAGCCTGGAAACAACAAACACCAACAGTGAGTATTATTGATGTTCTTACATAGCAATTAGAAAAGTTACTTTCAGATAAATACAACTTGCTTTTAAAATTTGAAACACTTTTGAACCAATAGAAATAATAAAAGCAGAACATTTCCAACAGAAGGTATTCTGATCTCTTTTGATGTTAGAGCCCTATTTCCTAGCATTCTGAAAGATAAACTACCCTCAGAATTGAATGATTAGCTCAATTCCTTTTACTTCACATATTCTGATTATGAGAACCTTATCAAACTTACAAAAAAACTTTTTATAAATCAAAATTTCTTCAGTTCAACAATAGATTCTTCAAACAAACCGATAGATTAGCTATGGGTGACCCACTATCACCTTTTTTGGCCGACCTATACATGAGGGTTTTATAGAAGCATGTTATAATTGCCTTCCCATTAATATTCATAACCTGGCATAGATATGTAAATGACATATTTGCTGTAGTACTGAGAAAATTAGAGGACAGTGCTTGAAACCTTTCATTCTTCAAGTTAGATATACAGTTCTAATGGAAATGGAGAAAGAAGGATTCATTTATATCTTTTCTTGACCTTGGTGTCATCAGATACAACCAGGAACTTACTTTCGGAATTTATAGGAAACCCTCCTACTCAGATAACTTCAACTCAAAACAACACGCAACAACTTAGTCTTCCACTGTTTAATATACAGACTACTCAACATACCCCTCAACAAAGAAGAATATAAAAGGACATTTACACATATAGCATCAATCACAGTTTCAGCCCTAACACCATATAACAAAAGAATAAATAATGTCACCCAATTAGCGGTAGGCATGAGAGCAACAGCTGTGAGGAAACCAAAGGGCAGCCGTGCCACGCCTCCCATTAGTCTCTGTCACTAACTGAGGGGTCGTTAGGGAAATGTCACTTGACCCTGGGCGCTTCTCTCCCCTTCTGCTGCCCTCTGGAACTTTCGTGAAACCAGAGACTTCTAGAAAAACAGTGACATTCCTATAAAAAAGGATTGCAGCGAGACAGTGCGTCAGTCAGTGTTTGACGTGCTAGCGCCGTGTTAATGAACGAGAAGACTGTGTATAATTGTGTACGTGCATCTGAACGGTAACGGACGAACTGGTGAATCGTAATTGGTGTATTACGTAATTTTGTGTAATTGGCAAGTGTTCAACTGTAAGTCGGTGGAAATAAAGAACATTGTTGAGTTTGTGTAATTGGACTTTTCATTTCACGAGCCCACAAAGTCACAATTGGTGTCAGGAGTGCGACATAACACAATGGAGGCAGCATTAGAAAAGATTTTAGCGGAACTGAAAGAAATGAAGACGGCAAATGAAAACCTTGCTGCAAAAACAGAAGCGGCAAATAACAGCCTGGCCGCGAAGCTGGAGACTACAAATAACAACCTCACCGCCGAGTTGAAACAAATGAAGACGGCCAACGACAACATCACCGGGAAGATGGAAGAAATGAAGGCCGAATTAACAGCGAAGACGGAAGCGGCTAACAACAACTTGGCCACGACAATGACCTCAAAGATGGCCGAACTGACCACGGAAATGAAGGTGGCGAACGAGGCTCTCGCCGCCAAACTTGAAGAACAGTTGGCCGGCGTGAGGGATGACGTGACGGAGCTGGGCAAGCGGATGGGCCAAGTGGACGAGCGCGTCGAGGACCTGGCGAGCCGAGTTAACGATCTGGAAGGGAAAGCCGACAGCAGCGTGAAGTCCCTGAACGCCATGGTAGAGGACGTCGTCGGCAGGAAGCTGAAGGATTTGAAGGTCGACGCGCCGGGACGCGACACAACATCTGCGCGCGTCAAACCTCCCAAGTATGACGGCGCGTTAACGTTTGAGGTCTTACGCCGCCAGTTCGACACAGTGGCCAGGCACAACGGATGGTCACTGGAGGAGGAGGCCACACAGTTAATAGCCAGCCTCCAGGGACGGGCCGCGGAAGTCCTAAACGCGGTGCAGACAACGGCGGCGCCCAAGGACATCTGGGAGGCCCTGGAGGATCGCTTCGGGAACCACCGCTTAGCCGCAGCATACCGCAGCCAGCTAAAGGCAAGATCACAGCAGCCGGAGGAGACGCTGCAGGAGTTCGCCATAGCTATCGAGCAGCTGGCTAGCAAGGCCTTGGTTGACCTGCCACTGGAGTTCGTATCCCGGGAAGCCGCCTACAATTTTGTCGACGGGGTACGGGACGCGGAGATTCGTCAGCGCCTAATGCTCGGCGAATATAAAACCATCCACGAGGCGCTGACAGCGGCATTAAGGATGGAGGCGGCCAAAGTAACATCCATCCCGACGTCGATAACGAGGAGTGTCCGCTACGCCGGAGACAGAAGACCAGCTGAGGGACGCCGGCGAACACCTAGTGGCCTGTGTTGGGGGTGTGGACAGCCCGGACACCTGCAGAGAGACTGCCCACACCAGGAAGAGCAGCCGGAAAACGAGTAAGGGCCGGCGTGGAGAGGGGCACGTCGGCGCCATCACCACCATCCCCTCGAGTGACACTGCGCGCCGTCAGCCGGCGTATGGATGACAGCCTCATCGCGGACGGTTGGGTAAGAGGAAAGCCGTGCCGCGTGCTGGTGGACACCGGGGCGGCCGTGACCATCATCAGACCTGACGTGGCGAAGGGTTTGCCGACAAGGAAGCCAAGCCGGCCCTACCAGCTTGTCACGGCATCGGGCGACACCTTGCCTGTGGAGAAGGAGGCCCTGCTGGAGCTGAACTTGGGACGGAGTGCCGTGCGTCTGTGGGTGTTAATCGCGAAGGTGGCTGAGGAGGTGATCCTGGGACTGGATGCCCTCAGGAGCCATGAGGCGACGGTCGACGTCGGCAAGAAGGTCCTGCGGCTTAACGGAGAAGAGGTTATACTCCGTCAACCCGAAGAGCGCCTTGGAATTTGCAGGGTCGTCTTGGACGAAGACGTGGTTGTCCCCGCGAGGAGCGAGGTGGTGGTGACGGCGCGACTGGAGGGCCAGAGAACCAGGAACATGATGCTGGACCAGAAGACGCCTGTACACGGACTGTGTGTAGCCAGGGCATTGCTGCCGTGCCGAGAGGAGGTGCCGGTGAGACTGCTAAATCCAACGGACACCAATCACGACGTCCAAGCCGGGACGGAGTTGGGAACGTGCGAGCCCGTGGTGAGCGTAACAGCAATCGACAATACACAGGAGCCGGCGCCGAAGCAACACCTGGGGCCCCGGCTAGAAGGCTTACTGGAGAGGGCGGCCGACCAACTGACCGCAAAACAGCTGGAGAAGGTTCGACAACTGCTAAGACGGTATCAGCGCGTCTTCAGCCAAGGTGATAGTGACTACGGCCGCACGGACAAAGTGCTTCACCGCATCGACACCGGGGACGCCCGGCCTATTCGGCAACCACATAGGCGCGTTCCGCTGGCGAAGCAAGGGGCGGTACGAGACATGCTGGAGAACATGAGATCTAGGGGAGTGATTGAGGAGTCTGACAGCCCTTGGTGTTCCCCTGTAGTCTTGGTGACGAAGAAGAACGGTGAGCTGCGCTTCTGCGTAGACTACAGAAAGCTGAACGCTGTCACCCGGAAGGACTGTTTTCCCTTACCCCGGATTGACGACACCCTGGACACGCTAGCTGGTGCACAGTGGTTCTCGACCCTGGACCTGAAGTCGGGCTACTGGCAGGTAGCTCTAGACCCGAGAGACAAGGAGAAGACCGCATTCTCGACGGGCCAAGGGCTCTGGCAGTTCACGATTATGCCCTTTGGCCTCTGCAACGCACCAGCTACCTTCCAGCGCCTCATGGAGTCAGTGATGAGAGGGCTGACTTACGATGCCTGCCTGCTATACCTGGACGACATCATCATCGGGAAGACTTTTGAAGATCACCTCGAGAATCTGAGTAAGGTGCTACAGAGACTGCAGGCGACCAACTTGAAGCTGAACGCGAAGAAGTGCCAGCTCTTCCGCAAGGAAGTTAACTACTTGGGCCATATAGTCTCAGCAACCGGAGTGGCCACCGACCCGGAGAAGACAAAGGCCGTGAGGGATTGGCCTCGCCCAAGGGATAAGAAAGAGTTGCGCAGTTTCCTGGGGCTGTGCAGTTATTACCGCCGCTTCATAAAGGGGTTCTCCAACACCGCAAAACCCCTCACCCGCCTGACGGAGGAACACCGGCCCTATGTGTGGACAGAGGACGCCGAAAGCGCTTTCCAGCACCTAAAGGAGACCCTGTGCAGTGCTCCAATTTTGGGTTTCCCACAACCGGGTGGCGCCTTCATTGTGGACACCGACGCCAGCGACCATTGCATTGGAGGTGTCCTATCGCAGATCCAGGACGGCCATGAGCTGGTGATAGCCTATTACAGCAAGACGCTATCCAAGGCAGAGAAGAACTACTGCGTCACCCGACGGGAGTTACTGGCGGTAGTAAAGACGTTGGAGCACTTCCACAAGTACCTGTACGGTCAGCCATTCCACCTGAGGACTGACCATTCCGCCCTAACCTGGCTATTGAGCTTTAAGAACCTGGAAGGCCAGACAGCACGTTGGGTCCAGAGGCTGCAGGAGTACGACTTCACCTCGGAACATCGTAGAGGGAAGAGCCACGGTAACGCTGACGCCATGTCCCGAAGACCCTGTCCAGAAGAGTGCGGCCAGTGCACAAGAGTGGAAGAGAAGGAGCGTGCCGCAGCAGTCCGAGTAGTTGTGGCAGTGCCTGCTGAAGGCTGGGATAGCGCAGGCCTGAGGAGGGAGCAGCTGGCGGATGCAGACTTGGGGCCACTCTTGAGGGAAGTGGAGGCAGGTATGAGACCAACCTGGGAGGACATCGCACCGAGGAGCGCCACCTACAAGTCTTACTGGGCCCAATGGGACTCGTTGAAGACCAGAGAGGGCGTGCTGTTCCGGGTATGGGAATCACCCGATGGGAAGACGCAGAGAGAGCAGTTGGTACTTCCCCGGAATAAGGTCCCGGAAGTCCTGGAGGAAGTGCACGCCGGTACTTCGGGAGGACACCTGGGAGCGAACCGAACGATTGACAAACTACGGCAGCGCTACTACTGGCTGAGACTCCGAGCAGACGCTGAGAGATGGTGCCGTCAGTGTCACGTGTGCGCGGCGAGTCGTGGCCCCCAGACTAGGAGCCGGGGTCGCATGCAGCAGTACAACGTCGGAGCGCCATTCGAACGGATCGCCGTTGACATTGCTGGACCGTTCCCAGTTTCCGACCGAGGCAACAAGTACCTAATGGTGGTCGTGGACTACTTCACCAAGTGGCCGGAGGTGTATGCCATCCCAAACCAAGAGGCAAAGACAATCACAGACTGCCTCGTGGAGCAAGTGTTCTGTCGATTTGGGGTGCCGTTAGAGCTACACAGCGACCAGGGTACCAACTTTGAGTCCAACCTAATGAAGGAGGCACTACAAAGGCTTGGGGTGAACAAGACTCGCACTACGCCTCTACATCCCCAATTGGATGGCATGGTCGAAAGGTACATCAAGACCTTAGAAGAACACCTGAGGAAGGTCGTGGCCAGCCATCAGCGAGACTGGGACGTCAAGGTGCCACTGTTCTTGCTGGGCTATCGCTCGTCTACACACGACACAACTGGGATGACGCCAGCCATCTTAATGTTCGGCCGAGAGTTACGCCTCCCTTGTGACCTGGCTTTTGGAAGCCCTCCGGAAGCGAAACAGCCAGCGACCGAGTATGTGGAGAACTTGGTGGACCATCTCCACGACATGCACGAGATGGCTCGCCAGAACATCCAGAAGGCGAGCGACCGCATGAAGACCAGGTATGACAGGCAAGCCAACAGCCAAGGGTTCCAGCAAGGTGACCTGGTCTGGTTTTACCGTCCTACCCGGACCGAGGGACGCTGCCCGAAGCTCCAGCAGCCATGGCAAGGACCGTACCGGGTGGTGAAGAGGATTAACGACGTGGTCTACCGCATCCAGAAGGTTCCCCGAGGAAAGATGTTGGTGGTACACCTGGATCGACTAGCCCGCTACGATGGTGCTGTTCGGGACGACCAGCTTTGAGGAGGGAGCAGTGTCACCCAATTAGCGGTAGGCATGAGGGCAACAGCTGTGAGGAAACCAAAGGGCAGCCGTGCCACGCCTCCCATTAGTCTCTGTCACTAACTGAGGGGTCGTTAGGGAAATGTCACTTGACCCTGGGCGCTTCTCTCCCCTTCTGCTGCCCTCTGGAACTTTCGTGAAACCAGAGACTTCTAGAGAAACAGTGACATTCCTATAAAAAAGGATTGCAGCGAGACAGTGCGTCAGTCAGTGTTTGACATACTAGCGCCGTGTTAATGAACGAGAAGACTGTGTGTAATTGTGTACGTGCATCTGAACGGTAACGGACGAACTGGTGAATCGTAATTGGTGTATTACGTAATTTTGTGTAATTGGCAAGTGTTCAACTGTAAGTCGGTGGAAATAAAGAACATTGTTGAGTTTGTGTAATTGGACTTTGCATTTCACGAGCCCACAAAGTCACAATAACATTAAAATGGTTAAAACCATTAAGGAGACTACCACATTAAAATTTCACAAAGAAATTTTCCAGTACAAGAAATTTGCTTTTTGCCTTATGACAGAATGCCCCACTCTAAGAGATCACATAATTTGCACATTAAAAGGGAACCTCTGTTTCAAAATCAGTCATAGCAGCACATTTTTTGAATAACCACCATGATATCCTATGTCTTCTTCTTATATCACTGTAGTGTCAGGGCATTCTTATTCCTCTTAATGAAATCTCTGAATCAGTGAGAGAGAGAATCCAGGATGGGTGATCAGCCTGATACCTGGTATGAGAATGACGAAAGTGGATGACAGAATGAGGGCGAGATGAAATGAAGGAAAGAAGATGGAGCAATTGATGGAATGTTGGCGGGGGAAACCAGAGGACCTGGAGAAAACCTGCCCCAGTGCTGTGTTGTCCACCACTAATCTCACTTTGTAGTTGCCTAGGATTGAACCTGGGCCACCTTGGTGAGAGCCAACCAACCAAGGCGCTGCCTATACCCTAGAAGTCAAGTTCCTTAAAACAGCAGGATACCCAACTGAACTACCTGTATGGTAAAGCATCCACATTACAAAAATCAAGGATCAAATTATAAACTTTGTACTCCCATCATTGGTTCAGCTCAGCAAGTTTAAATCATCATCATTAGAAAGTTCCATCATCAGTATGAGTACATGCTTGTCAGCTAATGATGTTCTGATTGTACAAAAGTAAGGTAGTGTAAACATAAGATGTTCAATAGTGTGATTAACCCCACTGTTCAAAAACTTCCAGTTATTATTGAAGAAAATTTAATATAAACCTGTGGCCAAAAAAAGAGTCTCAAATTCGTCTAAATCCTACTTGGTACAGCGCCTTGTTTACACCATCTATGTAGAAGTTGCAACTAGTTGTCACAAGTTCCAAATCTTAAGATAAACTACTCTCAAAATTTGATCAAGTTTCTTCAACAACAAACTATGAATATTAACTAAAAATATTAACAACACAGTGACACCGAAGAAACTGGACTGTATGGCATTACTAAACCTCAAAGAATCATAGTGTGTTTGACAATGGCAGAGCAGAACATGCACACAAAGAAATAGGCACAAAGAGGTCACTCCTTGCACTAGTCAAAGTAAGAGGTTTGTTTGTTCATAATGCTGCAGCTAGTACTGGAGGGATGAGATTATTCAGGGAAGGGATTGAATGCCATTATCCTCGTTCAGGAAGACATGTGTCAACTCCCAAAATTAGTGTTGCTTTAATGGCAGTAGCAGAGTGGAACCCTTTCCAAACTACTACTGAAATGAAGGCTAATTTTGATTTCATTGAATCAGCTCGAGCAGCTCTGCAACAGATGCAGGACTTCATGCCCAAATGGAAGCTAAAAACATCTGACAATTAATTTTGTTTTGCCTTGCGATTGCAAAGCAAAATGCAAGTTACATTTTGTGTAGGAAATTACATATGTGGAGAAGTTATAAATGATGTTCTCGCGGCATTATGTTGGAAAGCCATATGTAGTCGAGATATTTTCCTGGTTCCTGTTTGGGATGCTCCTACGTCGCCGAAGTCCGACGTTGAAAATGTTGGAATAATGGTCTCCTCTTAAATCTGAATATTTTATTCATATTTGTTGTTCATTCTCCAGCGCTGCTCAAATTGGTGCATAAGAACTCTGTAAACTCAGGTGTGGTCATGAGTGAAGGAATTAAGTTTTTGAATACATTTCGAAATAAATCAATGTTGTTTAATTTTAAAATTCCAAACTTTTAATTCAGTTTAAATGCTTTGCACCATTTTTCGTAGAAAACTTAACACAGGAATTGTATTACTTTGTTAAAATTTTCTGGAAATCAATTTTAAGTCTTTTTATAATATTTCGTCCCATACGTCCGTTCCCTTCGACATTCCCAAGCTAACAGATGCTATCTTTTCTAGCCACTTATCCAAGATTAAAGATTTTGCTCCTTTTGTTGCTATAACTACCAAACAACTTCTTTCTCACTGGTCCACGTCAATTATACAAATACCAACATATTGCATGATATTTTTGTAACAACCAATACCAACACACTGCATCATATCATGTCCCACTGAATTTCACACTTTCTTAAGAAATTTCATATTATCTTTTCCATACCGATCTTTAAACTATTATTAAACCATTTAAGTATCTTGAATTCTTTGAGCCTAAACTAAAACAACTGTTACAAATATAATAATTTGTAACTTGAAAAAGCTTCACTTATCTTATAAGAAATAATGACAGTTTTCTTACAAATTGACAAATTTTTAAAAAGCTTGTTTTAATTTTTTCTGTTACAAATTTTTAAATGTTGGTATAGATATGTTGATGATATTTTTGCTGTTCTTCCTGATAAACACATAAATGATGCTTTAAAATTACTAAATTTGCAAGATAAAGCTATAAAATTCACATTAGAGACTGAAATTAATGGATTTCTTCCTTTTCTAGATCTAAAGATAATAAGAAATAATAATAAATTAAACTTTGGTATTTATAGTAAGTCTACTCATATTGATAATTACAACAACAAAAAAGTTTTAACCCTTTTTTACATAAATACTTGTTGAATGCATTGCTTTCTCCATCGCCAAGCTCTTGCAGCCAAAACATTGCCACAAGAATACAATCAAGTTCTAAATATTATTAACATTGTAAATTCTATTTTGATTGTTTCAAATCATTTGTGAAGATATGGGGACACTACACCACAATTTGTTTTACCACACAGAGGTTAGGTGGTTATTAAAAGGCAAAGTAATGACCAGAGATATGGAACTTCGTGCTGAACTATTACTATATTTACAGCAAGCCAAGTCACATTACTCTGAATTAATTTCTGACCTGGAATTCCTTTTGAAATTTGCTTTTCTTTCTGACTTATTTGAGCATTTAAATAACTTGAATAAAAGTCTTCAAGGGTGAAATGAAAATGTCATTACAGCAAAAGACAAAACTCCATGGCTGTACAACAAAATTGAATTGTGGTTATCATCTATAAATCAAAACAACTTTGCTTCATTTTTGACACAGTCTTTCATTGAAGAAGTTGGAAGCGAGATAAACATCATCTCATATATATCTGGTATGAAAATAGTGTTACATAATTTGAAGAAAGAATTGTGTCATTAAACCTCAGTGCAATGGATATCGGATAGCACTGGGCAAAGATGGATCTTAAATGCAGCTATAAATGAGGCAAATTTAGCAACTAAGCTCACAGAAAGTCTGCTGGAATTATCTGCTAATGGGATGTTACACTTGGAATTCAAGTTTGAAAATTTGGATACCTTTTGGTTAAATAGAAAAACAGAATACCTGGAATTAACAACCAAGGCTTTGAAGTGTTTGATTCCATTTTCTACCTCGTACTTGTGCGAGTTGGCCTTGCGGTATGTGTGCCCAAGGATGCCTTCACCTAGTCTCCCTGCTTGAAGGAGGCAAGAGTGCAGGCAGCACGATCAGAGGGGTTAGGAAAATGTGCAGGTTAAGTATTCTTGGCTGGGGTTCTTGGATAGATGGAGGGAAATAATCACTGGCTAATAGCCCATGGCGTCTTTCGGGAGTTTGTATCTCCTCCTCCTGCGAGGAGCTTTATGGTTGTACCGACCCAATGTGCTTACCAGCTGATTGAGATGGGTAGAAAGTTTGTTGTGGAGGGTTCGAGATCTCTCTCTTATCATATCCACAATGTAAGGGATTTGGGATTGTTCATGTAGGATATGAGATGGGAATCTGCGCTCAGTAACATCGATCATTCTTAGTGCTCGATTCTGCATGTAGTCTGCGGACGGTGGTCGGAGCCGCCAATCCCCAGATCTCGCACCCGTACAGAATCATGGGTGGAATAATCGCCCTATATCGGCGCAGTTTGAGGTGCGTGGGCATTTTTTACTTGAAAATAGGGAATAACTGCCTGAGTGCAGCATGTCCGAGACCAGCCTTGGTCCTGATGTGAGGAGTAAAGTTTAACCCACGATCAAGCAGAACACCAAGGTATTTGGCTGAGATAACCCATGGGATTTACCTCTGCCGCAACCTCAGTGATCCCGCTGGTCGCCAGCGTTGGACCTTAGCCAGTAGAAGAGCCGAACTCTTCCCTGGACTGATTGCCATCCTCCACTTCTCACTCCAGCGGCCGATCACTCGGAGCTGTCGTTGCAGTGGCGGGAAGCAGAACTTGACGTTTTTATTACCTGACATTATGAGAACATCGATCGCATACTGGCACGTAACTGTCTGTGGTTCCGTGGGAAAGTCAGACATGTAGGCCGCGAAGACTAGCGGTGATAGTACACTACCCTCCGGGACTTCCGCGGCTATGGGTCTGACACTGAAAAGCTTTCCTTCCACTCTCACCCTGAACGTGCGATCCCTGAGGAAACTGCTGATCAGCGTGAGATAGGGAGGAGGGATGTTAACTTCTTTGAGTTTGTACAGAAGACCCTAATGCCAAGTGGTCGCAAAGGCCTTTTCCACGTCCAACAGCACCGCGATTGTTTTGAGGTTCTCTTGGAAACCCAGGGTTACCCTCTCAGCCAGTCGCAGCAACTGCAAGGTCGTGGAGTGCCCCTGCCAAAAACCGAACTCTTGATCCGGAAGGAGTTGCGTCTCTTCAAAAAGAGGTGTAAGAAGGGCTAGGAGCAATCGCTCAGATAGTTTCGAGACGACTGGGAGGATGCTGATGGATCGGTGATTACATGGAAAGACCGGGTCCTTGCCGGGTTTCAATATGCACAACACCTTCGCCTCTTTCCAGAAGATCGGGAAGTGGCGTAGGTGGAAGCAAGCATTGAATATCCTCGTCAAATGGATGACGGCCCTCTTGAGAAGGTGCTGTAGCATGAACGCGGTGACGCCATCATGTCCAGGGGATTTATGTGGTTTGAGTTGTTTGATTTCGGAAGCCACCACTTTAGAGGTGACTATAGGAATATGGATCTGCGCGAGACGCGGTGGTGGATCCTCATAGAGGAATTTCACCTCCGCTTCCACACGGTCAGTGAAGTCCTCGTCTTGAGGGTCCTCTCTGGGTTCGAATTGACACTCCAAATAGTCTGCAAACACTGGCTTTCTCGTGGGCCTCAAAGGCGAGCCTCCCACGAGTGCCATGCAGGGGATGCTGGTACTGAGTTTTGTCTTTTCATAGAGATTTAATTATTCACCATGGTTTCTTTTCTTGCAGGTGTTTTCCCAGGTAGCAGCTCTGTGAGCTTTGAGCAGTCTTTTTGCCAGGGACTTGAACCGCTGGTAGACTGCGCCTATTCGGGGATGGCGGAAGCGTTGCCACAAATTGCGTACGTGCGCGTTGGCTTTTAAAAGCTGCCGAATCTCGTTTGGGATGATTCTTGGATCAGGCTTGTTGGTTGGGATACGGCAAGTGTGATACGGTCGAGGGACTTGTTGGGAAAAACGTCGCCGCCCCCTCCAGCGCCTCAATGCCATTGATGCGTGGACGTGGGTCGAACATTTGGTTAAGTGTATGGATTTGTGTTTGTAATTTACGTCCTCCAACGTTAAGTCATATCGGGCGATGAATGGAATGGGTGAAATGACACTCAAATGAGCCCGGGGCCCATAGAGCTTAGAGTTACCCGACATTCGTCTTTCAGGATAAGGGAAAATCCCGGATAAAACCTTATCCAGGTAACTCACCCTGACCGAAATTCGAACTCGGGACCTCTTGAACGTGAGGCAGACATACTACCATCGCGCTACCGAGGTGGGCTAAGTGGCAGCATCCTAGTCGACCTCATATTCCCAGACTGGGTATATCAGTGCAGGTGCATTGATATCAGTGTCGACGATGACAGGGTCATGGTCGGAGTCCATTTCGTTTACTACTGAGAGGTCCAGATGGAATGGGATGTTTTTGGTAATCATGATGTCTATGATATCCGGTGTGCCGTGAGCCAGAAGAAATGTTAGTCCTCTCAAACCGTGCCCGATCAAACTTGGGTCTCCGCTTATGAGGCGATAGAGTCCTCATCCTCTCTGGTTATTATTGCGGCTATTCCAGAGCCCGTGTTTCTCATTGAGGTCTCCTGCAATGCAAACCACAGGGTGTAGGATCAGTAGGGTTGTGTAGTCTGCCTCGTAGAAGCGATGATTAGGTGCGTGATAGGTTGCTATCAGCAGTGAGTCAAGGCCTCCGATGGTAAGTCGGATGGCGCAGGCCTCTACATGCTGAAGCGCAGGAAGAGGAAAGGGTGTATGTGTGATAACGTTCTTGATGAGAGTAGCTGTTCCGCCCCCCTACCGGCCGATTCAATGTGACCGGTTGGTGACGAAATCTGGTAATGAGAAATCAGTACCAGCCTGCAGGTGTGTTTTACTGACCATTAGGACTGTAGGACTGTACAAACTCGAGCACGTTAGGATACCGCGCCCTTATCCAGTTCGCATTCCAGAATGCGTACAAATCAGGGGGCGGGGCATTAAGGTTCGGTGCTCTCAATGCTTTTAGTTTTATTTAAAGTATCAGGGACTATAGTCAAGGAGAAATTACTTTGTGACTGACAATTCTCCCTGCTGGAGGGTTGTCTTCTACATAACTAATCATGGCTGACTTGGAAGTTTGTCTTCATAAGTTATTGGTCCAAGAGATACCACACAGTCCACTGGCTGATTCAGAGGACTGTGTGCCAGTCACAAAGTAATTTCTCCTTTACCTGGAAACTGGACTGGACTATGCTATGGAGAAGATTCAGCACAGAGGTCCAAACTTGGTCTATTGTACCTATGCCGCCAAATGGGTCACACCCCCGGAAGAAGGTTGAGGCGAAAGGAGACAGAGGGTGACTGTCCCAAAGAGCCATGCCAATGGAGAGGACAGGATTCTTACACATTACCAGTTGGAAACTTCTTGGCAGGCCAGTATAACTGGCATCCCACCATACCGTGGTCCGGAAACAGCTCCACCAGGCCAGGTTCGGAGACTGGAAACCGTCCTACTGCAGGAGGAAGTTTTTACTGAGAGCATATCATTCTGCCATGCAATGCTGTGTCATGCGCCAACACTTCTATCCTGAAAGATGAGAGATGATGTGAAATGATAATTGAGGTGAAATGGAGTGACAGGAAATTCAGGGAATGCACCCAGCATTCACCTGACGACCTAGAAAAACACCCAAAAAAGTCTATGGATCAGGTGGGTCGGCCATGGGAATTGAATCCAGACATGCCGAATGTGAACCACACACGAAACTGCCTGAGTCATCCCGCTTGGTAAGTATCAAGGAACAGTTTATGTTTTTCTTGGTTTCATGTCATGCTGCTTGAAGGTGCTGACTCATAAATGAAATATGATTTAAAGGTTTATATCATTTTCTAACAAATAGTATTTTATAGTACTTTCCACACATGTTACATCCAGTAAATCTATTTTGGAAAATGTAAGTAGTTCTTTGAAAGGCAATACATTGAATAGTGCTTATTTTGTTTTATATATTCAGGAGTTTTAGTATCTTAATGTCCATTTATTCAGTTTTTCTGTATCTAACATCCAATCGCTAATCATAATATTAAACTGTCTCCACAAAACAAACTCAATGTGTGAAACCTGCTTAATCATCTATTAAAAAGTACTAGTCCCAGCAATAAATTATTAGGAATTTATCATGTTATTTGTGAAGATAGCGAAAACATATACATGTGTAAGTGAAGCTGATGTGTAATAAATACCACTCATCTATAATTTTATCATTATTTTGCTTCACTGTGGTGTTCGAATACAGTTAAATTTCGATGTACCACTTATACTGTTTGAATTAATGTTTCCTTGTCAGTTTATGCAGAAAAAATCACATTGCTTTTTAAGCACTTCCCCTTTCAAAATAAACAAATACTAATTACAAATTAAGTATCAAATTTCAGTTAATGTTAATTACATGGAAATATATAAAATGCAACAGATGGGAATGAATTATTAAAATATAATCCTTATTTACAAATATAGAATCTCATGGATAGAGTCAACCTGAAAAATTAAATGCCACGACCTGGATTTGAACAACAGATCTCCTGGTTTCCGTCCAGTTGCTCTTACCCTTTAAGCTACCATGGCCATGGTAACTCAGTGGGTAAGAGCGACTGGACAGAAACCAAGAGATCCGTGGCTAAAATCCCGGTCATCGCACTGAATTTTTCAAGTTGATCCTATCCATCCAAAACCTTAGCCTATATATGGCTAATGTGAAAAAATGATTAATTTCTACCAATTAACTTAAATAGTATCCCATATTAACCTAAACATTTCAATGTTAAAATCTCCACTACTGTGATAAGAAATGACAAGTGAAATTCATTTTTGAGTAAAGTAGTTATCATACCTCTGAACCTTGCAAGTCTTCTCCTTTTGACAAGTCTGTAAATAAGGAATGCTACAATGATGCATGCAAGGACAACAGCTACTACTGACATTCCCCTGTAAACATTTGTCTGAAAAAAAAAAAAAAAATCATGAAAGATTACTTAAGTAGTACATTTTATAAATTTAGTGAATATTTCCAACATAGACATGCACTGAACTTGAACAGTTAATCTAACAGTACATATTTGTTGTCTGTCATTGTTATTTTTGGACATTTAAATCAACATATATAAGTAACACTGTTGTCTTTCGGCACAATCTGAATTAAAACAAATCTCTGTTCACCTCACAGCAAGACCTATTTGTTTATTTTGTGGGTCATGAAAAATCATTTTGTGCAGTACTGCAAAAGGAAAAGGAAAAGCAAAATAGAAAAAAACAAAAAGAAAATGGAAATAGTTTACCAATTTTAAAAAATTAGGTGATACTTTCACTAATTATAATGATGGCTGTTAAATCGATTTTAGTACGAGAAGATATGTTAGGATTGTATCTTGGCATTCCTAATGTATACACTATAATTTTCAAGATTATATCTTTATGTATTCTGCCAAGTACAAAACAACAATATTAGATCTTAATGTAGAGCAGAAGAATATTGTAACTAAATGCTATGCTTTGCACAATTTGATGTATTGTGTGATGTAATTACATAGTTACAAATTTATAAATACACTGTAATAATTAGACAATGAATACTAAACTGACAATGGAGCATAGACATGTGAAAGAATTGCTTCTGCAGAAGTGAAAAAAAAAAAAAGCATCTAAGTGATATGTCAACCTCAAAGCAGATGAGAGAAGCTACAAGAAATATTGGTTTGGCAATGCAATTTAAGCAAAAATCGAGGAAGTGGGATAACATAGAGTTAGAATGTATACAAATATAATAATTTATAACTTAAAACTTCACTTATCTTATAAGAAATGATGATAATTCTTATAAATTCTCCAAGATCGCAATTTCATGTACATTTATACACATCTTCAGCTGGAAACACAAAGCTGTCGCCATCGTTACAAAACAATAGATGTTGATATCTTTTTGTAGTACTACCCAATTCTGAAAATAAAACAAATTTAAAAACAGAATCAACTGTCGGTATTTCAAAATTCACTGCGCGATGTTTGTTTTTTAAAATAAATATCTTTTCCCAAACCATTAAATCTATCAGACCATTTAATTGTTTTAATAATTTAACTTCTGGATTTATTTCATGGTTAAATGACCAAAAATGATCTAATATGGCCAATTTATCAGTCTGTTTATACTTAATGTTACGAAAATGTTCATTCATTGTGGTTTCTAAATTACATTTTGTCTTTCCAATATAAATTTTATCACATTCGAAACAATTAAACTGATAAATACCAGATATTTTATTATTAGGAATTTTATCTTTTATAGAGAAATGCAATAAATGTTTAATACTATGTTTAGTTTGAGGAACTAAAGTTATAACAAACTCTAAAATTTTTTGAAAGTGTTTATCAACCCAAGGATGCTAAGTACATTTTTTAAAATTATAATCGTCTTTTATTTTCTTAAGGGTAGAAATATCATTAAGAGTTTTTTGATATTTGAATTTTTCAATTATTTTATTTATAAAGTCTTTATTCAAACCATTAAATAAAGCAGTGTTAATAATATGCTTATATTCTTTATTAAATTCCTCTTTATTCATTGGTATACTTATTAATCTATAAATCAAACTATTGAAAACAGCAAATTTATGTGAAAAAGGGTTAAAACTTTTATTTTTTATTTAATTATCAATATGAGTAGACTTCCTATAAATCCCACAGTTTAATTTATTATTATTTCTTATTATCTTTAGATCTAGAAAAGGAAGAAATTAATTAATTTCAGTTTCTAATGTAAATTTTATAGCTTTATCTTGCAAATTTAGTAATTTTAAAGCATCGTTTATGAGTTTTTCAGGGACAATTGCAAATATATCATGAATATATCTATACCAAACTTTGAAAATTAAAGGGAATGCTTTAATGACTTGCATTTCGAAAAAATTCATAAAAAGATCAGCAAGAAAAGATGAAAGAGGATTACCCTGAAGTTCGCCAGAAGTTTGTTGGAAAAATTCACCATTAAAAGTGAAAAAATGTATATCTAAACAAAATTCAGTAAGTTTAACAAAATCAACTATTAAGTCCTCATGTAAATTTATTGAATTCAACCAATTTTTTAAACATATTAAAAGTTTTTCTCTAGGAATTCTAGGAAATAAGGCAGTTACATCAAAAGAAACAAGTTTATCAGTTTTAGATAATATAACATTGTCAATTTTTTTTAACTAATTCAAAAGAATTTTCAAGACTTAAACTCTCAAATTTATCAAAATTACTAAATTCTTTATGTAGCCATTTCTTTTGATGTAACTGCTGTATTTCGTAGTATTACTAGAGAAAAGCTTTTAATTTATTTAAAAAATAGGTTGAATTCAATAAATTTACATGAGGACTTAATAGTTGATTTTGTTAAACTTACTGAATGTTATTATTAAATTATAGATGAGTTGTGTTTATTACACATCGGCTTCACTTAGGTGTTTATACTGTTTTACGTCACTTATTTCGCTTCACTGTGGTGTTCCAATACGGTTAAATTTCGATTTACTGAATTTTGTTTAGATATAAATTTTTTCACTTTTAATGGTGAATTTTTCCAACAAAGTTCTGGCAAACTTCAGGGTAATCCTCTTTCATCTTTTCTTGCTGATATTTTTATGACTTTTTTTGAAATGCAAGTCACTAAAGCATTCCCTTTAATTTTCAAAGTTTGGTATAGATATATTGATGATATATTTGCAATTGTCCCTGAAAAACTCATAAACGATGCTTTAAAATTACTAAATTTGCAAGATAAAGCTATAAAGTTTACATTAGAAACTGAAATTAATTTCTTCCTTTTCTAGATCTAAAGATAATAAGAAACAATAATGAATTAAACTTTGGTACTTATAGGAAGTCTACTCATATTGATAATTAAATAAAGAATAAAATTTTTAACCCTTTTTCACATAAATTTTCTGTTTCCAATAGTTTGATTTATAGATTAATAAGTATACCAATGAATAAAGAGGAATTTAATAAAGAATATAAACATATTATTAATACTGCTTTAATTAATGGTTTGAATAAAGACTATAAATAAAAAAATTGAAAAATTCAAATATCAAAAAACTCTTAATGATATTTCTACCCTTAAGAAAATAAAAGACGATTATAATTTTAAAAAATTTACTTACCATCCTTGGGTTAATAAACACTTTCAAAAAATGTTTAGAGTTTGGTATAACTTTAGTTAAGTTAATTGGGAGTCGATTAATAACACAAAACAACACTCACTTTTAAATTTTCCCGGAACCGGTTTCTGAGGCCTTCCCTCTATATTCAGCCGGACATCGACTAGTTCTCATTGGTGTAGCTGGTAATATTTTGTCTTCGGTCTCCTCTGGTGGCGGTTCGAGGAACTTGCTGAACAAATCTTTCTGGGGGATGTCGAAATTGAATACTTTGTTCCTATTTTTTGAAATAAAGATTTGTTCCCATGTGGACAGTTCTTCTTTTCCTGTTGTATGTTTTAGTAATTTTGGTTCTGGATTTATGTTGTGGTTTTTTTCCCAAAAATGCGTGGCAACGGCTGATTTTTCTAATTGTTTGTATTTTATGTTCCTAAAGTGTTCCTTTGCTCTTGTTTCTAAATTTCTTTTGGTTTTTCCAATATAAATTTGACTACAGTCACAGCATTCAATTTGATATATACCAGATTTTTTGTTAGATGGAATGGCATCTTTGATGTTTGAGCAAATTAGGTTTTTTAAGGAGTAGTGGTTCACTGGAGCTAGTTGAATGTTTTGTTTTTTGAAGACTTTTTTGAATTTATCAAAGGCCCATGGATGGTAAGTGAATTTTTTGAAGATCATTTTAGTTTCTGTAGCTGAGAGGGTTGTGGTTTCCTTTAGTAGTTTCTTCTTTTTTGCTAAGTTCACTTTTTTGTCTACTAGTGATTTGGGAAAGTCATTTTTCTGTGCTATTTCAATAATTTTGTTGTATTCTATTTTGTATTCTTCTGCTGTGAGAGGGCCTTTGATAAATTCAAAAAAGTCTTCAAAAAACAAAACATTCAACTAGCTCCAGTGAACCACTACTCCTTAAAAAACCTAATTTGCTCAAACATCAAAGATGCCATTCCATCTAACAAAAAATCTGGTATATATCAAATTGAATGCTGTGACTGTAGTCAAATTTATATTGGAAAAACCAAAAGAAATTTAGAAACAAGAGCAAAGGAACACTTTAGGAACATAAAATACAAACAATTAGAAAAATCAGCAGTTGCCACGCATTTTTGGGAAAAAAACCACAACATAAATCCAGAACCAAAATTACTAAAACATACAACAGGAAAAGAAGAACTGTCCACATGGGAACAAATCTTTATTTCAAAAAATAGGAACAAAGTATTCAATTTCGACATCCCCCAGAAAGATTTGTTCAGCAAGTTCCTCGAACCGCCACCAGAGGAGACCGAAGACAAAATATTGCCAGCTACACCAATGAGAACTAGTCGATGTCCGGCTGAAGATAGAGGGAAGGCCTCAGAAACCGGTTCCGGGAAAATTTAAAAGTGAGTGTTGTTTTGTGTTATTAATCGACTCCCAATTAACTTAATTTATACAACAACACTGTTTTCAACACTTCCATGAAAGGATTTATAACTTTAGTTCCTCAAACTAAATATAGTATTAAACATTTATTGCATTTTTCTGTAAAATATAAAATTCCTAATAATAAAATATCTGGTATTTATCTGTTTAATTGTTTCGAATGTGATAAAATTTATATTGGAAAGACAAAATGTAATTTAGAAATCAGGACGAAAGAACATTTTTGTAACATTAAGTATAAACAGACTGATAAATTGGCCATAACAGATCATTTTTGGTCATTTAACCATGAAATAAATCCATAAGTTAAATTATTAAAACATCTAAATGGTCCGATAGATTTAATGGTTTGGGAAAAGATATTTATTTTAAAAAACAAATATCACGTAATGAATTTTAAATACCGGCAGTTGATTCTGTTTTTAAATTTGTTTTATTTTCAGATTTTGGTAGTACTAACAAAAGCATATCAACATCTATTGTTTTGTAACGATGGCGACAGCTGTGATCCTGGAGAATTTATAAGAATTATCATTTCTTATAAGATAAGTTAAGTTTTAAGTTAAAAATTATTATATTTGTATATATTTGATTGCTTCACTGTTAATAGCTTCATATTTTATGTGTTTATAGAGTTAGAAATTAAAATTAAAGAGCTGGAGAAGGTAAAAACGAACATGGAAAGAAGAAAAGAAGGTTCAGAAGACTTCATGAGAAGATACAACGTAATAGTGAAATAAGTGTAGGGATGCAATGTACTAGCAAAGTGAAAAAAATTGGGGATATAAGGGATTACAAAAGGGATGAGAATTAGGCAGGGAATATCAGATATAGGGCCATATCAGCAAGGCAAAAATATGGCTATTATGAGTAAACTGTAGAAAGGAAAAAATAGAATGGGACTGTGTGAGGTAGAGGAAAAGATATGAGCAAATGTGATAAGGCTGCACAAATTGCAGAAAGAGAAGAGACATTAGAATGGGGTTGTGAGAAGCTAAGGAGAGGATTTCAGAAAGTGTGGTAGAGATAGTTAAGGAAGGAGGGTATCGTCAGACTGAAAAATTGAATGCCATAGATCTTCTGGTATCCATCCAGTCGCTCTTAACCATTGGGCTACTATGGCCAACTTACCAACATAATATTAAATTCTCCAACTGACTCGTGTTTTTCCTAGTAAACCACTAGGAGTTTGCATAAACACATGAGACAACTACCTCAATGGCGACTTACTATGCTGTAAGTACTTTATGGCCCGGGGTTTATAGTTCAGACTACTATTAGATATAATTAATGGCAATTAATTGTTCTTTCATACTAGCCGTGTGTAGAACACACTATAAAAGGGTAGAGTCAGACCGCAGCTAGCGAATTAAATAATTTGTAATAGGGAAAAGAAATGCGTGAAATGGGGTAGTGTGCAAGGGAGAAATGTTGAAAAGTGAGGTTAAGTGAATACAGGCCTGTGAATTAATTCGAGTATGAATTTAAAACAAGTGATAACAATTTATATAGACAAAATTTTAACAAATAGGAAAAATCAGAGCAGGATAGAAAAGTAAATGAAAACCAATGACTATTAAAAGGGGCAAGCACATATAAAGTATGCAGTTGTATTGAAGGGCTGTCCTGTTATGATGATGATGATGATGATGATGATGATGATGATGATGATGATGATGATGATGATGACGACGACGACGACGACGATGATGACGATGATGACGATGGCGATGCTGCTGCTGCTGCTGCTGCTGCTGATGATGATGATGATGATGATGATGATGATGATGATGATGATGATGATGATGATGATGATGTATATAAGGGCGCTCAACTACAGAGGTTATCAGCACCTTTTTTAAAACAAACTGGTCATGGCAAAAGCCAGATATAAATTTCTCTAAGACACTATAAATATGTAAATAGACTCACAAATAATACATGCACGTAAAAAACTATAAAAACAAAAGAAATATAAATCTAAAAAGCCATAAATTCTATTCGCTAAATCCTAAAGTCTAGTCTAGAAAAGAATCTCAAAACCTTCTCCACTACTGTGATATCGTCCGCTAGTATTTCTGCAGCTGCAGAGACGTCCTAAGGTCTGCTATGTGAAAACACTCTAGCAGCACGTGTCGTACAGATAACGGTTCATTGCAAAACGGACACAGTGGAGCAGACTCCTTTTTAAAAAGAAAGCTATGAGTAAAAAAGCAGTGCCCAATACGCAACCGAGCCAAACTCACCTCCTCGCGTCGAGATTACCGACAGGAGGTAACCCAGGGAATCGGAAGTTCTTTGACAGATCTAAGTTTATTATTGCGGATAGCGGACCACTCTTCCTGCCAGCAGGTTTGCACAGCTCTCCGCAATACGGCCCTAAAATCTTCCGATGTCACAGATGGTACCCGAACACTGGGCTTCATGGTAGCTGTTCCTGGCTGCCGAATCCGCCATTTAATTCCCCCGCAAACCTACGCGATCATGGATCCATGCACACACCACGCTAACGCCAGAAGCGCGTAAAACGTGGAGGGCATCCTGGATACGCTGCACAATAGGGTAGTAGTTGTACAGCTGCCTTAGGCTTTGAAGTGCACTGAGGGAATCGCTCAGGATTAAGCAGTCCCCCAACTTTCGTCGATGTACGTGTAAAATGGCCCGGTATATTGCATAAAGCTCTGCAGTAAAAATGGAAGTGCTAGTGTGGAATCCGAATGCATACGGTTCGGTTCCACACACGTAAGCACAACCAACACCATTTGAGTTCTTGGAGACATCAGTATAAATTATAAAATGGTCCTCATATCGCGATAAAAATTCGAAAAAACATGTGCGGATACTAGACATAGACATGGTAGATTTATCATATTTAGTCATGCCCAGATCAACGTGGGACGCTCTGCACAGCCAAGGAGGGTATGTCATCTCCCCCCTAGGATACATCTTGGGCATTTCAGTCTCAAGATGTCTAAGGAGCTCCCGGCAACGAAAACCAGGTGGTTTTGGTTTAATAGAAGTGTTCCTATAACGCACGTCCATGAAGGTGTTAAAGAACGGCGTAAACGATGGATGTGTGGGCATGCAATTAAGTCCACAGCCATAATTTGCTAATAACATGTTGCGCCTGTACTGCAGAGAAGGTTCTGCAGACTCAGCATACAGGCTTATAACTCGGCTCGTTGGAAATGCCCCAAGTGCTATACGCATGCCACAATTATGGTCTGTGTCTAATCTCTTCAGCACAGATGATCGTGCTGAACCATAAACGATACTACCATAATCTAATTTGGAACGGATGAGTGCATGATAAAGTCGCAATAACACTGTACGATCCGCTCCCCACGATTTTCCACGTAGTACCCGCAAGATATTTAAAGATCGGTCACATCGTGCTTTCAGTTGTGCTATGTGCGACGACCAACTAAGTTTTCTATCAAATATCAATCCAAGGAACCTCGTCTCATCTGCAAAAGGTAGTAGATCAGCGCCTAGCCGGAGCCTTGGAGGTAGTCGACTCTGCTGACGCCAGAAGTTAACACAGATGGTTTTCTCAGCGGAGAATCGGAAGACGTTCTTTAAACTCCAACTCTTAAGATTGTCCAAGGTGGTCTGTAGACGGTGCTCTAAAAAAGGTGTGCGCTGAGATGTACAGTAGACGGCAAAGTCGTCTACAAATAGGCATGACGAGACCCCCGGAGGTACACATTTCGCGAAAGAATTAATCGCAATAGCAAACAACGTAACACTTAGTACCGATCCCTGTGGTACACCGTTCTCTTGAACAAAAGGATTCGATAAAACCGAGCCAACCCTTACTCGGAATACGCGGTCTTTCAAGAATTCCTGAAGGAAGAGTGGTAGGTGTCCACGTATATTCCAGGTGTGCAGAGTACGTAGCAACCCTGCCCGCCAACACGTATCATAAGCCTTTTCGAGGTCAAAAAATATTCCGACTGTTTGGCAGTTTTTAAGAAATACGTTCATAATCTGTGTCGACATGGACACAAGAAGATCCACTGTTGAACGGCGTCGTCGAAAACCGCATTGGATGTTATTCAGTAGGTTGTGCGTTTCCAACCACCATACCAACTGGCCATTTATCATGCGTTCCATCACCTTGCATACGCAACTGGTGAGGGAAATAGGACGGTAGCTAGAAGGGAGGTGACGGTCCTTGCCAGCTTTCAAGATAGGTATAATGGTGGCTTTTCGCCACTTGTCAGGAAACGTAGCATCAACCCAAACATGGTTATAGACCTCAAGCAGAAATGCCTTACCTTCAGGTGAGAGAACACGGCACTGGGGCGGGTTTTTTCCGGGATCTCCGGTTTACCCCGCCATCTCATTCCACCGGTGCTCCATCTTCATCTCATATATCATCAGTGCCATCGCCTGCGGTGCCGTATGTAGTAAAAGCGGGCGTTAAACACTACACATTTCATTTTTCAGGTGAGAGATGTAACATTTGAACGTGGATTCCGTCCGGTCCTGGTGCTGTCAGTCGCGATGATGAAAGAGCATGTTCTAACTCTGCCAAAGTGAAGAGGCGGTTATAATCTTCAAGGTTTCTGGAACTAAACACGAAACCTTGAGATTCTACCTGAGTCTTAATTGAGATAAACTCAGGAGAATAATTACTTGAGCTAGACACCTGAGCGAAAGCACAGCCGAAGGTGTTAGCCACGACAAACGGATCAACAACTCCTGCAGTTGTTTTCAGACCAGCGATTGGCAAGTGGGTTGATTTTCCGGCCACGCGCCTTAACCTATCCCATACAACAGATGAAGGTGTACATCTGTTACAAGATGATACAAAGATGTTCCATGAGGTCTTCTTGCTATCGTTAATTATTTGCCTAGACTTTGCACGCGCTTTCTTGTACTCAATTAGATTACTTAGGGTAGGGTGTCGTTGGAATACCCTTAGAGCACGTCTACGAGCACGAATAGCTCTCCGGCAGTCGTTGGTCCACCATGGGACAGGAAATCGACCGGCTTGGGTAGCCGAACGTGGAATAGACTGTTCTGCTGCGGAAAGAATTTTCTCTGTGAGATGATCAACTAAATCATTCACAGAATCGTGCTCGTTGTAATCAAAGACAGCCAACTGGGTGTAAAGGTTCCAGTTGGCACGATCAAAGCGCCATCTAGGGATACGTGAGGGAGACACATCTTGTGCTAAGAGACTAAGAAGACATGGGAAGTGGTCGCTGGAATGTAAATCAGAGATGACATTCCACTGTAATGAAACTGCTAACTGGGATGAACACACTGCCAAATCGATGTGCGAATAGGTGTTAAAGGCGTCTGAAAGAATCGTTGGCTCTCCGGTGTTCAGGAGAACCAAGTTATTGCTCTCCAAGAATTTTGAAATGAGGTTGCCTCTCGAACATGCCCGATTTGAGCTCCAAAGTGGGTGATGGGCATTAAAGTCTCCCACTATTAGAAATGGTGTTGAAAGTTGGGAAACCAGACCTTCAAGGTCAATTAATGAGAGGTCATCTGATGGCGGTACATATATATTGCAAATGCAAAATTCGATTGATGGTAGCTTAATCCTTACAGCTACAGATTGCATGTCAGATTGTAGCTGTAACGGATCTACAAATATGTCATCCCTGAGGAGCATCATAGTGCCCCCGTGTGCAGGAATGCCCTCTTCTGTTTCAATATCACACCTCAGTGGTGTGTAGCGTCTGATTTTAAACTTGTCTTGTGGTCGTAGCTTAGTCTTTTGTAAGCATACCAACAAGGGGTTATGCTTACTGAGCAAAAGTTCCAGTTCTGGTCGATGTGCTCTTAAA
This sequence comes from Mantis religiosa, assembly GCA_030765055.1. Taxonomy (NCBI): domain Eukaryota; kingdom Metazoa; phylum Arthropoda; class Insecta; order Mantodea; family Mantidae; genus Mantis; species Mantis religiosa. The sequence goes on from CM060955.1 coordinate 43,236,461, forward strand.
CCTCGTATGTTCCATTGAAGGATAGTCATGGCGATAGTAATGGGATATGTCAAAGTACACACATTACGTAGGTTTCAGCGGTGGTCGGATCAATTTGCCCTTTTTCTTAGATGTAGGGCTAGTTTCTGCAGGTTTATCCTGCCTCTTCTTTGCTGCGGATGCAGCAGCGTGGTCGGATATTTCCTGCTCCATATCTTCTATGGAAAAGGCCCGTTTTCCTTCTACAACTTTCGCTTCGAGAGGCTCGAAGCGATTGGAAATGCCGACCGACGTAGATGACTGTCGCCGGTCGGAGTCCTCCCCAGAAGATGACTCCGACGATGATCTCGGAGATGCTCTTGGACTTCGTTTCTTGGACTTTTCTGGAGCAGGCTTTGTGTTTTCTTTCAGGAAGGCAGTTCTATCATACTGAGTCTTGAACTTGATCTCTGGTACTTGGTACACAATGAGCTATTTCGTCCTGTTGTTAGACGTCGATGCTTTGTCAGGTGACTTCACTGACTTGTTCTTATTTTCAGTAGTCTTAGATGGTGTTCTCGGAGCTTTAGATGGTTTACTGATGCTCTTGGTTGCGATCTAGGCACTAGAACTTTCTCTGATATAGTTGCCCCGTTTCGGTGACGGAGTAGCCGCCACAGAGCTGTAGGTATGGGAGGTGGTTGAAGAGGGCTTGTGCATACAAAGACGTTTCCGGGCTTCCGAAAAGGATACCTTTTCTTTAACCCGGATCTCCTGAATAGCTCGCTCTTCAATATAACGGGGCATTCTCGTGAACTTGATGGATGTTCACCGCTACAATTAACGCATGCTGGAGGTGATGTACATGCATTTTCATGCAAGTCGTCTCCACAGCTGACATATAAAGGTACGCCTTTACAGAATGCACTAGTGTGACCAAACCGCTGACATTGGTAGCATCTCAGAGGGTTAGGTATGTATGGTCTAACCTCTATCACTTCATATCCTGCCCTGATCCTTTGAGGGAGATCTACCCGATCAAAGGTCAAGAACAGTGTACGAGTAGGAACCATATCCCCTCGCTCTCTCTGTTGGACACGATAGACTGCAGTTACACCTTCTTCCTGAAGGTTCTCCTGAATATCCTCGTTGGACATTCCATCCAACACGCTAGTGTTTACAACACCACGTGAGGAATTCAGGGTCCTATGCATCCCCACTTTGACTGGATAACTGCCCAGCATGTTGGCTTTCAGTATCTGTAGTTGCCTGGTATGCTGTAGTTGCTTCCACCAGCAGCGTGCCATTTCTAGATTTTGTACATGATTTAACAGCACCAGCTATTTTGTCAGGACCTTTCTGTATCACAAACGGATTAACCATTAAAAAAGTTCTACCTCTCTCTGTCCTTTTGATAACTAAGTAGCGAGGACCACACTCAACTACTTGTTTAACAGTGTTCTCAAACATGTCCTTTCCACGTTTCATAGTTTTTTGGGGGTGTAAGTTTACCATAATAGTTGGTCTAAGTTTCATCCCCCAGTGCTCCCCACCCACCACTGAGGCCAACAAGGGGTCATCCCACTGGGATGACAGGGCTACACAGGGGATATAGCGAGCTCACCGTCCCACTCACCCGGGAGTTCGGTACAATACCTAGTCCTGGCCGATTGATTAGGGGTGGGTTAGTCCCTAACCTCCCATTTAGGCGAAGCAGAAGCCAAAGTAGTGTATTAGAAATGCGAACCCTCCCCGAATTCAGAACACTGCTACGAGCTCAGATACGCATCCCTCAACCACCAGGACAAACCTTTCCACCGACATGGGTCTCCACGCACGGCCTACACGTGGGTGGGCCTATTGACCGTCTCCCTCAACCACGAAGAGGAGCCCACACGAGGGAGACTGTTGGTTCGGGACCCCGGGTGCACCAAACCTGTACCTACTGAAGTAGGCCCCTGGGGGGGCTGTCCTGTTAGCAAAGGGGCCAGGGCCCAGATGGAAGGTAGCCCAAGATGTATTTGTTTAGTACTCAAAAGTTATACCATATCAATTAGACAAGTAAAAAGTAAAATTAACATTTTTCTATTGAAGCTAAGGGAACGTAGAAGAGAATGTTGATATGCTTGGCAGATTTAGAAATCATCATATTAGAAATACCTGTAAAGAAAAATGTAATATATTGCACCTAATAGCACACAGTATTCCAGGTGAATGGTGTACTTTATGAGACTCATCCAAAAAGTAAATTTCTCTGAGGCCATGAACAGAAACAATACATGATATAATTGAGATTTATTGGAACAGATAAAGATAGTGTTAGCTATTTTTCAATATAACTATGTTGGAGTCACCATGTAACAACCACTTTTACCACTCTATCTGTCTGTCTGAAAATGCTGACTTTGAGAGTACAGGAATTTCTTGAGGTTCTGGAAAAGATAGCTCTGGAATGAAGTCTGGACTATATGGTGGATAATCAAGTACCTTCCAGCTGAACATTTACAGGAGCTTCATTGTCCATCAAGCAATGTGTGGTCAAGCATTATCATGCACAAGACAACGAGCACGCTTCTCATGCTGCTTGTTAGTATGTTATCCTTCCTTATGAAGATTTTTTTTTTTTTTTGGTTGTAATTTACATCCTCCAACGTTAAGTCATATCGGACAATGAATGAAATGGGTGAAATGATGCTCAAATGAGTCCGTAGACCATAGAACTTAGAGTTATCCGACATTTGTCTTTCAGGATAAGGGAAAACCCCGGAAAAACCTTATTCAGATAACTCACCCTACCCGAGATTCAAACTTGGGACCTCTTGAACGTGAGGCAGACATCCTACCACCACGCTACCGAGGCAGGCTACCTTATGAAGATTTACCATTTCAAACATCTTAAGAAATTCTGATAATAGGGCTGCAGGCCTATAGTTTTCCTTTCCTTTTTTTAACTAACGTCCTCCAAAATTAAGTCATATTAGCCATAATAAATGGTGAAAGAAATGGATAAAATGATGCTCAAATGGGTCCAGGTTCCATAGAGCTTAGAGCTACCTGACATTCATTTTTCAGAATAAGGGACAACTCTGGTAAAACCTTATTTAAAAAACTCACACTGACCAAAATTTGAACTCACATCTCCTGAACTTGTGGCAGATATGCTACTATCTACACTACAGAGGTGGGCATTATCTTTCCTGTTTTATTTTGGCCAACTTTAAGCTGGAAATTCTATGTGCTTTATACATAGCTTAATTATGTAGTCTGATATTTCATCTCTTGCTGATTACATTTTATTTTTCAGGCCTTTTAGTATTGTTACTGTTTCATCCGCTGTTGCAGCTAAGACAAAAAAGAAGTTCATACAGCAACTTATGTCACCTATATTACAAGGTAGTCATTATGGCCCAAAACATTACAACTAGTGAGTCGAACAACTACTACAAAATCCAGAATATACAACCCTAGCAAAAAATACATTAAAGAGATACATAGAAATCACCAGAAAAGCAATTAAAAAACCACCATAATTCCAGATAAGGTAAAAAGCAGCATAATTTTAAACGACCCTAATTTGCCAAAATTATACCGCCTATTGAAGATCCACAAGACGGATAACAGCATGCAACCCATAATTAACAATATATATGTCCCGACTTACAAACTGGCAAAATGGTTGGTGGTAGAATTTGATAAGTTTGAAAAGTTTGAATCGCTAAGCATAAAAAATTAATTGGATCTCGTAAAGAAAATTGAAAACACTGTTATAAAAACTGGAGAGGTGATGGTATCCTTCAATATCAAGTCTCTGTTCACAAGCATTCCAGTTGAAAATATACCAAAATTGATGAAAGGTTGGTTATCCAAAAGCAATGCTACAGATGATAAAATAGAAGAATACATCAAACTAACCATCCTATGTATTGGACAAAACAGCTTCATTTTTCCAGCAAGATCTTCCAACAAACTGTAGGCTTGGCCATGGGTAACCCATCGTTAGCTAATATGTTCATGAGTAATTTAGAAACACATATTACTAAATCGTTTGCACAGATTTTCAAATGTTGGCATAGATATGTCGGCGACATGTTTGTTATAGTTCCTAAAAGACTAACTGATGATGCTATAAAGTTGCTAAACCTGTAAAAAACGATTTATAGTTTTCACCACTGAAATAGAATAGGATGGATGAATACCTTTTCTAGATTTGAAAATTATAAGAACAAAAACAGGATTAGAATTTGGAATATATGGAAAAGCAACACATTTTGAAAATTTTATTAAACGTAACCCATTTAACCCATTACAACATCAATATGCAATCTTCCACAGCTAGTTCACAGATTAATCAATATGCTGCTAACAAAAAGAGAATATGAACAGCAATACACACACGTACACCAGGTTGCCAAATTGAACAACTACAATACTAATTTCATCAACAAATTGATCTACAGACACAAAAGAAACAAAAACTTAAAGGAAATTACTACACTGAAAAAACTAGAAAACCCAAACAGCAGATATGGCAAATTTATCTTTCATCCAAAAATTTTTCAAGAAATTTGAAAAGATATTTAAGAACTTCAACAAAAATTAGCCCCTCAGAACAAACAAAACAGCCGCATCTTACTAAACCATCCTCTGAAAACTAGCACAACAAAAATTCAATTATCAGGCATTGACCAAATGAGCTGCCAGGATTGCAACAAAATATACATTGGGAAGAGAAAATGAAATCTAGAAACAAAAATGAAAGAACACTTCAGAAATATTAAATTCAAACACATGGACAAGTTTGCCATAACACATCACTTTTGGTCTGAGAATCACATCAAGCAAGATATAGAATTGATCAAACAGGCAAAGAAATCTCTAGAACTGCAGATTTGGGAAAACGTATTCATTACTAAGAAACAGAACCTCCTGATGAATTTTGAAATTCCCGCCATGGATGATGTCATAAAACTTACCAGATTATCCAATGGCAGCACAACACCAAGCCGGAGGCAGACACCGGTTGCACCATCAGTCGACCACAGAACTGAGGATAGGGAAGAAGCTCCCAGAAAGTAGTCTTCATAAAAAACTTGTAAGTGGAGAAAAGTGTATATGAAGTTGACGCATTTGCCTAATTTTAATAATTATGTCACCTAGTTTATACCCCTTTTCCTCTCCTTTAAAATGTGTTTTTACCAAATGGTCTAAACCTCTGAAAAATATTATTGTTGATCACATTGTTGGGGTCTGTCATTTTCTCTGATTTTGTATTTAATTCTTTCTTATTATTTTCTCTAACACTCCCCATTTCCTGTTTATAATTTTCCTTGCTGCCTTTGTTTTATTAGTGGCCGCATCTATGTACCATCATTCTTTATTCTTTTAGCTACTTTTAAAATTTATTGTACTCTGAACAATATCTATGTACTAATTTTTCATTTCTATATTTAGTGCACCCTCCTTCTCTAGTCTATTAAGCAATTTTACTTTCTCATTACTTGTAATAATTCCTTTCATAACCCATGTCTTCATTTGACTCTCTAGGGGATATAATTTCACAAGGAAAACAATGTTTTTTTTTTTCTTTTAGTAGTTTATTTATAGTCACTTTAACCATGTAGGTCTTATTGCGACTCCTGGTTTACATGTTACAGATTACATTTACATGATTAAGTTTTACGTTATTACATTACATTTACATGTATTATTGTTGAACAACAGTGAAGAGTGTAAAGACACACAAAATACTAACATTTCAACAGTCATAGGTTTGAAAATAATCCCGTGTCTTTTAAGAACTTAATGATGTTATGAATAGATGATGGCGTCAAAAGGGCTTGTTTGACCTTGTTGGCAATACCATGGTCCTGACGCTGTTGGTTGTAAAGGAGGCAATCGATGATGACATGCTTCACAGTTAGTGCACACTTACACGCAGTACAGGTGGGAGGTTGTTTGTTTTTGAGAAGCTAGCTGTGAGTTAGTTTGATGTGACCTATTCTTACTCTTGTCATTACGATTTGATTTTGCCTGCGAAGATTGTAGATGTAGTACCTACTGTCCTGCTGACGTTATTTCATGAAGCTTACTGAGGGGATTTTGAGCCAATTTATCTTCCAGTTTTGGTATAATTTGGTTTTGACGAAAGAAATAAAGTCAGTATGGTGTAGCTATTTCACTATTATGTTGAGAAAGATTAGTAGCTTCTTTAGCAGCCAGATCAGCAATTTCATTGCCTTGGATACTCCTATGCAAAGACACCCACATAAAAAAGACTTCTTTACCCTCCTTCTTGATTTTGTTGTAGAGTAACTTAATTTCATTTACAATAAACATGTGCAATGATGGACTGCCTATGGCACTTAATGCATTTTTACAGTCCAAGCAAATTATAAATGAGTTGTTGCAAGTGTTTAGTCTGAAATGTGCAACATTGCTTGGGGAAAAAAAAAAAGAAAAAAAAAGAGAAAAAAAAAAAAAGTTGAAATAATGGGAACTGTAAAGATGCCTTAAATTTGCTGTTTGCACATTTTGCTATACTATTTCTTCCCAATTTTCCTTTGCTAGTAAGTACTAGAACTCTGCTACACTTTCAGTACTAAAGTTTCTTTTACGGACACTAATTGGTTTTTGTGGATTTATAACTGCTTCTTGCGCATAATGATCTGAAAAATCCCATATCTAAAACCAATGCTTTTATCTTCTTTAAGTATTTAGTCCACATTCCAATTGCCACAGAGGATTATATTTACTTATTAGATTTTTTATCATACAATCTAATTTACTGATGAAATTCTCTATGTTGTCCTCTGTTGATCCATACATGCAAATAATAAAGCTTTGAGATTAATTTGGTCTGTGATAAAGAATTCAAATTTTCTTTCTTCACTTAATTTGTTGAGAAAAGTTACTTTATTTGCACGGATGCTAAGTTATAATGTCAGCTAAGTGGGCTGATGAGAATTTCCTGAACTGATATAATTTGTAGTATCTTTACAAATGGGAAATTTGGAAAAGAAATTTGGGTCAGGTTATCTTACATTAAACTATATTCTTTCTTGAATGATGATAGACATTTAAGGAAAGTTATTCAGTAATAGACATTTTTCTTAAAATAGAAACAACAATATTTTTCAAGTAAAGGGAGAATCCATGTTTGCCTTGTATACTGGAAAGATATACAAATTAAGGGCTAAATTTGACAAGTTTATCAAATATAATTATCTGTGTGACATTTTAAATTGAACATCCAAAGTTACAGAAATTACTCTTTGAATTTATTGTAGTTAGCATAGCTGATGCAATGAAAGCTTGCTGATCTACCTGAAGCACAGGGCATTATTTAGAGTAAGGCAACCCGACTTTGTCTGAGTTGTACCAAAGTCTTGCTCAGCAGCCATTGACAAACTTTCATTGGGTTACATCTAGTCATGCACAGGGACGTATTTAAGGGGGGGTCCAGGGGGTCCGGACCCCCCCCCCCACAAATGAATTGTCATTCCGAACCTTTAATAAATAAATAGTTGAAATAAAACTAAGTTTAAAATGAATTGAAAAAGTTTATTTAAGTTTCTCTTCTTAACGTCTCTACTCACTGTACAAAACAAGGCCGCCTAGTGCAATGAAAACTCTTAATAAGTAGATAGAGTCAACATGAAAAATTCAATGCCACGGCCGGGATTTGAACCACGGATCTCCTGGTTTTCGTCCACTCGCTGTTACTCCATTTGACTCATATATTTCCCCGGTAAAACACCAGAGGCTCTCGCATCCGAGATACACCGTTTGTGGCGACTTACCATTGTAAGTACTTGCATTGTATTACTGTGATGAAACCTGATGAAGCGAGGCTTCATCACAGTAGTACTTACAATGCAAGTACTTACAATTGTAAGTCGCCACAAACGGTGTATCTGGAATGCGAGAGCCCCTAGTGGTTTACCGGGGAAATATACGCGTCAAATGAATTGAATGTCATGACAGCAAGTTGGCCATGATAGCTCAATGGGATTTGAAGCACGGATCTCCTGATTTCCGTCCAGTCGCTCACTGGACGGAAATCAGGAGATCCGTGCTTCAAATCCCGGCCGTGGCATTGAATTTTTCATGTTGACTCTATCTATGATAAACCTTAGCCTATGTACGGCTAGTGTGAAGAAATGATTAATTTCCATCAATTAATTAAAATCTTAATAAGTAATTTTATAAAAAAATAATAATAAATAGTTTCAGAAGAAATAAACATTTCTGAGAAAAATATTAGCAACAAATGACTAAATGATCAAATAAATTTGAAACTGTGACTCTTTCTTTTGTTCCCGACTGTGCACTTCTAGCTTGCCCTCAGGACTGTCTTCAGAACTGAGTTATTTAAACTGAAACAAGGGTCATTGACTAAAGTGAGTAAATATCTTCTTTTGGATGGAAGAACTTTCGTCAATTTTCTGTTCTCAGAAATATGTCTACTGATTACGATTAAAATGCTGCATGTTTGAGACACGACAATTTTGAATTTCTGGGGAAAAGGCGATAAACACCTCTGTAATTTCTATGATTATTTAACTAAGAAACCAGGTTATCATAGATAAAAACATCAGGTTAAAGGAGAACGTGGAGCTCATAAAATACGCAACTCCCGTAATTTCTACTTCCCTCGTATCAGCTATTTTCGAAACATCTCATCCTATATAACAATTGTTATGCACATTTAACAGTCTCAAAATTGCTCGTTGCATAATTTCATAAGAAACCTAGTATTTTATTTATTTTTAATACTTTAACGTCCTTTAACTGGATAATCATATTGGGCAGTAAATGAAACGGGTGATACCATCACATCAGTCTAGAGCGACTAGAACATAAGATTTACCCGACAATCGTCTTATTAAGATAAGGGAATACCCTGTAAAAGGTCCTATTGAGAAAACTATCTTGATCTCGATTGGAAATCGCTTCTGCGGTGCCCAACTTGCGCTCATATGAGCAAAGGTGGATTTTTTCACTTCACCCCACCTCCTCATGAAAGCATTTCCCTTTTTCTCGCTCTCTCTACTTAATGGAACGATGCGTCTTATATTCGCAGACAGTGGGTGGAGCTAAACCCTCCTTCCCCTTACGCGGCAAGTTTGGCCAAGATCTCTTCACCAGGAGTCAGACACGCTACCACCAAACTATGGAGGCGGGCTCCAGTTGAAATCATTTATAACCAAACAGTTTGCCTGATGACGATACGCAATGGAGCAATCGTGCTTTATATGAGTTGCGAAATTGTGAGAACCAGAGAGACTCATGTCAGTGTACGGGAATACGGGATCAATGTTTATTGCCTCTACCACGTGCTTAGTAAGCACAAACGTGTTACATTCCATTTAAAAAGTTGATATTGAGATGTCATCAGGAATGCAAGTTTTGAGGACACCAGAACAGGGGGAAAAAAACTTAAAAGTAAATGTCTGCGCGCGCGCTCCAGAACCCAAATATTGGAGGAATATAAAATGTAGGATTTAATTTCGTTATCTTTCAAGGATGCGAAACGAAGACTTTCAATAAAATCGTCCGAAAATGGCTTCAATAATTTTAATTTAAACACTACATATTTAAGATAGCTGCATAACAAATAGAATGCCTATTGTGAATTTTCTGAGGATAAACCCTGAAGTTTGCTTTACTGGAAGTGAAGTCTGTATAACTATTCTAAACCTAACAGATAAACGAAAAGTTACTGCACAAGTAACTGGTTAAAATACACAAATAATGTCAATTATAATAATGTATTGCAAAGTTAACTAATTCCGATACATTATTTATTAGTGATTAAAATTCTCAGATACTTACTTAAAGGTATGTAATTTTTAACTTCTAAGATCCTATTCCCTTTTTCATTCAATGAGAACTAATACTTCAAATGCATCAATTAGTGGTTCGTTTTTAAATATCTGATTGCTGCTTATATCACTTTAGCCCAGGTATAAGAACAAAAGTGTGCAATTAAAGGTCTTTCTATAGACTTTATCCAAAGAAACAAGACAAAAACAAGCTTTTCTGAGAACGATTTGTAGAAGATTGGGTGAAGAAAGTAATGTGAATGTAATATATTACATCTGTTTTTAGTTTTACTAACGTGATAAAAATACATCCCTGATGAATTATTAAAAGCAAATAATTCAACGTAGATTTTTGGACCCTCCCGGAAATTGACTTCTGAATACGTGCCTGGTCATGCAGTAAAATTACTTTTGTGCAAGGGATTTTTACAGATTTTTTTTCCATTCCTATACTGTTTCTGTCAACAATTTTGGATGACTCAGACAAAACATTGGACATAGTGTGTGGAATATGATTGGAAAGGGAAGTAAGTTTGCAAACTTCTGTTTGTAGGTCTCATCTTAAAACTGAATAAGAATGTGAAAAAAACTTTAAGATTAGCTTAAAACCTGCATTTAGAGTTATGTGACCACTTTCAGAACCTCTATATTTGGGGTTTAACTTTACATATTTTACAGTTGTGTTTTGTTGCTCCAAGGTTGTGGCCTTGGCTGCTACTTCTTCAGTCTAAAAAAGAGTCCCTTGAATATTCTTTGTGGCTTAGAGCCCTCAATCTCTCTGCTAAAGTTTGTAGCGTATTTGTAAGTCCTCAACCTTGGGTTATACTTTGTAAAGAAAACATCATAAAAGTGATCTGTGTGCAGATCATGGCTTTATAAATACATCAACTCTGAAAGCAACTCTTAGTATTTTCTAGTAATTATTATTCATATTCTAGTCCTCTTAGGGAGTACCCAAACTCCAAAGTTTATGCAAAGTCATTTAAGACATATGAGTTCTTATTAACTTATTGGTAAAGTAAGCATACCTGTAGATCTGATTCATATACTTCCTCCCAGTCTCTTTTTACAACAAGTTCAACAGTGTGGGTGTTGATATGAGGTTTATCTATGCCTTTCGAAAAACATTTGTAGAAGCCTTCCTCAGCTGTTGACACACTCTGTGGCAAAATTAATCATAAGAGAGTTACATTTCCTGTCATTGTCTCTAAACTATAGGTTTCCTGTGAATTAATATGTAAGCATAGGGACAGGCACTTCTAAAATTAGCAGTAAATTTAGTTTAAGTCTGAATCTTGCTCATAGGACAAGTCCAGCTTGTTTTGAGAACAAGTAATATAATCTATTTGTTTTAAAGAACACATTACTTTAGACTTACTAAATAACAAAACCAGTAATTACAATAACACACCGAAAGCTACAAAATAAAAAAAAGTTCCCAAATTCAGGTATGCTGTAAATTTTAGTCGATTACTTACCCTTATAAAGAGTTTTCCAGTCAGTACTTCATAATTATATTTTGATTTATTAATTTCATTTGTTGGGCCAATAACATTATCTCCTGCTATTTGCCAGAATTGAAAAATATGATCTTTGTCATTGCTACCACAAGTTAAAATTGCATTGCTTCCAACATTTACTTCTAAAACAGAAACTTGACCAACTGTAGCATCCAGAAGTGCAGCCCACATGCTTAAAACTAATGCTGAAGCAATCCCCATATCCTATAAAGAAAAGAATATGTTTAAAATTAATGTAAAGCACAGAATTTTGGAGTGGATGTAAAAATGTTCTGATAATGATATATTGAATGTATCACTTACAACTGAGATGAAAATAAAGATTTTTCTTTTGCTTATTTGATTAACTTAATTTTTTTTTATTTTTATCAATTTGTTTCTTTTTCTTTTAATCATTTGGGTTTATAGGTTGTATGAGTGTACATTAACTAACATATTACCAAATAATTCCTAGCATTGCATTGTCAAAAGATCATTAAGTCCAACTATAGAGAAGATTTGCGCTCTAAGTATGGGCGGTATTTTCTGCAACAATGGGAAAGCTCTAGTCCATGTGCATACTGTATTGAACATCCAGGTACCTAAATTCAAATACTAAATTTGTTTAAATGATGCAATGTAAAAGTTGTAATTATATTGTAGGTCTTAAAACTTTCACAGTGAGTGTTATTTGTTAAAGCTTCATGTGAAGCTTTAATTTGTAATTATATTATTTAAAGTGACTTAAATAACTAGTGTTGGGAAATATATGAAAATGCATGGTTTTACTGAAAGGTCATATCTCAATGAAACTTTATCCATTTTAAGCTGATTTAAGAGATATGAACATGGCTGTTACTGCATATTTGTGCATATTTTGTGTGTCAGTGCATATTTTGTACATATGTCTTAGATTATATCTAAAATCTATCAGTTTTTGTGTCAGGTTACCTGGATAATACCATTCTTAAAAACGACACATCTCTTTCTTAACTCTCTAGGTATACTGTATTGTACTTGGAACCATTAGACTTGCCATTGCAAAGAACTTTCAACCTATTTCCACCCTGTTCCAGTAATTGTAAACAGAGGTACAATTAGAGGGTAAATATACTTTTTTGCATCTTAACATTCTTGGAAAAGGGTAGTTTCTCTCCCAAGTGGCTAAACGCAAAGGCTCAATGCAAAGGCTCAATGCAAAGAGCTTTAAACCTATTCCCATCAAGAAAGACACAACTAGAGCGTAAGTACTTGTGTCTTTCTTTTTGCTTCTTAACATTCAACAGTTTCAATTCCATCTCACTGATATATTGGCCTTGGAATCATTAGGCTCAGTGCAGAGAGTTTTCTATCCAGTCATCGTAAAGAAAGAGATAAATACAGCATAAACGCTTCTCTTTCTTTTTTTTTTTGAACTGACCAAGGTTACGGCATTGGAAAGCATTTGTTTTTAATTTTTTTTTCTTTTTTCTTTTTGTTTTACACCCTCCAATGTTAAGTCATTTTAGATGATGAATTAAATGTTTGAATTAGTCCAGATGGAGATTTGAACCACGTATCTCCCGATCTCTGTCCGGTTGCTCTTAATAATTGAGCTACTATGGCCAACATACCAACATGACACTAAATTCTCCAACTTACCGGCATGTTTCCCAGTAAACCACTAGGAGTTCTCATACACAATGAGATGCACACCTTCTTGTGGCAACTTACTATGCTTTAAGTACTTAAGTCCAGGCTTCATAGTTAAATCACTATTTTTTAGGTAAATTGATGGAAATTAATTATTTCTTCCACACTAGCCTACAAAAAGATGTGTATCTTTTACACACATCTGATCGCAGGCCAGATTACTTGGACCCGCGATCACTCCTCTCCCCTCTGCACACTTTGCCAGTACCGTGTCTCTACCTTCCTCGCACCCCCTTCTCTTCTTCCTACATCGCTCACAGCAACACTTGGGGTCTGCTAGTTGCGGCCCATTACATGAAGTTTTAGCATTCGTATGATTGTTGTTAGAATCTTGTTTGGGGGACAAATTAGTGTAGTTCTAAAATTAATAGAGTGGATTATTTATTGAAAAGTCCCTTTCATTCATTAAAGATAGAAGAATAATTTTAAATTAAACAATTAGGTTCACATCAACTGAAGAACTGTACATTTATGCAACAAGATGGAAAAAAAGTGACTTTATGTAATAGTCTGTTTAATAAGAAATTGTGGTTAACTGCAAGTGAGGAGAAATGAGGTATCTTTCGCTTTTACTGTTTGTTATTTGGTGGTGAAAGGATGGCATAAGGTTGTATGGATCTCAAACACTTGATAGAACGTATTGCAAAACACGAGGCAAGTACACTTCACTTACAAAGTGTCTGTAAATTTAAATTATTGGGAACTGTAAACATTGCTGTTCAGATTGATTCTGCACATAAAATATCAATCCAGACACATAGTGAACTAACCACTAAAATAGATACATACTGAACGAGTGTTAAGTGTGCATAAGATTTTACGAAACCTCTCACTCAAATTCTTGTACACAATTGAGTTTTACACATTTTGGTTTACACAGAGTACATTCATGTGAAATGAAGCTCATATCTCAAACATACGATGGTGTCTGGTAATGAGCGATAGCCACGGAAGTGTCCTGACTTTGATGCAGGACTCTTTCCCATATACCAGCTATGCTCACCAGTTAAATTTTGCTATGGGAAATGCTTGTTCCAAAAACATTAACTCAGTTAAATTGTTTTTCGGCAACATTGGTGAATTCATATTCTTCCCCTCTTTACCAAAACGCAGTGACCTGTTGCGTTCAGTTTGCAACAAATACATTCCAGCTGCTTCTCAACAAGATGAAACTTTCAATCATGGGTTGTGAACAACGTTCATGAAAATATAATATATCTATATTTACTACAGTTGTTTTAGAAGATTGGTCAGGAAGATGAGTGAGTGTGTGGTGTTTTAGGGCCCGTCGACAACAAGGTCATTTGGGCCCAAAGTTAACACTAAGAGCTAAAAGCTACACAAACTAAGCTAAAAAGTACAATAAAATAAAAACACTCAACGATTAAAAGTACATCAAAAAAAAAAAAAAAAACTCATCCCAGGACTAATAATTTAATATCTCTAAAATTAACAAATATAAAATCCAAGTCAGACTTGTTTATTAAAACCGATTTTAGCAACAAACCGCAGTGCCTTAACCACGGCCACTGGGTCGTCCCCTAAAACACCGAGCAAGTTAGTCCCCAAGCCCAAAGACTGGCGAAAAGGGGCGTACTGCGGGCAATCGAGAAATACATGCCGCACAGTGAGGCGTACTGCACACGGAGCACACACAGGGGCCGGTTCCCCTCTTAACAGATGGCCATGATTGAGTGGGATGATGCAACAATACGGGCAGCTCTGGGTTTTACGAATTTTCCAAATAATCCACATTTTTGTTTCTTCTAAAGTTTTTCTACGATATTATCACACATTCTGATATAATTCAGATGCACGTGACGATAGTGTTGCAGTAACTAATGCTTTACAGTATTTGAATCAGCTGTGTCTACATGCGGCATCCCAAGCAGTGACACAGATGATACACGAAATAAAGAGGGTGCATCGGTGGAATGAGATGGTGGGGGAAACCGTAGTACCGGGAGGAAACTCGCCCCTGCGTTACTTTGTTCACACAAATCTCTCACGTGGTTGCCTGGGATCGAACCCGGGCTACTTTGGTGAGAGTTGACTGGTCTGACCACTCGGCCACGGTGCGGCCGTTGTGTGTGAAATTCGTGAGAACACTAGAAGATACCAGGTTGATGATATTTCTCCTCCTTCAAGAAAGCGACCGAATTACGGTTCTATAGCGAACCTGAATTCAGATTCCAAAGTGTGACACAGTGGTCAACCAAATGAACGCACGATTCCAACAAACACGGAGATGCGGTGGTTTTTTTTTTTTTTTTTTTTTTTTTTTTTTTTTTTTTTTTTTTTTTTTTGAAACCTGGAAAACATACCATTTTATTGTTGCAGTAGCGGTTAGAAGAACTGTAGTACATAATTTATCAAGTTATTACTAGATGGCAGCGACAGTGTCCGTCTGCGCGAGCACAAGGTGCAAGCGTGGGAGGACAAAATGGCCAGGTTGCGTGTCGAGGATGGCGACGTGTGGAGGATAGCCAAAGCCCTCAGAAAACACAGAGATCAGTACACCTCTCCCATTCACGGCACCCAGGGCCTGGCCTATGAACCCCAAGCCAAAGCCAACGCTTTCGCTGACTATCTTGAGCGCACTATGTGTCCGAGAGATGACCCCCAGGACGACAACTTTTCTGAACGTGTCCGTCGGGAGGTGCGTCGTTTCTTACGTCACCCTCCTGAGGATGCGGAAAGACTCCCTACCATCCGACCTAGCGAAGTCCAAGGCGCACTCCAACGTCTCAAACCAAAGAAGGCGGCGGGGTCGGACGGGCTGATTCCCCTAATGCTCCGCCATCTTCCCTTCAATGCGGTTCTCTTTCTGACTAGGATTTTCAATATGTGCCTCGCCCTTGGGTACTTTCCACGAGAGTGGAGAGAGGCCCGGGTGATTTGCATATTGAAACCTGGGAAGAATCCGGTACACCCTTCCAGCTACAGATCCATTAGCCTCCTCTCCACCCTTTCGAAAGTTCTCGAGAGGCTAATTCTTGCTCGCTTGTCCCCAATATTGGTAGACATTCAAGCCATTCCTGACCACCAGTTTGGTTTTCGTCCTGGGCACTCGACAGTTCAGCAGTTGCTGCGTGTGGTGGAGACCGCCGCCCTGGACTTCCAGGAAGGCACCTTCACGGCCGCAGTTTCGCTGGATGTCGAGAAGACCTTCTCTACGACATGGCATGCCGGACTCCTATACAAAATGATCCATCTGGGGCTCCCAACACAAATGATCAACATTCTACACAGCTTCTTGCGACATCGCACATTTAAAGCCTCAGTCGCGGGGAAAACATCAACACTAAGGCCAGTGAGAGGCGGAGTCCTCGAAGGCTCTGTGCTATCCCCCACCCTCTTCAACGTCTTTATGGCAGATTTCCCCACAGAACCACGAGTCGAAATGGCACAATACGCTGACGACGTGTTTCTGTTCTGCAAGGACAAACACATCCTCAGAGCCTTCAACCCCATTCAAAGACATCTCCGCCTAACACAACAGTGGTGCCGGCGTTGGCGGATGTCCGTAAATCCGGACAAAAGCCACGCCATACTTTTCACAAAGCGCCACACCCCCGCAGACTGCCCCAACTTCAGCTACCGAGGTCGAAGGATAGAGTGGTCTAACTCTGTCCAGTACCTAGGAGTAAACTTGGACAGAGGTCTAACTTTTCGCCGGCACATCAGGGACCTTTCGGCGAAGGTAAAGGGAGCAATTGCTTCCCTGTACCCAATGCTGGGGTCGACCTCGATGCCAGTCCGCATGAAGCTGTACCTCATCCGAGCGCTGGTAATCCCGGTGATGCTATATGCCTGCGAGATCTGGGGCATGGCAGCAGACAGCTGTTTAGCATGGCTTCAACGTGCACAGAATAAAGGACTGCGGTCTATCTATTCTGTGGGACGTTATTTCCCTACCAGGTTGCTCCACGAAGCATCGGGTCTTCCATACGTGGAGGATGAAATTAGGCGCCGGGCTTCAAAATTATACGCAAGTTTACCATCTCATAGAAGCGCCCTTGTCAGATCACTGGGAAATTATGACCCCACTAGACGCCGATCTAGACTGCATCGGGTCCCCCGTATGGCATGCGGGCACCCTAGATAACCCAGGAGCTAAACCTATCAGCAGCTAAAGCTGAGCTCCTCATAATTCTTCCAAGCTGTTTGGCATCTAAATTTCTCCCCAACTAAAATACAAAAAATTAAAAAAAAAAAAAAAAAAAAAATTGGGTGCTAAGTACTGCACCCTCCCCTTCAACCTGAAGGTACTTTGGTAACCTCAAAATTAGCTCCCAATCAAAAAACCTACATCACCTTCATCCTACAACATTCAATAAAAAATCCTACCTGCGGTAAAACCCTTAATGGGTGGGCACGCAGCAAAAACCTTCTGGCTGTATACAGCCAGCCAGCACGAGCGAGCGAGCGAGATGGCAGCGATAGCAGTGTTTAACAAAATGGCGGTTAGTGGTAATGAGAAAGCTTTTTGTACTCTTGAATATCAACACCGATCCGTTACTAAAGTCCAACGTTGTTTTCGGACAAAATACGTGAAGGAGCCTCCTTTCGACAACTCCGTTCGCAGATGGTACATACAGTTTGTGGATACAAGTTGTTTGTGCATGGGGCGTGCCATTGCGTCAGAAGCGGATGTGAATCGGATTAGGAGCGTTTATCCCTGTAGTCCTAAGAAATCAACTACGAGATGCAGCAGGGAACTGCAAATTCCTCAAACCACAGTATGGCGTGTCTTAAGAAGGCGCCTAAAGGTAGCCATATCGCCTACATTTGCGTCAGGAGGTGAAGCAGCACATCCAAGCCGCCTTCGAAACTATCACCTGTCATGTTGACTCGTGTGGGAAGAGATGGACTATCGAGTAGATGTGTGTAGAGTGACAAGTATCGAGTATTTGAGATGTATGCAAAAGATACTTTACGAGTTATAGCACAGTAAAACAAGATTCATTTTCCTACGTCAATTGGACTGTGAGTTATGAATTTTTGTAACCCGGGCAATCATTTAGAATAGCCCTATATATTCAGGGCGTTTGAATTATTGATCCAAAGAAATTTATTACATTTCAGAGAAAATTTTGAGCTCTGTAAGAAAATTTGCATCAAATTACAATCCCATTAGCTCCCAAGAAAAGTTAAAAAATGAACTGTGAGTGATTTATTATAATAATACATTCAAAAAGCTCTTCAGGCAGAGAACTTTTCAGTTTTCTGATACAACACTAATCCGAAAAAGCATTTTACAAAAAGTCTGCAAATTGCACTAACAACTCGCGTGTCAACGGTCAATGTAGAGAGAGGTTCCAGTACATTGAAAAGAATTAAGTCTTTTGTTAGGAACGCCATGGGCCAAGATAGGCTTAATTCCTTGGCTTTTTGTTCCATTCATAAAGAGGAAATTGGTGAAGTCCCCCCCCCCCCAAAAAAGACAGAGTGAAATGTTTGCCGTCTAGAGGAATAGACGTGCTCAGCTCTTGTACAAGTAACACTGCCACTTGATGAGTTCTGTTTTTTTTTTTATTTTTTAATATTAGTTATTTGATGTTTAAATAATATATGGAGTCTTGACAATTTCTGCTTTTGCAACTCAAAGTGACGTGTTTTAAATAGGTATAGCTCCACTTTACTTTCATTACAAGCCCCACCAAGAAAAATGCTCACGGGCTGCCACTGAGTACCTACATACATTTTTATGCTCCAAAATATTCCTATTATTCAAATAAGTTTTGTAAATCCTTTTTAAGTCTTTTGGCCAATTTAGGAACTAATAATACAAATGACTTGCATTTTCTGGCTCATCTGCAACACTCAGCAGGAAACTGTAACTTTAGGTTTTTAGAATTCCCAGTTG
Source organism: Mantis religiosa (assembly GCA_030765055.1). NCBI lineage: Eukaryota > Metazoa > Arthropoda > Insecta > Mantodea > Mantidae > Mantis > Mantis religiosa. The sequence goes on from CM060955.1 coordinate 43,255,303, forward strand.
AAATGCTCAAGGATGCTTGTGCGTTTTAATATAATATTTTGGATGTAAAATACAGAAATATGTCTGCATTTTATCATTATAGTGCTTAATTATATATATATATATATATATATATATATATATATATATATATATATATTGCATTATATTGGTATGATAAGACAAAATAAAAACGCTGAAAAGTGAGATTTAATCTTACTTTCCCGACATGGCGTTTGTTTCTACAGGTTACGAAAGACTATTTGGCGTGTAAAGCATCTTGCATACAGCTCATCCTGCTTCAGCTGCAACTCATTTCCTTAGCGTTCTAACTCTTTATCGCTCTTTATCTTTAGCTTAACACACACTCATTTATTACGTTACGTTGTGAGGACATTTCCAGCACGCGCGTACTGCAAATGTGCGAACCATGTTGGAGATGCAGAATTGTTGCCAATATGACGAATATAATTTTTTGTGGCAATTCACACCATTCTTAATATTAGACCATGCAATTAAATGCATTTTCAATGTTGAATTCAAAGTGAACTATTTGTGTGATATTGAATGCTTTATTATTCTTCATATGATTTAGCAAGAAGTATACGTAAAAGGTAAATTTAACGACTCTGTGTTTCAATGTTGTGACAGCATTTCAGTAGGAAAAGGTCTGAGCTGCAACTTTCACGAGGTTTCATTATTCTGCCAATCATCATCACTTATTTTTCATGCAATTCCTATTATGCTGTTAGCTAGAAATGATTTTAGCAACCTTTTAGTTCTAGGTACACTGAGATCAGAGAAGGTTGGCGCAATGGTAACTACTTTAAAAGCCGATAAATACGACCACTTAATTAGGTTAAAATGTGTAGGCAGACTATTTCAGAATCTATGAACATCAATTAGTGAATATTTCATTTACCTGTAATGAGTTTGTGTATTTATATTTATAGTTTCCCAATTATAGCAAATTAAACGGTACTGAAGAGGACTTCATAATGTAAAATATATATAGATATATAACTATGCACATTAGGAGGTCAAAAAAGACATAAACAAAACCACGTGCGTTTTGACCGCAGCGCTCCTTCATGGTTTGCATGACTCGCTTCACTTCTTCTAAAGCACAAACTATTGCGTACTAGGCATAGTCCAATTATAAAACTATTCACTAAGTGAACTTGTGACTAAATGAAATTAAATGTGTAGTGTTTAACGCCCGCTTTTACTACATGCGGCACCGCAGGCGGTGACACTGCTGATACATGGGATAAAGATGGAGCACCAGTGGAACGAAATGGCGGAGGAAACCGAAAGTAACAGAGAAAACCCGTCCCAACGTAGTGTTGTCCACCCCAACTCTCACTTTGCTGTCGCCTAGTATCGAACCCGAGCTGCTGAACTTGTGTAACTAGCCTAATCTATACGGCATGAAGTGGGAAATGTGGCAACAAGGAGAAAGCAAAACACTATGCATCAGCATGGCGGAACGATCAAGTGCACAAAGGGGCGGACAACGTTATGAATTGTTAAAATAATAGTAATAATAATAATAATAATAATAATAATAATAATAATAATAATAATAATAATAATAATAATAATAATAATAATAATAATAATAATAATAATAATAATAATAATAATAATAATAATAATAATAATAATAATAATAATAATAATAATAATAATAATAATAATAATAATAATAATAATAATAATAATAATAATAATAATAATAATAATAATAATAATAATAATAATAATAATAATAATAATAATAATAATAATAATAATAATAATAATAATAATAATAATAATAATAATAATAATAATAATAATAATAATAATAATAATAATAATAATAATAATAATAATAATAATAATAATAATAATAATAATAATAATAATAATAATAATAATAATAATAATAATAATAATAATAATAATAATAATAATAATAATAATAATAATAATAATAATAATAATAATAATAATAATAATAATAATAATAATAATAATAATAATAATAATAATAATAATAATAATAATAATAATAATAATAATAATAATAATAATAATAATAATAATAATAATAATAATAATAATAATAATAATAATAATAATAATCATCATCATCATCATGATAACATTAATAATGATGATAATGATAATGATGATAATAATCATGATGATGATTAATGATGATAATAACAATAATAACAGCAATAATAATTAATAATAATTAATAATAATTAATAATAACAATTATTAATAATTTTGAACCGTTTAACAAGTTCTGTGAGAAATACGCAGAACTTGCTAACAATGAAGCGGTGAAATTAACATTCAGAGTCTACAGCGCAGGCAAGAACCTTCTCCCATGTATATGTGAGTAATACCACTAATATCAACACGGTGTTGCAAGACGTAAACAAAGAAAACGTTGACTCAGTTAAACACGCAACACTGGACAGTAATAAAGTTAAATTCAATTTTATTTCTGTGGAGGGCTACAGGACAGCAGTTCGGTATCTTGAACAACATAACACAGGGTACCACATTTATCAAATTAAATCTGCACGAAATTTCAGAGTAGTAGTTAGAGGTTTACATCCTACTTGTGATGTTACCGGAGTAATGACTGAACTAAGGACACTAGCGCATGAACCTTTAGAAATGATTCCAGTTTTCTATTCTGTTACTAAAATTCTACTGCCACTTTTCTTCCTAGATATAAAGCCGAATGCCAACAATGAAATAAATGAAATGTGTAGTGTTTAATACCCGCTTTTACCACATACGGCAACCGCAGGCGGTGATACTGATGATACGTGAGATGAAGATGGAGCACCAGTGGAATAAGATGGCGGGGGAAACCGGAGGTCCCGGAGAATACCCGCCCCAGCGCCTTGTTGTCCACTACAAATCTCAGTTTGCGGTCGCCTGGGATCGAATCCGGGCTGCCAACAATGAGGAAATATATCAGCTATCAAGATTGTATCATGCTGTAATTAAAGTAGAACCACCAAAGCCCAGACGCACTGTAATTCAGTGCCTAATTGTGAAGAATATGGGCATACAATAAATTATTGCCACAAGTACGCTCGCTGTGTTAAATGTGATGGTAGGCAATCTACTACACAATGTATTAAATCTAATAATACACCCCCTATCTGCAAAGGACAGCATATGGAGATATAATCGAATTGAAAGAAGGTTATTTTCAGCAAGATGGAGCAACGTGGCATACATCTAATGACACCATGGAACTTGTAACCAGTTTCTTTGATAATCGAATAATCTCAAAAGGTTTGTGGCCCCCAGGTCCCGTGACCTGACCTCACCGGATTTTTTCTTGTGGGGGGTATCTAAAAATAGAGGTGTAAGAATAGGACACGGACAATTAATGTTCTCAAGGAATCCATTCGAACCGAAATAAGTATCATTGTCGAGGATACTCTCCGTAAAACTTCAGAGAATATGGTGAGACGAGTGTAAACATGTATAGATGCTGGTGGAGGACACTTCCAACATTTTCTCTGTGATGTAAATAGTGTAATGTAATGCGTAAAATATGAAGCTATTAACAGTGAAGCTAATAAATATATACACATATAGGAATTTGTAACTTAAAACTTCACTTATGTTATAAGAAATTGTGATTTTCTTATAAATTGTCCGGAATCGCGATTTCATGTAAAACTTTTACATGAAACAGCCGGTAACAGAGCTGTTGTCATCATTACGAACGCTAGATATTAATATGTTCTTGTTAGTACTACCAAAATCTGAAAATGAAACAAATTTAAAAACAGAATCGATTGCTGGTATTTCAAAATTAAATTAATTAAATCTTATTGGCCACCACATATAATTAAGCAACTTGAAATTAAGAGGTAATTCAGAAGATTATGGGAACTAATACAATATATTTTGCATAAAACAAATTTTAATAGACCAATCAAACAGCGCAAAGAAGGTACTCTTGAAAACAATTTAAAATCTTTGAATGCACAAAACGGTTCATTATGGAAAAAGACAAGTATTCTAAAACACAAAGAGCCAATCTATCCAATGAAGGTAAACAACAAATGGTACCCGAGACCTAAGAATAAGGTCATGCCATTCTCTGAATAGCTTTTCCAGCAATTTCAGCCCAATCCTAGTACCTTAAACGAATTTATCAGAGAAGGAAAAGAAAAAATGATCAACTATTGCAGTTATCACCTCTCAGTGAATACTTCACTCCGACACAAGGTATAAATGTCATACTACGTTCTCCTAAGGAAAAAACTCCAGAATATGATCTAATAGCACACCTTTTATTAGAGAATTTACTGAAAAAAGCCATTGTACAGCGATATACAAATATATAATGCAATTATTCGACTCACCTATTTGCCAACAAAATGGATGCATGCAATAGTCATAATGATTCATAAATCAGATAAATTAAAAGTGATTCAAAGAAGTACAGCATGCCTATAAGTCTGTTGTCTGTGTTTCCAAAAATATTTGAAAGCTTATTGCTGCCACAGCTATTAAAACAACTGGAAGAAATATTCCCCCTTTCACAGTTTGGTTTTAGATCATTACATTGAGCTACTCAATAACTTAACCACATAGTCGACAGTTATGAAGAAAAAAGAGTCTGCGTCGGTTTATTTCTCGGCACAGAGAAAGCTTTAGATAAAGTGTGGCACGATGGTCTGCTGTATAAAATTAAAGATCGTCTTTCAGACACATATTACAGAACTATTAAATCATGCTAATGCCATCGGACGTTTTCTGTAAAAATTGAAGAAACTGTGTCAAAAACTTACAGTATAGCTTCTGGGGTACCACAAGGGAGTATATTAGGACTACTTCTGTATATAGCATATGCCGCCGACTTTCCTGTGCAAGAACAGTTTGTCGATGACGTAGCAGTACTCAGCAAAGGTAACAACGAAGAAACAGCTGACCTGCTAGCCGACTTCTGTGATCAAATTCATAATTGTTGCAGAAAATGGAGAGTCCTGATGAACCATTTAAAATCAAAACTGGCTGTGGACACTCTCAAGAGAGATAAAATGGCTCAACCGATATCAATGAATGGAGTTCCAGTTCCTGTAGAGCAGTCAGTCAGATATCTTGGCTTAATTTTGGATTCGAAATTAACGTAGAACTAACGGCTATCTGAAATTACCAAGAGCTGCATACATCGCACTAGGCAATTAAAACATCTCATTTCACAATAATTTCCTTTAACTATGTAATATAAGAGAATGATGTACATGTAATTGATTAGACCTATATGGCATTATGGGTATTCTATATGGGGTTCTGCTTCACATTCTCAAATACGAAAAATACAGGTTATCCAAAACAGATTATCTCAGACTGATGACTGGTACACCTTGGTATGACTGCATGAAAACTTAAGAAATCTGGAGTCAGTGAAGTCCTCCGGAAGAGCTATAGTAGACTACAGAGCACCTTCAGCAAACATCCGAATCATCTAATTAAATTAATTCCAGCTACAGTCTGATTTTTTAAAGAAGATACGCGAAGGTCATCAAGCAAGGGACGCGAAGGTTAAGAGGGGAGGTTGTTGCCATGGTAACGTAAACAAAGGTTGCCAGATTGGATACACTGTGAATCACATGCTCCTCATATCAGTTATCGTTAGGTATGCGGGAAACAGAGTTTGCTTGAGTATTCAGTTGCGTTTTTATGGAAGCAAGACGTAGTGAAGATAGGATTAGAGGTGAACCGAGGATTCATGGCCCAAAGCAAATTCTTCCAAGAGGAAGACGAGAGTTTGCTCTTTATCAATGAATAGCTTATTCCTTTTATCCAAAAGCGACAGCCCCATGTCAGTAGATATGCTTGCATGTAAAGGAATTCCTGTGGGTCAAAAGTCCGGCATATCGGCGGCATTCATATGAACATGGTAATTGATAAAGTCGTTAATAATAGTATATTGTGACACTAATGTATACGGAACGAGCAAAGGATTGAAAAAACGAGGCGCTTGCTCCGAGTTTTTAAATTCCGTTATGTCCTTACCACATGTATATTGCACATTATTTTTTGCACTATGTGTATTTATATCAATCTGAATTTTAGTAGTTAAGATATTGGCTGAAATATTAATAAATATAATTGAAGATAAATGTTAGATTTTAGAACGTGCATCCCTATATGTGTTTCTATGTTGAAATACAAGACTTAACGAACTGTGCGGGAATGCCAACTTACGATGCATAGCAACAATAACGGCAAGTATAGAATATTAGTTACATAGTGCAAACATTGTTTAAAATAACTCACATACAACGGAGTGAATGTGTGAACAACTTATTTCTGTTATTAAAGTATACTAATAAGATTAACTGTGCATATTTTTGTTGAGGTGAGGACTCGAAACCTTGTTTATGTTTCGAGTGTTGAGAGGATAAAGAAAGGGGATCTGCGGGGAAACATTGTAACACCCACGTGGAGAAACAATGACCTTCACGTATCTTCTTTTAAAAATCAGACTGTAATTACCCTCCAAATCCTGCAATGAGAAGACTGAAAAGGAAAACACTCACCTACCTTAGACTTTCAAAGTTTCCATGGAAACTTCAGGACCATCGCTGGATGACCTCCTGAGTACATGTTTCAAATTACAGTTATTGTGCTTTGTATTTTCAAAACTGCAATGTATTTATTATACAGTAAAGTTTACTTGAATTAAAAAAAAAAAAAGCACGCAAAGAAAAATACACGGTTGGTGAGGTTAAAATTTCCGGCAAGAAAATACCAATTTTCAACTCAGATAAGAGGGATGCAGATTACGTAGCAATCAATTTTTCATCATTAGTTTGCTGATGTTGTTTATATTTATTTGGAATAAAATACATCCTTTTAATGCGGAAACACACTTATTAAAGATAGTGATAAGTGTTCTGTCACTGCGAACACGGAGTTATACAAACCGGTGTTTGTGTCTACTTTATTTACCTGGTGAACAAACTATAGTTTATAATTAATTAATTATTATAATCAACACCATAAAGAATTTCACCTTGAAATTGTTTCCGACGTTTAGTTATGTTGACACTAAGAGTGATGCTGTGTCTCTGCCCTTCGCACACATGCGCAGGCTCCTTCTTTCTTTTCTCTCCCTCTTTTCTCCAGGTGACTCAAGGGCTATATCCAGAGAAATATAACTTTCAAATTTTTTATTATATTGCAACATTTCCACTTATATAGATTAACAAGCATTTCTCGTGTGGCCAGACCTTTATAACCAACTTATGTCATTTCCCCCAAACATATACAAATATACAACTCAGGCTTCTTCATTGTCATTTTTAAACTAGCATATCACGTAACTAAATATCAAGCTTTTAAAGATAGACTGTTATAATTACATAAATACAACAACACAGTTGAAAATATCATTTTGTCAAACAAAGTAGATATTTTTTTGCACATGGTTCATCCTTTTGAAGACCTTATTGCTTCCAGTTTAGAATAAATGAAGTCTGGAATTTGAGTATTTCATATTTTAATATGTTAAGTAATGCTCTTCTTTTTGTGGTGCTTTTTTCTTAGAAAACAAAAAATGCATCCTCCATGGTTGTCTTATCGGACGATAAATGAAATGATGCTCAAATGAACCCAGGGTCCATAGAGCTTACAATCAACAGACATTCATCTTTCGGGATAAAGGAAAACCCCGGAAAATCTTCTACAGATAACTCACCTTTAGCGAGGTTCGAACTCGAGACTTCTTGAACCTGAGGCAGACTTGCTACCATCCACGCTACCGAGGAGGGCCCGTTCTGGATAGTGCTGATCCTTAGTGTACCACGGCACAATTTGCAGAAGACATCTTGCTCGATATCAATTCTTTCAGTAATAATTTACCACTATTTAGAATAATCACTAATAAACGGAAGAAATATTATTTAAAAAGGAGTATTATATAGTTTAGACTTAGATATAGCTAAAAAGAGAGCACGTAGACCACTCACCTTCTAACCATCTGTGGCTACTAGCAGGTTGAATTCAGCCTGCATGTTGTTGCTCAGTAACTATTGTGACTTTGTGGGTTCATACAATTAAAACTTCCGAGTTGCAGAAATTCAAATTGTTCTTTATCTGCGTAAAAATACCCTCACAGTAGCAGTATTACGTCACATGAACAATTAAAATCTTCCAAAGTTGTTAGACCACAACAAAGACTTCACTTTCAAAACACCAGTTTCAATTACAGCTCTCGTTACGTCTCTGTTTACAACTGTTTACGACTCTCTTTACACTGTTCCCTGGCGAGTCGCAGCTTTCTTAAATAAACCACGACTCATGTTACTAGATATTTCTGGAACAAACAAGAAATCGAATGTTCTGTAAGACAATCAAGATGTTACTAGAATTTTCTGACTTTATCTGTTTTGGCATGCCCCTTTATCTCCGTGCTATCTTTATTTGACTAGGGAAGCTGTTTATCTCCAGCCGGCCCATCTGTCCTTTATTTCTCTGCGGCTCACTATCGTAAATATTGGGTTCGCGACACTGCTCCCTCCTCAAGGCTGGTCATCCCGAACAGCACCACCGTAGAGGGCCAGACGATCCAGGTGTACCACCAACATCTTCCCTCATGGCACCTTCTGGATGCGGTAGACCACGTCGTTAATCCTCTTCACCACCCGGTACGGTCCTTGCCACGATTGCTGAAGTTTCGAGCAGTGTCCCTTGGTCCGGGTAGGGCGGTACAACCAAACCAGGTCACCTTGCTGGAAACCTTGGCTGTAGGCAAGTCGTATCGGGTCTTCATGCGGTCCCTCGCCTTCTAATGAATGACAGGCCATCTGATGAATGACGTGGAGATGGTACATCAGGTTCTCCCCATACTCAGTTACTGGCTATTTTGCGTCCGGGGATCTCCCAAAAGCCAGGTCACAAGGGAGGCGTAACTCTCGGCCGAACATTAAGCTGGCTGGCGTCATCCCAGTGGTGTAGTGTGTTGACGAACGATAGGTCAGCAAGAACAGCGGCACTTTGACGACCCAGTCTCGCTGATGGCTGGCCACGACCTTCCTCAGGTGTTCTTCTAACGACTTGATGCACCTTTCGACCATGCCATCCGAATAGGGATGCAGAGGGGTTGTGTGGGTCTTGTTAACCCCAAGTCTTTCTAGTGCCTCCTTCATTAGGTTGGACTCAAAATTGGTATCCTGGACCCTATGGAGCTCTAACGGCACCCCAAATCGGCAGAACACTTGCTCCACGAGGCAGTCTGTGATTGTCTTTGCCTGCTGGTTCGGGATGCATACACTTCCGGCCACTTCGTGAAGTAGTCCATGACCACCATCATGTACTTGTTGCCTCGGTCGCACACTGGGAATGGTCCAGCTATGTCGACGGCGATCCGTTTGAATGACGCTCCGATGTTGTACCCCTACATGCGACCCCGGCTCCTAGTCTGGGGGCCGCGACTCGCCGCGCACACGTGACATTGACGGCACAATCTCTCAGCGTCTGCTTGGAGCCTCAGCCAGTAGTAGCGCTGTCGGAGTTAATCGATTGTTCCGTTTGCTCCCAGGTGTCCTCCTGAAGTACCGGCGTGCACTTCTTCCAATACCTCCGGGACCTTACTTCGGGGAAGTACCAAATGTTCTCTCTGCGTCTTCTCATCAGGCGATTCCCATACCCGGAATAGCACGCCCTCTCTTGTCTTCAGTGAGTCCCATTGGGCCCAGTACGACTTGTATGTGGCGCTCCTTGGTGTGATGTCCTCTCAGGTCGGTCTTGTCCCTACCTCCACTTCTCTCAAGAGTGGTCCCAAGTCTGCGTCCGCCAGCTGCTCCCTCCTCAAGCCTGCGCTATGCCAGCTATCCACAGACACTGCCTGCCGTGACCACTCGGACAGCTGCGGCACACCCCTTCTCTTCCACCCTTGTGCACTGGCCGCACTCTTCTGGGCAGGGTCTTCGGGACATGGCGTCTGCGTTACCATGTCTATTCCCTCTACGATGCTCAGAGGTGAAGTCACACTCTGCAGCCTCTGGACCCAATGGGCTGTCTGGCCTTCCAGGTTCCTAAAAATAAGTAGCCAGGTTAGGGCGGAATGATCAGTTCTCAGGTGGAATGACTGACTGCACAGGCCTTCACTACCGCCAGTAGTTCTCGCCGGGTGACGCAGTAGTTCTTCTCTGTCTTGGATAGCGTCTTGCTGTAATAGGCTATCACTCGCTCACCTGGACTTGGGATAGGACGCCTCCAATGCAATGGTCGCTGGTGTCGGTGTCCGCAATGAAGGCACCACCTGGTTTTGGGAGTCCCAAAATAGGAGCACTAAAAAGTGTCTTCTTCAGTTGCTGGAAAGCAACTTCGGCATCATCCGTCCACACATTAGGTAGGTGTTCTTCTGTCAGGCGGGTTAGAGGCTTGGCGATGTTGGAGAACCCCTTCATGAAGCGGCGGTAATAACTGCACAGACCCAGGAAACCCCGCAGTTCTCACTTAACCTTTGGCCGAGGCCAATCTCTCACGACCTGTGTCTTCTCTGGGCCTGTGGCCACTCCGCTTGCTGAGACTATGTGGCCCAAGTAGTTCACTTCCTTTAGGAAGAGCTGGCACTTCTTCGCGTTCAGCTTCAGGTTGGTCGCCTGCAGTCTTTGTAGCACCTTGCTCAGGTTTTCCAGATGGTCTTCGAAGGTCTTGCCGACGATGATGATGTCGTCCAAGTATAACAGGCAGGCGTCATAAGTCAGTCCTCTCATCACTGATTCCAGGAGGGGTTGGAAGGTAGTTGGTGTGTTGCAGAGGCCAAAGCGCATAACTGTGAACTGCCCTTCGAGAATGCGGTTTTCTCCTTGTCTCTCTGGTTACCTGCCAGTAACGCGACTTCAGGTCCAGGGTCGAGAACCACTGCGCACCAGCAAGCGTGTCCAGGATGTCGTCAACCCATGGTAGGGGAGCAATCCTTCCTGGTGACAGCGTTCAACTTCCTGTAGTCCACGCAGAAGCGTAGCCCGCCGTTCTTCTTCGTCACCAGAATTACAGGGGAACACCAAGGGCTGTCAGACTCTTCAATGTACAGAAGATGCTGTTCATAATATTTTGACTACTATAAGGAATACTAATAACAAATATTTAATTGGTATTTTCATTGATATTAGTGGGGCGTTTGATAATTTATGGTGGCCATTTTTCTTCGAGAGACTGCGAAATTTAAATTATCCAAGGACTATTTATAATATTTTATATGATTATTGTATGGATAGGAAGGCTTTTATTCAAAGTGCCGATAAGTGTATTGAGAAGAAAATCTCAAAGGGATGTCCGCAAGAGTCAGTTCTTGGACCCCCTTCTGGGACATCATTATGGAAATCTTTATGGAAAAACTTCAAGAAAAATCAGAAATTTTAAAAGTTATCGCATATGCTGATGAGGTTTTTCTCATAGAAGGAAATTCCCGAACTGAATTAGAGTAGATGTTTTAATTCAGTGGTGTAAAAAATCTAAATTAAATATTGCACCCCAAAAATCCTATTATATTTTATTTTAAATAAATTTAAAAAGGGATCCGATCATTAAATTAAAGAATGAGAATATAAAACGCTCTAAATATCAAATATTTAGGTCTAAGACTTGATGAAAAATTAAATTTTGGACATCATATTGAATACATTAAACATAAATTAGAATCAATAATGATAAAACTAACAAGAATCTTACAAATTAAATTTCATATTCCGTTGACATATCATTATACTATTTTTGGTTCAAATGCGATATATGGTGCAGCAATATGGGCTCATGGGATGAATAACATCAAATTAGTGAAACAAATTCCGGAGCTCTCAGAGAATTATATTGTTAAGACATACTGGTGCCCTAAATACGACTCCAACACTGGGTTTATTAGTTACTACAGGAATTTGGCCTATTGATCTATTAATGAAACTTCGTGCTTTCATGTTTTGGTTAAAGAGAAATAATTTTAGTAAAATTGAAGAAATTTTAGGAGTAAGATGTTTTACTAGAAGTTAAATTATTAGAACATTATTATCAGTTTGGCAGCATGAATGGGATAATACACAAGCAGGCAGAAGAACGTATAACCTTTTCCCCCATAATTATTGAAGGATTAAAATTAAAGCATTTGAATCCCTCTAAGGGATTTATTCATTATATTACAGGGCATGGTCCATATAGTACTTATTGGAAGAAAATTAATAAAGTGAATAATGATTTATGTAAACATTGTAAAGTAATTGATTCACCGGAAAATGTACTATTTGAATGTCAAATAACAAAATAATTTGTTCGAGAAGAAAGATTTATATTAAATGGCCTACAAATGTATGGTATTTTAAGAAATAGGGAACCTTATCTGGAGTCATGGCTCATAAGATAAGTGAGAAAATGAGAGAAGTTATTATATTACCCGAAGTGATAATAACATCACATACGGAAGAGTCAATTGTCAGAAGTGAACGATTGATAAATAGACAAAGAGTAGAAGAGAGAAGAGAAGAAGTAGAGCAAGAAGAAGATGAAGAAGGACGGGATGTCTATTAATCTAATATTCTAATCAGAGATGAAGAGGAAGAATAACAAGAAGAATGATAGTATATTAATCAAATATGCTAAATAGAGAGGAAGAGGAAGTAGAAAAGGAAGAATGGTGGGATAATAATTAATCCAATAAGTCGGCGAGGGGAGGTAATTAGGAGGGAGCGGCATTGTTCCAGTAAGATGGCGGCGTTGACTTTAGGAGGCTGGGTTGAGGGGCAGAGGTCGCAGGTGATGTAATGAATTTCTAAAATGGCGATGCTGTCTTCAGATGCGGTCGTTCAGCAGGTAACAGATGAAGAATGGAAAATAGAGTGTAATATTGAAGTGTAATAATAGTGAATTTTAGGTTTTGTTTTATTTATTAAATATGAAATTTCTAGTGAACAAATTAGAAAAATGTTTGTTTTTCTGTTTCCTTGTATTAATAGTGCGAAAGTGTTTTTATAGTGCGAGTGTAATTGATGTATTTAGTAAATCGTTATAGAGAAGATTTAAGAAGAATTTGTATTAAAGTGTGAATGTTGATGGTTTGTGAAATATTTTAATAAGTAGAGTGTAATTAAGAAAGGAAAAGATGTTAGTGTTTGCTATAGAAGACATAACTAATGGCAGTGTAATTTTGAAAGTTATTGTGAATTTGTGGGTTTGTAGAATTAAAAGTACAATTTGTACAAATTCCAAATGTTCTTTATTTGCGTAGAAATACACTTCGTAGCAGCAGAATTACATCACAAACATAACACCGTCCACCAAGGTCGATGTCCACACAAACAGCGTTCTGATTACATCAGCTCTTGTTACAACACTCTACAATTGTTTACTCCTTACTATGTTTACCACTGTTCGCGACTGACTCTTGGCGAGTCGTCGCCTTCTTAAATACCTCATTGATAAATTCGAGAGATTTCTGGAATAATCACTAGATATTTCTGGATGGTTGTACTGCTTCATCAGTTGAAGATCTGTCGGATTCAGATAGTTCTTGTCATAAGACGGTGGCATTCGAGACAGATACAGATCTGGGGAAGATGTGTAATACGTGGAAATCTAAGGGCGCTGAGCATATAATGGTTATATGAGATAACCGAAAAATTACGAAATCATGCGTGATAGGAAAAACTTGAACGTATTTTCGTAAACATCGCCCAGAATCACTATAATTCAATATTCCGCTTGCCTGCTCATTTTTGTGTGTTTAATAGTGTTTTTAGAGTCAATCAACTTTATGAAGGAATTATACAGAGATCAGTTTTTGCAGCTGTTTGGATTTGCTCCGGTGTTATCTCGGGTGCCCGGCAGCCATATGGGGGACTCTAAGTTGCCCGAAGTGGTGTCCTTTGGGGTCACAATATCCTTGAGACCTAACCATATTTGATATAACAGTAACTGATGTAGAATTTTGCTGCCCGGCGCCTAATTTCATCCTCCACGTATGGAAGAGATAAGGCTTCATGCAATAGTCTCATGGGAAAGTAACGGCCAACAAAATAGATGCACCTGAGTCTTCTATTCTGTATCCATTGCAACCATAAAAGCCACCTTTCTGCGGCTATGCTCCATATTTCACAGGCGTATAAGATGACAGCAGCTATGAGTGCTTGGAAGAGGTGAAACTTAAGGCACACTGTCTCCTGCGTCCACGCGGAGTGATTCCCAATGTGTTCGCGAAAGTTAAAGTGCTGTTTAATTTCACTCCCAGATAGGCGTTTGAATTTCCCCATTCAATTCTTCGGCTTCTAAGTCGGAATGTGTGACAGTCAGCGGGGTTATGTTGCTTCCTGAGTAGAATGGCGTGGCTATTCTCCGGAATAACGGACATGCGTCAACTTCGGCACCACTCTTACACGAGGTGGAGGTATAGGATGAATGCTCTGAGAAGGTGTTTATCTGTACAAAACAGGAACACGTCATCACTATTCTAGGTTCATGTTGACGTGCGGCCGAGCTGGGAAGTCTGCCATGTAGACACTGATAAGCTTTGGGGAAGGGACAGAGCCTTCGAGGACTCAGCCTCTTCATGGTCTAAGTATATATATTTTCTCCGCCACTGTGACACTGTGGTGTAAGAAACTGTGTTGGTAATCTTTGTAGTGTCCCAATTGGGTAAGCTCATATAACAGACCTGTCTTTGAGAACGTCTTCTCCACACCCAGAGACACCGAGGCAGTGAAGGCTCCTTCCTGGAAGCCCAGTGCGGCAGTCTGAATTGTAGAGTGCCCGGGATGAAATCCAAACCAATGGTTAGAAATGTCTTGAATGTTGCCCAAAAGACAAGCTTTATGACTGACACGTGATTCGTAAACAGAGCCATTTGGTTATGAAGAATACTCTTTGTAGAGTTTTTGTAAATTAAGAATAAGAGATAAACAGCGTAGATTATTCAACAAACTAGGTGACTCGCTAATTCAGGTGTTGCAACGGTATGTGAACAAAGCACGTTGCTGTTTGAGTTATTGCTCCATCTTGGTCCAGGGCTTCATTCAAACTCCAGACTCAAGTGTACGCTTTTTGTTAACTTTCCCAATATTATTTTAGATACATTGTCACTTATAGCGTCACCTTGCCGTTGATTCGCTGGGAATGGCTTCGCTCAAGGATACGTTTCATACATAACAATTTGAAAAACAAACATTGTTAGTTTATTTCAAATTTGGCTTTAATCTGGCAAAATAAACATATTAACAATGTCCTAAATATTTTCAATTTTATAACAGCTTTAGGGAAATAAGCGGTTTATTTGAAAAGCCTCTGGAAAGTTCAAGGATTTTGAAACTGTTCGCGAAAACTCACAAGAATAAATTACCATGATAATGTATGCTACTGAATGAAACAAACGCTCCGATAATGCAACGTTATAAAGACTCATAGTCGTCACCTACGGCACAGCTAAAGCAATAGGTACTGTATGCCCACGGCAAGAAGGCTAGAGGGGTATGAAGGGCAGAGGAGCTTGAACTGTTTATCTGCTCCAGTAGCGGATCTGTTTACTAGGAAATAAGTGTATGAGAGTACATGCGAGTCACCCATGCTGCCAGATATAGTGTTTTTTTGCAACGATAGGTATTATGTATAGGTGAACTATGTCACAACTCTTGTTTATTTTAAATGAGCCTTCCATTCTTGTTATACTCGGAAGGCGAGCATACACCATGAGGAGACAGCAAAAGTGATTACGTTGCATATTCCTCTAGCTTGCCTTCTTGTCCTGCTTTTAGATACAACGCATTATTATTATTATTATTATTATTATTATTATTATTATTATTATTATTATTATTATTATTATTATTATTATTATTATTATTATTATTATTATTATTATTATTATTATTATTATTATTATTATTATTATTATTATTATTATTATTATTATTATTATTATTGTTATTGTTATTGTTATTGTTATTGTTATTGTTATTGTTATTGTTATTGTTATTGTTATTGTTATTGTTATTGTTATTGTTATTGTTATTGTTATTGTTATTGTTATTGTTATTGTTATTGTTATTGTTATTGTTATTGTTATTGTTATTGTTATTGTTATTGTTATTGTTATTGTTATTGTTATTGTTATTGTTATTGTTATTGTTATTGTTATTATTATTATTATTATTATTATTATTATTATTATTATTATTATTATTATTATTATTATTATTATTATTATTATTATTATTATTATTATTATTATTATTATTATTATTATTATTATTATTATTATTATTATTATTATTATTATTATTATTATTATTATTATTATTATTATTATTATTATTATTATTATTATTATTATTATTATTATTATTATTATTATTATTATTATTATTATTATTATTATTATTCCTGGCTTCCGTTCCTGGTTGGAGAATGGAAGTTTCCCTTTAGCTAGGATTATTTCCCGTTCTCCCTAGAGTTTGGAACTACGACTGAGAATATGAGTTTGTGCGTGTGTGAATGTAACGTTTACAATGAAGAACCCAACATAAACAAAGGTACATAATAATAAACGAGTGAATATGCAACTGCCGATGTGCAATTGTTTCAAAAGATAAGTCACCGATAACTAAATTTTAAAGCAACATGCAAATTAGGAAGGGATAGATCTTTTACAAAATCAACTGATACTCACTTTTTCACTGGCTATTGGAAATAATCTCTTATTTGTGATTCCAGATGTTGGAAGGAGTCATCTCTGCCACCGATTCCCGTTACATTCGAAGAGGACATTTATTTTAACTAAACAATTCCCACGAGTAAAATTACTATATTTAACACGACGTTGCGAAGTTACATAAAGAGAATGTAAATTACATTTACTTAACATCAAAAGTGCTTACAACAGCTGCATTTAAAATAGCTAAACCACTTTTAACGCTTTATTGCTTGTTTTTTCTCTCTCTTGCGTTTCTTTGAAGGAACAGAAGTACCAGAAGGAATGCACGTACGCTATCAGAACCTCTTTTATAGCTTCAAATTTCACTTCAGTATTATCTGTAACAAACGTCATTAAAAGGGCCATTATCCATTTGTTGACGTAACATTCTACTGGGTGTAGAAAAACAGTGTGCGGAAAATATGAGAAGAAAGACATCATTTTGAGGATAGAAACAAGAGGTCGTCTTTACCGCGTTAATGAGTCAGTATTAAGTCCCTCATGTTAGTCCCCTATTGTGAAATATGCTTGTGGCTTGTCATATGTAAACAGCAATAATCACTGTGCTGTTCTGTGCCTTATTTGTGTCTAAATGGTACGGTAATAATACAATACGCGCGTTATTGATTATTTTTCAGTGTATGGTTATCATAGTTGCGACTTCCAAAACAACAAGCAAGGGTCGGCAACCTAGCTCAGGGAGGCGCCAACGGAGAGCTCGTGGAGTTTTCCATTAGGGCCAGTCTATTTGATACCCCTTCCTCTACATGCCCGCCTCGGTAGCGTGATGGTAGCGAGTCTGCCTCACATTCTCGGCCACTTCACAGGGCAGATGCAGTGCCCTGCGTACCCTCGCGCAAACTCAGAGAGGCCAACACCCCGGAGCAACGCCACCAGCGAACCTGCGGCATGGCAGCAAGCACTTGGTTGCCTCCGCGAGGACCTGCAGCAAGTCAACAGCAGACTCCAGTCCCTAGAAGAGCTCCTCACAACAGTCACCGCCGCCAACCGCCGGCCTCCAGCGGAGGAGGTTCAGGACCTCCATTCAGAGGTCCTTAATCTCAACCAGCGCTTGGGCAACCTGAAGGAATCCGTCACCGCCGCTGCCCAACAACAGAACGACAACCACGGCACCCTCATCGACCTCCTCGACACACTGTCAACTACACAACGACTAATAACCGACGGACTTACTTCACTGGGCAGTCTCACCTCTTCAATGACCATCCTACAACAGACAGCAGAAACCATAAGCTCCCAACTTCAACACACAGAACAGCTAGCCAAGGAACATAAGGACACTCTTGCCTCACTCCAACGCAAGATGCAACGTGTGGAGACTCACCTCACCGACGCGCGTCCCTGCCAGCCAACGGACTCTTCCACTCTCCTCGATAGACTAGACCAGCTCCACTCCACACTTAGGGAAGTGTACAACAGCCTCAACACACGAATGAATGATCTGAAATCCCCAGAAGAAATCATCGCCGACTACAATTCGGAAACCACCAGGAGGCTCAAAGCCCACTTCGACAGCTGGAAATCCCACCGCGCACCACCATACCAATGACGACGCCACAACACTCCCCCACTCGGCAACAACTGCCGGATATGATGCCCTCCAATACTAGATATATGTTACAATAAAGACTTACCCTGAATACCTTCCACTTTTTCACCCTTACTCTCCACGCGCCTCGTTCAGGGCCTTTTGGTCATGTTCGACGCCTGGCAATCATTCTTTACCCGCTCGCCGTTATTGACGGCCAGCTCCTACACTTCACCTCTACTAACGGGAGTGCTTTTAGCGGGATCCCACAAAGCCTCTCAAACTACCTTCCTAACTTTCACCTCCTAACCTTAGTAGTTTATTAAAAAAAAAAAAAAAAAAAAAAAAAAAAAAAAAAAAAAAAAAAAAAAGCCTCGGTAGCGTGATGGTAGCGAGTCTGCCTCACATTCAAGAGGTCCCGAGTTCGAATCTCGGTCAGGGTTTCCCTTATCCTAAAAGACGAATGTCCGGTAACTCTAAGCTCTGGGCCCATTCCATTCATCGTCCGATATGACAACGTTGAAGGATGTAAAATTAAAATGAAAAAAAACCTCCACATGTATGGAGGAAGTGGATGGGCGTCATACGCGTAACTCAATTCGAACAACTTCCTTTCGAAAGGGGCTCAGACGGTCGGCCCGATGTACTCATAACCTAAGAAGTGCACCGAGTGATATGCGTTTGCATTAATTGAAGTGATTCGGAACCCACTTACCGAGTGAGGTAGCAGTACAGCGAATTGTGCACTTTGGACAGGTTTCTCCTGGCGTTTCATTAGCCTGTTGGAATCTCCAGGGGGCATAGGGCACGAGGGCAAGATTTGTTTCATGTGGGATCTTGGAATGTTGTCTTTGCTAGAGCGCAGCGTCCTCTCGCCCCCATTCATCCTATTAGGGGCTACGCTAGAAGCAAAAGGACCCATTGTGCTACAGTTTCTGGAGCCCCCTCCGCAATAACTTGTTTCATTTTAATTGGCAAAGCAAGATGTTCCACAAAGTCAATTATGTCCATGCTATCTTCTACATCTGTAAAACCATGTTCCTAACTTCAAAATGCTTAGTGTGGTACTGCCATTCTGCTTGAAGATTTTCTGCACACAGTTTTTCCACATTTCGCTGTAAATCCATACAAAATTAAGAATCACAAGAACACATATTAATTATGATCAATACGTTTTCGCATAGTGCACAATAACTTCATTTTATTTCATATGTGTATTTATTTTGAGTTCCACTTCGTGAAAAAATGTTTCACGACTTTTAAAAAGTTGTGAAATGTTAAACTAGCTTCAATGGGAAAATTGTGCAATATACTAATATACCTAGATATACTAAATCAGTATAATAAAATGGCTATGCTTTTTATTTTCTCTACCACATATAGTAAGTATATCGGCAAACGTATTACACTTAAAAGCTCAGTATCGAGATTTCACCGGAAATGCATGTTTTGGAACATCCTGAATCTAAAAGATAATAATTTTCTAGGAAAAAAAGACGTGTGTGTATCTGTGAACAGACTTAACTTAAAAATCAAAATGCTGGTTAAATGTCAAACTTCGTATTTAAGCTAAACACCGTCTAAGGACAATAATATTTTTCACCAAAATCCCACACCCCAGATTGGGGTTTTCATTGAACATTTCTCTAAAATTTTGATTTACTCAAAAATTGCTCAAACGACTTTGTTTTAAATACTGTAGATTTCAGATAGTTTCATGACAAATTAAATATATAGATATCTGAATTTTGTGGGAAGTTCTGTAGCATTAATAAACTATGCACTGGTATGCACTATGGCATTTGGTTTTACTCTTATTACTTAACAAAACCTTTAAAAGAAAATCTTTAAACCTAAATAAAAAAATGAAAAATTTAAAGATAAGGGCAAAAATCTTTTTCACGCTAAATATATTAGCTTATCTTATCGATGCTGTAGGATATTGTAATTGGTTGGACGAATGTGGAATAGGAACAAGATGATATGGTTCTGTATCTGGTTCTAGTATCTAGTTTAACTCGGTCTATTGACACGTTAACTTGTTTACCTTTAATAAGCAGTGTGAAGACTTTCGTATCTCTTTCTTTAAAAGGATATGGCCCATCACATTCAGGTGATAGTGGTTTCTTGACTTTGTCCTTCCTCAGGAAAACATACGAGCACAACTTAAGATCTTGATGCACAAATGCTTAGTTTTATGCTGGGTAGGAATAGGTTTAAGTGTCATTATCTGCTTCTGTAAATTGGACACAAATAAATATGCCTGGGTCCGCTGTTGCGTTGGCATTTCAAAGAATTCCGCAGGTAATTTGATAGTCTTCCCATGTACCACTTGTGCTACAGAAGAGTCTTGTCTTTTAGAGTTGCTTGTAATCCCAGAAGCACTGTAGACAAGATATCTGTCCATTTAAGGGAATTGTGTGCTCTGATAGCAGTCTTCAAGGTTCTATGTAGTCGTTCAATTTTCCATTGCAATGTGAGTGGTAGGCTGAAGTGTGCTTCAATTTGACACCACAAAATACTGCTAATTTCTTGAAGAACTCTGACTCGAATTATGATCCTCAGTCTGGGATAATAACACATGAGACTCCAAATCTTACTAATCAGTGGGGGTAAAAAGATGTAGCGATTGATTCTGCTGTGATATTCTGTATTGGAATGGCTTCCGTCCAGGATGTACGAGTTGCATTCAAGTTATAGCACCTCCCATTTTTTTGAGGTCTGTGACCAGATAGAATTTCTGATTTTGTTAAATACACGTGAACTTTTTGTGAATGCGCGACAGAGATGGCAGCACTGTACAGTGCATAGTACTCATGTAATCGATGTTCCATTCATGCCGTCATCACGCGTCAACATCGCCTGACAATTTGCCACGCGCACAGCCTTATGATCATCCGTCAGCATTCGTGGTACCCACCTCGATGACACAAAGCACTTTTCGCATTTTCAGATCTTCATGCAGGATTGTGTGCACAGATCCCACGGAAATGCCAGTTTTGGAGGCGATGTCTGCAACGCTCAATTGGCGATTCTCCAAAACAATGTTCTCCACTCGCTGGATCATGTCGTGAGACCGGCTGGTGCGAGGCCGTGACTGTCTTGGTTTCTTACCACACGATGTTCTGCCTTCATTGAATTGTCTCACCCAGGAACGCACATTAGACACATCCATGGTACCATCAGCACCTGCCTCACTCAACTGGCAATGAATTTCAATAGGTCTCACTACACGAAAATGCAAAAACCCAATGATTGCACGCTGTTCTTGCAATGAAAACGTCGCCATTTTAAGTATCAAAAACAGTCCTAACTCTCGTCGCTGCCACCAGAGTTGTATGCACTGTCTGGTGCTGCCATCTCTAAGAGTCCACATGTATTTTGAAAAAGAACCAGAAGTTCCTATCTGGTCTCAGTCCTGAAAAAGAAAATAGGAGGTGTATAAAGGTGTGAACGCACCTCGTATAACCATGGATGAATGTGAGACAGTAAATGTTTCCATCTGAGGGTGATAATGGTCAAAGTATATCGATGTGCACTAAATCTTTCATCAGATTCCTGATACTTAGCTATGTGTATTTTGCCACTTTTTTCTGTCAGGAGATGCATGCTTGAGCCCATTTATGAACATTATCTGTCATCGCGGATTCATTTCTAGTATTTAATCGGCCAAAATTGCAACCTTTTCCACATCATCTCACTAATAAAAGGTTCTTGATTGAAATTGGGAGTTTTTCTAACCACAGCATCCTTAAAACTTTCTTCGAAATACCTGTGCCGGCCAAGGACTGCATTCTACGCAGCGGCTGGTTTGGTTTTAAGTCCCCTGAGTGAATACCTGTCATTGACCTCTTTATTCTTTTATCTTAACTTTTCTTAAAAATATTGAGAAGTCTTTCCTTTGCCACGAAATATTTATTTGCGTCGTTACTTTTGACAATGGTCCAAATATTTTCCACATATTTTGGCTCTAACTGATGCACCAAGTAATTGAATTTAGTCTCTTCGCATCTTATTTTATTAATTGACAATTGCGCTTCGATCTGATAAAAACAGATTTTCATTTGGTTTCCATTTTTTTTACGTCCTCCAACATTTAGTCATATCGGACGATGAATGAAATGGGTGAAATGATGCCCAATGCGTCCGGGATCCACGGAGCGTAGAGTTACCCGACATTCCTCTTTCAGGACAAGGGGAAAAAACCGGAAAAAACCTTATCCAGATAACTCACCCTGATCGAGATTCGAGCTCGGGACCTCTTGAACGTGAGTTTCCATTTGTGGTCTATTGGTCCAGAACGACGGTATCTTAATCGTAACTTTACTAATCTCATCATCACTTGCATTAGCATTGGGAGCTTGTCCAGTCATCTCTTCGATATACTTACTGCTGATCACGTTCGGGTTACCAATTATGTGGCATTAATAAACTATTACCACAATATTTTACTAATTATATATTTATCACATCAACATTTACACTTGACAACTATTGTCACTGATTATCTCTATTTTTTTCTATCTTTCTTTTCTTTTTGTTTCTTTCCACATATCGTTGAGAGATTGCAGACTCTTGTAGTTCTCATAAGAAACCAACATTATTTTTTTAATGTACGTCCTCCAACATCAAGTCATATCGGACGATGAACGAAATGGATGAAATGATGCTCATATGAGCCCAGGGTCCATAGAACTTAGAGTTACCCTGCATTCCTCTTTCAAGATAAGGGAAAACCACGGAAAAGTCATTATCCAGGTAACTTACCCTGACCGAGATTCGAACTCGTGACATCTGGAACGTGTGGCAGACACGCTGCCATCTACGCTACCGAGGCGGGCCCATGTTATTTCTCTGAATTTTCCAGTACCTATACTTTTCGCATATGGGAAGTCGTGGTTCATTTATCTCTTGGTCATGCAAAGAGAAGCGAATTTCAAATGTTTCTTACTTGCGGTAAGCGGCAGTAAGACTGTCTGGTGACTATCCGGTGACTGTCGCTTAAATCTTACTGTATTCTTGTACTGGACCGACAAGACAATTAGTAATAAGTTAGCTTCTGAAAATGTATGTCTCGAATTAACATGCAATAGCTAAAAGGAATATTTAAGGTTTATAGAGCTTGTACAAGAGTAGAGAAAGTCATGCGAGATAACAAATCAAAGTTTTCTGGCAATATTCAATTCTGGATAGGATTACTACGGAGGGGATTCAAACCTGTGGTTTATTGTACCTAAGCTAAAAGAGGGGCATCCCCGGGAGAAAGGATGAGGCGAGAGGAGACAGAGAGCGGCCGATCCAAGGAGTCACGACAGTGCAGAGGGCAGAGTTACTACTATTTCCAATTGGAAACTCCTCCGACAGGCCAATGCAACTGGCATCCCAACCGCCTTGGTCCGAAACGACCCACCAGATCGGCCCGGAGACCGGAAAGCGTCCTACCCAAGGAGGAATGTTTACCTGGAGCATATCATACAGTCATGCAGCGCCTAGTCATCCATCCGTGATCATAGACATGAAACGGAGAGACAGGAAATTCGCGGGATTTAATGAAAACGTATCCAACATTCGCCTGGCGACTCGGGAAAACCCTCGAGAAAAACTCATGGGGCAGGTAGGTCGGCCACCAAATGCGGGCCACAGACGAAACCGGCTGAACCATCCCACTCGGTATTCCGGATAAGTAATGTGTTGAGTATAACATGTATTATTCAGAACCGACAACTATAACTTTGACCTTCTCTAACAATTACCTGCAGTAAGTAGAGAAAGTATTGCATTCGACCCAAAATTAGGATATGCAGATTTCCTTTGCATAAAACAATTTTTTTAGAAAATACTGCTTTTTTTAATTAACGTCCTTCAGCGTTAATTCATATCGAACAATGCATGAAATAGTCAAAATGATGCTCAAATGAGTCCAGCGTACATAGAGCGTAGGGTTATCGGACTACTCTTTCAGTTTAAGGGAAATCCTGGTAAACCCTTATCTAGATAACTCATCCTGACTGAGATTCGAACTCAGGACCTCGCTACCATCTACGCTACAGAAGCAGACACACACACACACACACACACACACACACACACACACACACACACACACACACACACACACACACACACACACACACATACAGAGAGAGAGAGAGGGGGGGGAGAGTATGTGTGTCAGACAATTAAAAAACATAATGTTCGATGAACACCAAACCTTATATTTAAGTTCAGAATATTCCAAAGATGCGACACGAATATTTTCTTGAAAATCCTTTCAACTACACTTTACATCAACAAAATATGATGTATTCTCCTCACATTACTTGTACCATATATTCTTACAAGACTTATGATCTCTATTTCATGTTAATCAAGACAAAATTTGCTGAAAGGGACTTCTTGCAAATCTTGTACTAGGTGAAAAGGGGGGAGGATTATTGAAATATGGGAATTGACTTTAAGCGATAGGCACACATTTTAAAGCTCGTCGCTAACCGCTCCCCTCTGCATGTCCAAGAGATAATGTGAATAACGACTTCCCATTTGAGATAAATGTTGGATAATTCAGAGAAATAATAAGGAAACACCTCCGAAATGATTTAAAAAGAAAAAGTGTCGTAATTAAATTGAGAGCTGGGATCTACATTTTGTGTGCAGTAAGATATTGTGTTGGTTTTCCAGTTATCCAAAACTCATTTAGAATGAAGAGAGCCTCCGAAGAACTTACCAGAAAATTCAATTGTTTGTCGTATATCTTTTACATGTAGTGTTTTAATAAAATAGTTAGACTTTTTTTATAAAAAACATTTTCGAAAAATGGTCCATCAAAAGAGTAGCCTGGAATGGGGGCATTTTCTTAAGTCTTCGTGTTTCATCCTGGGAAGACTGAACTTAAATACCAAGTTTAGTATTAACCAACATTCCGTTTTTTGAGTTATGTTGTCACACACACACACACACACACACACACACACACACACACACACACACACACACACACACACACACACACACACACACACACACAACACACACACACACACAAACACACACACAAACACACACAAACACACACACACACACACAAACACACACACAAACACACACACATACATCCGCACAGATATACACATACGGTATCCTCTTCTAAAATGCTTTTAATTTGGGGTTTAGGGGACCCCAAAACGTGTACTTACAGTGACATCTGGGTATCAAATTTTTGGGTGGAATGCGAATCCTACCAGTACATGGTAGAGAAAGTAAAATTTTGGTTATCTTTCGCTCCATTGATTTTGATTTGCAACATACTATTTTAATCAAAATCACTGGAGCGAAAGATAACCAACACTTTACTTTCTCTGCCACAGACTGGTAGGATTTGCACTCCACCCAAAATTTTGATACCAATATGTCACTGTAAATACACGTTTAGGGATCCCCTAAACCCCAAATAAAAAGCATGTTCCTATATTTAAGACATTTGCACAATTTGTTTTTAATTTTTTTTGGGAATATACTCTGGCCTTTGTTCGGAAGGACGTTTGTTAGCTTCACAAAAACTCGAGAACAGCTGAACCGATTTGCCTAATTTTGGGTTTGAGATATTTGTATAAGTTCAAGGAAGCTTTAAAAGGTGAGGAAAGAAAACCTGAAGTGATATTGAACCGGGTTATTAATGTGACTTTGCGGGTTCGTGAAATAAAAGTCCAGGTTACAAAAAAAAAAAAAAAAAAAAAAAAAAAAAAAAATTCACTTTATTTCCGTAGCAATACACTGTTCACATACACAATGTAACATACAGGTCAACCAACACAGCTGCTTATCCGCACGCGTTCAATTACCGACTGACTGTCTCTTTTAAGGCAGGCTGCCTTTTTATCGATTTCTAACACACCAGAAATTTCTCGAACAATCGAGACCGGCTAGGACAAAGGCGAACTCTTGCCAAATTCGTCTGTTCTCGCCCACCATCTTGGCAAGCCTCCATCTCCACACTGCACTGCCGTCTCTTCGATCTTGTTACCCGCGCTGCCTCCAATCAACAATGACCTGGAGACATTGCTCCCCCCTCAAGGCTGGTCGTCCCGAACAGCACCATCGTAGCGGGCCAGGCGATCCAGGTATACCACCAATATCTTTCCTCGGGGCACCTTCTGGATGCGGTAGACCACGTCGTTAATCCTCTTCACCACCCGGTAAGTTCCTTGCCATGGTTGCTGGAGTTTCGGGCATCGTCTCTTGGTCCGGGTAGGGCGGTACAACCAGACTAGGTCACCCTGCTGGAACCCTTGGCTGTTGGCTTGCCTGTCGTATCGGGTCTTCATGCGGTCGCTCGCCTTCTGGATGTTTGACGAGCCATCTCATGCATGTCATAGAGATGGTCCACCAGGTTCTCCACATACTCGGTTGCTGGCTGTTTTGCGTCCGGGGGGCTTCCAAAAGCCAGATCACAAGGGAGGCGTAACTCTCGGCCGAACATTAAGCTGGCTGGCGTCATCCCCGTGGTGTCGTGTGATGATGAGCGGTAGGCCAAAAAGAACAGTGGCACCTTGACGTCCCAGTTTTGCTGATGGCTAGCCACGACCATCCTAAAGTGTTCTTCTAAGGTCTTGATGTACCTTTCGACCATGCCATCCGACTGGGGATGTAGAGGTGTTGTGTGGGTCTTGTTAATCCCGTCTCTCTAGTGCCTCCTTCATCAGGTTGGACTCAAAATCGGTGCCTTGGTCACTGTGCATCTCTAACGGTACCCCAAATCGGCAGAACACTTGCTCCACGAGGCAGTCTGTGATTGTCCTTGCCTCTTTGTTCGGGATGGAATACACCTCCGGCCACTTAGTGAAGTAGTACACGACCACCATCAGGTACTTACTTATTGGTCGGATATTGGGAACGGTCCAGCAATGTCCACGGCGATCCGTTCGAATGGCGCTCCAACGTTGTACTGCTAAATGCGACCCCGGCTCCTAGTCTGGGGGCCGCGACTCGCCGCTCACACGTGACACTGATGGCACCATCTCTCAGCGTCTACTCGGAGCCTCAGCCAGTGGTAGCACTGCAGTAGTTTGTCAATCGTTCGGTTCGCTCCCAGATGTCCTCCTGAAGTACCGGCGTGCACTTCCTCCAAGACTTCCGGGACCTTACTCCGGGGAAGTACCAACTGTTCTCCCTGAGTCTTCCCATCGGGTGATTCCCATTCCCGGAACAGCACGCCCTCTCTGATCTTCAGCGAGTCCCATTGGGCCCAGTACGACTTGTAGGTGGCACTCCTGGGTGCGATATCCTCCCAGGTTGGTCTTGTCCCTGCCTCCACTTCGCTCAAGAGTGGCCACAAGTCTGCGTCTGCCAGCTGCTCCCTCCTCAGACCTGCGCTATCGCGGCCATCCGCAGGCACTGCCGTGACTACTCGGACTGCTGCGGCACGCTCCTTAACTTCCACTCTTGTGCACTGGCCGCACTCTTCTGGACAGGGTCTTCGGGACATAGCGTCTGCGTTACCGTGGCTCTTCCCTCTGCGATGTTACGAGGTGAAGTCGTACTCCTGCAGCCTCTGAACCCAACGTGCTGTCTGACCTTCCAGGTTCTTAAAGCTCAATAGCCAGGTTCGGGCGGAATGGTCAGTTCTCAAGTGGAATGGCTGACCGTACAGGTACTTGTGGAAGTGCTCCAATGTCTTTACTACCGCCAGTAACTCTCGTCGGGTGACGCAGTAGTTCTTCTCTGCCTTGGATAGCGTCTTGCTGTAGTAGGCTATCACCCGCTCATGGCCGTCCTGGATCTGCGATACGACACCTCCAATGCAATGGTCGCTGGCGTCGGTGGCCTCAATGAAGGCGCCACCCAGTATGGGAAACCCAAAATTGGAGCACTGCACAGGGTCTTTTTCAGGTGCTGGAAAGCGTCTTCGGCGTCTTCCGTCCGAACATAAGGCCGATATTCCTCTGCCAGGTGGGTGAGGGGTTTGGTGATGCTAGAGAACCCCTTTATGAAGCGTCGGTAATAACTGCACAGCCCCAGGAAACTGCGCAACTCTTTCTTATCCTTTGGGCGAGACCTATCTCTCACAGCCTGTGTCTTCTCCGGGTCTGTGGCCACTCCGGTTGCTGAGACAATGTGGCCCAAGTAGTTGACTTCCTTGCGGAAGAGCTGGCACTTCTTCGCGTTCAGCTTCAAGTTGGTCGCCTGCAGTCTCTGTAGCACCTTACTCAGATTCTCGAGATAGTCTTCAAAAGTCTTCCCGACGATGATGATGTCCAGGTATAGCAGGCAGGCGTCGTAAGTCAGTCCGCTCATCACTGACTCCATGAGGCCTTGGAAGGTAGCTGGTGCGTTGCAGAGGCCAAAGGGCATAACTGTGAACTGCCAGAGCCCTTGGCCTGTCGAGAATGCGGTCTTCTCCTTGTCACTCGGGTCTAGAGCTACCTGCCAGTAGCCCGACTTCAGGTCCAGGGCCGAGAACCACTGTGCACCGGCTAGCGTATCCAGGGTGTCGTCAATCCGGGGTAAGGGAAAACAGTCCTTCCGGGTGACAGCGTTAAGTTTCCTGTAGTCCACGCAGAAGCGTAGTTCGCCTTTCTTCTTCGTCACCAAGACTACAGGGGAACACCAAGGGCTGTCAGAATCTTCAATCACTTCCCTGGATCTCATGTCCTCCAGCATGTCTCGTACCGCCCCTTGCTTCGCCAGCGGAACGCGTCTAGGTGGTTGCCGAATAGGCCGGGCGTCCCCAGTGTCGATGCGGTGAAGCACTTTGTCCGTGCGGCCGTAGTCACTATCGCCTTGGCTGAAGACGCGCTGGTATCGCCTCAGCAGTTGTCGAACTTTCTCCAGTTGTTCTGCAGTAAGGTGGTCGGCCGCCCTCTCCAGTAAGCCTTCTATCCGGGGCCCCAGGTGTTGCGTCGGCACCGACTCCTGTGTCTTGTCGATTGCTGTTACGCTCACCACGGGCTCGCACGTTCCCAACACCGTCCCGGCCTGAACGTCGTGATCGGTGTCCGTTGGATTTAGCAGTCTCACTGGCACCTCCTCTCGGCACGGCAGCAATGCCCTGGCTACACACAGTCCGCGTACAGGCGTCTTATGGTCCAGCATCATGTTCCTGGTTCTCTGGCCTTCCAGTCGCGCCGTCACCATCACCTCGCTCCTCGCGGGGAAAACCACGTCTTCGTTCAAGAGGACCCTGCAGATTCCAAGGCACTCTTCGGGTTGACGGTGCATAACCTCTTCTTCGTTGAGTCGCAGGACCTTCCTACCGACGTCGACCGTCGCCTCCTGGCTCCTGAAGGCATCCAGTCCCAGAATCACCCCCTCAGCCACCTTCATGACGAACACCCACAGACGTACGGCTCTCCTTCCCAAGGTCAACTTTAGCAGGGCCTCCTTCTCCACAGGCAAAGTGTCACCCGATGCCGTGACAAGCTGGTATGGTCGGCTCGGCTTCCTCGTCGTTAAACCCTTCGCCACGTCAGGTCTGATGCCGCCTCGTGATGGTCACGGCCGCCTCGTGATGGTGACGATCTTTTTGGAATGCGAAGGGTGTCATACTCATTGACTTCTTGGAAATAGGAAAAACGATTACTGAAGCACACTACAATGAGTTATTGGCCCAATTTAACAAGAAGTTGTGAAAGATACGACCCTATATGAGGAAGAAGAAAGCTGTTTCACCATGATAATGCCCCACTACGTTCATGTGGAGATGCCGCCGCCAAAGCGCATGAATTGCGTTATGCACTGCTGCCACATTCCACATTCTCCTGTTACCAAACATGAAGAAATGGCTCGCAGGAACAAAATTTAGATCATATGAGGAGGTCATCATGGGGGCAGAGGTGTATTTTACAGAGCCTGACAACTCTATTTTTTGGAGGATTTAATAATAGAAGGAGCGTTCGGAAAAGTGTATATCCCCATAAGGGTACTATGTTGACAAATAAATAATTCGTGTTGGGAAAAAAAATTGACGTCTTCATTTCCTGACACGGGTACTTATTGAAGCGCCCTCGTAGCATGTCACTCATGAAGCGATTTTCAACCTCACGATTTTGAAGCAAT
The DNA here is from genome assembly GCA_030765055.1 of Mantis religiosa. Taxonomy (NCBI): domain Eukaryota; kingdom Metazoa; phylum Arthropoda; class Insecta; order Mantodea; family Mantidae; genus Mantis; species Mantis religiosa. The sequence continues at coordinate 43,285,599 of CM060955.1, forward strand.
ATGTCGGCCTCAACGATGATGCTGCACCAAGTTGCAGCGGTGATCTTGCTTTAATCTCGAGCTGAGTCCTATCTCAGAGTATGTGTGAGTGTGTAATAAAAGTAAAGATGACAACGGATCTAAGTTTTAAACGTGTTTAATAACTGTTTAAGTATATAACTTTTAATATATGTAATTTCTGAGTTAATGTATTTCATTCTTATACTGCGCGATAACATGTGATTGTATCATTGAGGCAAGAAATTACGTCTCATTCAGTTATGTCTTGCCACATCGGCGATCAGTCCTGGGGAGTCCAACATTCTGCCTAGGAAAATGTCCTGCTCAGCTCTCAAAATACTCCTAATAACCTCCCCTTCTTCTAATGACTCTTACGCCCCGCACTACTAGCTTCTGATGCGCTGTTGCCATTTGATTTCTACATTACTGGAATTTGCTTCTTTCCATCCTAAATTCTCTATAAATTTCTAAGAAATGCTCTCACATATTCCACGAATTCCAAGCTAGCCTGCCATACCTAATCTGACAACTTTGGATAGTAACTTTGCCCTCTGCAATGTAACCTATCTAACCGCTGCTCCGAAAGTAGCCTGACAACAAGCCCTCTTAATGACATCTTACCCGGAGCCAAACTGTACTCAAACTTAAAACCCCAATTTTATTATAAGTATTAATTTACTTAACTGATCTATAATTTCTGTATCACTCATGTTCACACGTCTATGGCTCTCTCTATGAGCAGCATAAAAAGACGAAAAGTCCGAAGAATACCACTCGATTCTGTATCTTTCAAGAATGAAAGGCTTAAACGTTACGAAAAGTTATTTATTTCTACCATAAGAAAAACCTCTTTACTTGCTCCGTATACTCCATTAAGTTTCTTATCACCTTAACTCCTTCAAAGTTAAAAATAAAAAGACTGATGCCAGGAAGTTTTAGTTCATTTGGAACTCAGGGAGTCAAGAGATTAGTTCTAGAACTTCGTAGTTGACGTGTTGTAGATACATGCCATTGAATGGTTTATCATTAAAGCAATAGTTTTAAAACATCTACACAACTAAGGTCATCTATCGGCAAGTTACTCAAGTGGAGGGAAATTCTGTCTCACAAGAAGTTAATTATGTCTAAGCACACACTCAAAGCAATCGTGTCGTCCTCTATGGCCTATGGGCAGCATGCTAATCTCTGGTTTCCGAAGTCGTGGGTTCAAAAACCGGTGGAGGGTGCGATGGATCTTCTCGGGCTTAAAAGTCCTTAGTAGGCTTTCCCCGGGGGTTGGTTGTCCCATGCTGTAGATTTACAGCACGTAAAAGAACCTCAAACCTGGGAAAGAGACCCCTGAGCAAAACCAACCATACCATAGCTACCTTTCCACACTTTAGCCTACACACGGCCAGTGTAAAATAACAATTAATTTCCATTAACTGACCTAATAGTGGTCCGAACTATGAAGCCCGGGCCTTAAAGTACTTACATGTAGTAAGTCGCCATTAAGGTAGTTGTCTCATGTGTTTATGAGAACTCCTAGTGGTTTAACGTGAAAAACACGAGTCATTTGGAGAATTTAATGTCATGTCGGCACGTTGGCCATAGTAACTCATTGGTTAGACCGGCTGGACGGAGAGCAGAAGATCCCGGTTCAAATACCGGCTATGGAATTGAATTTTTCAGTCTGATTCTACCTTTCCACCAAATTTGGTATTTGAGTTCAGCAGCGAAGAAGATTTTCAAGAAAATCTCCCATACAAACTACCCTTTATGACTATAATGATTTTGATTAAGATATTGGCAATAACAAAGAAAATGTAAATACTCTGCCAACAGCTTGTGAAGAAACCTCTTCACTCTGTTAAATCATTAGAGACAGACAAAAACATATACACTGGAAATATATAGATACCATTAAACTAGAAAAGTTACATAAAATACTTGTGGCATTAATCATTGCTGAGTTATATTTCACTTTGGGTTTGAATTTTCAAATATTTATGCTCTTTTTAGATGCTAAAAGCTGCTAGTCACAATTTCCTCGTGGTTATGCAAAGAGCTTAAAATTTTAAGCCATACCCCACATTTGAAATATTTTATTATTGCTTTGACTTATATCCTTTTGCACCATCAACAAATATCTAGTAAAAAGTATTTCTTTGAACGTTAACATGAAGTAAACAAAATAATAAACTTCAATTGTAAGTTTTGAGCATATTGTAGGCCAGAATATATCTTAAATTAGAAAAATGGGTGCATTTTAGAAATAATACAAAGGAAGATCATCAGTAGACTAACCTTATTGAAGAAGCAGTTATTTTCCCCACGTGACAAGTATTGTTGCGAACGTTGTCATTTCTCGTCACAATATCATGCTGTGCTTGTTGCAACACGCGGCTAATGTAATAAACTAGGGCTGTTGGCGACAGGTTTGGTTTGTTTAGAATTATTTCCACTCCACATGCAACACATGTATACGGCGATTATGCAAGTGTTCAAGTAAAGCTGGTGACACTCAAGGTCCTGAAGTAAGCTCAGCCGCATAATTTACCTACGTTGTGTCTGTTTTATCTTTATTACTGCTGTTGAGCGTGAAATTAACGTGATGTAACGTCCTTGTTATTTCTTTTATTTGTACAAATGGAAGTAAATTGCATTTTGCCGCCACTATTTGTGGTAATTTGTAAGCCCATTTGTCTTGACTTAGAGTTGCATCTTTTTATTTTGTTTTAAAATGTACTACAGGTGGTCTCACTGAAAAAATTAATAATACTGATCAAAGTTTTCAGTTTTTAAATAAATTGTGATTCCCGAAGAGGATAGTTGTTGCCTTCGAATCGTAGTGTCTTTAAGACTTGGCTTAAACCATATCAAACTTTAATACTGAACGCCATTGTCTACGAATAAAATGCTATAAAATGTTCACAATTTTGACTTACATTTTCGGAAAATGCTAAGTGAAATTTTTTATCAACTATTTTGCCGACCTTAGCAAATTGGTGAGCGTAATTCTCACCGCAGAGATATTTCTCATAGCATAAATACATTTTATAATTTTATTTGTTTACTTCACAAAATGTAGGCTAATTAAATTTTGTAATTAGATCTTATGAGTCCTAAAAACCACAATCCGCACTTCTCATGTTGTTTACAAATAAGTAAAACATTATTTTAAAAAGGTTTTACTTTGTATAGGATACTATAAATGTTACTAATTAGAACCAAAGTGGAAACTGCTGTTTAATTACTTTTTTGTTAAAAGTGGCCGTCTGAGATCTGCATTATCATATTTATCGAATTACTTGCCACAAGGAATTTATTCAGGCGAACAAAATACGAAAATCAGTTGGCGCTAAATCAGGCATTCAAATAATTGGAGCAGGTGAATGGGCTGCTTCTCACCAAGGCACTCGGCTTCGATCCTAGGGGCCTGTATATGAGATCTGTGGCGAACAAGCGGCTGTTCTCTGGATTCTCAGGTTTCTCCCATCGTCATTCCACCTTTCTTATCATCCATTTCACCAACATTTTATGTCATTTCTTTCCTCACTCTTATATCAGGGCTAATTTACTCACACCGCACAAGTAAACATTCATTTACTGGAACTCACACGTTTATATATAGATGCTGTGAGAATGAAATTTCTCATATGTTTCATTTTCTGTTCAATCTGCCTTCTGCTATCTTGTTGGAGTAATAGGGCCGGATTTTGATGTCCAAAAATATCTAAAGTAATTAATAAAGTGAATTTAAGAGATCAATGATAATCTAAAAAAGTCTTCTACAATTTTATCTTAATTTCAGAGTGTGCGAGTACACACAGTTCTTACTACTTTAAACTTAGAACTGAAATTAAAAATTAATAATGATTTAAACTCGCGAATTTAATGTTTAGGAAGATGAATGTATAAAATAATCGTACTTTATTGAGAATTAATGCAGTTAGTGAACGTCTGTTGTTGGAAAGCAGATTTTTGTACTGTAAGACAAATCATCTGCTGTATCTTGTATCCGTTGATACCGGAACATACTTGAAATACGCTAAATCACTGGCAGTAAGATCTTCACGCAGTATCAAATGCTTCACCGGTCAGCACCTGAGAAATGCGACATAAAGTTTTGTATCCAGAGTTATCAAGAACATTTTCCACCATCTTAGGTACTCTTCTTCCAACTTCTCTCCTTACACTTTTCAAATCAGACACAATTTCGGTAACCAGAGTTGCAGAACTTTCCAGACTTGCGTGTACCTTTCTGCTGCACACGTGTGATACCTTGTGTTTAAAAACTGAAATTTACCTTTATGAAGGCTAGCCTTCTTCAGTTTCACTGTTTGAAAGCATCGATTGCAGTAGTATCGTCAGGATTCGGTGCTTCGATAACATGTTTCACCGTCCGGAAATGATCGCTATAATAAACTGTGAATTTATCAGGTGCCCCGTTTGGTGAAGGCAGCAGTGGAATAAAGGAGGCATGTACTTGAAGAGCAGTTGATGAGAGATACCCTTGAGAAAATTTTTCTTCGTCTTTTACACTAGGTAATGCGCTTGAGAAAAATGCTCTCTAATTTCCTTTGCCATCGTGAACATAGCAATCTAGGCAAGTAATGAGCACCATTTTCGGGTAAACAGCTTTTACCTGTTGACTTTGTTGCTTTCACAATACATTATGGAAGTACGTGAGAGCACTGAGCATGACGTCATCATTTCTGGTGCCCTCAGACCATAACAAAAACATACATTTTTTTAGAGTTCACATTTTGGAGTGATTATAGCTTCTAACACCTTACTTGTAAGCGAAACATCGATCTCCAATATACCAATGATTAATTTAGTCACGTGTCTCTTTTATATATCACTTGTTTCGTCAATGGATACGACTCGTCAATTTAGCAATATTCAATGTCCAAAATGGCATATATGTAGAATCTAATGTTTCACAAAAGTTACTGCAAAAATTCTCCTTCATGGATACACTTTGTTGCAGTAAAAGTTGCATGGATTTCTTATGAGTTGCACTCTGTATATGCTTATCGCGATCCGTATGTTGCCGAAAAGTGAATTTTCTTTTGGCTGACACATTTTTATTCGCACATATTACAAAATAACGCTTCTCAGTCGGTAGGATAAAGTAATCTCCAAATTAAGATACAATCTTTCTTAAATGACACGATTTAGATGGCTTCATTTTAGGCATGGTTGAATGAAACTACGAATACCAAATTTCCCAGTTAGAAAATAATGTGAATAACTAAATCCGTGACACAGAAAATAATGAATAGCACTTGCCTTTGAACTTGTACGTTGACGAACGGCTCATTGAAAATAGAACTGCTTGCTGCGACAATATGCACAATATTGGTAACAAACCAACATCCAAAATGTACATTGTTAATACACTGATCAATATCCATTGATTTTCTTAGTTTAAAAACAAACAATTTAATAATTTTAATTAACCTAAACTTTAGCGAAAAAGAAAGAAGGAACAGAAATGCAAATAAAACGCATAAAGGAAAAATATGATGTACAAATTTATAGAAACACATCAAGTTTCAAATACAGAACATATCACGAAGAAATGTCAAATAAAAGTAATATGTTACAACCAGAGTTTCGTGTTCGGGATTTTAATACTTAAGAGCAACGCACACTGTACTAGCAAAACGAGATGACGTCATTAAAATCCGGGTCCTTGTAATGAGCCATTACTCTCATTTGGAAAATACTGGTTCGAGACTAACATACTCTTAATTTTTTCCTTATCTCTCCTTTTGGGTATAACACAAGCTAAATTTTCTCTGTGTTTATAATTAACTATACAAAGTAACGACTCAGATGTAACAAGATGAATGACTTATTATAAATGCTGGAAATAAATACAAGATATACAAATATTAAAATAAATACAAGAATAAACCTTTAAGATAAAGTTACCGATTCACTGAAAACATAATTCAAATTTAATCTCCGTTTGCAAGGCAATCTACTGCAATAAAAATTAAAAGATTTAGCTATGAGTAAATACTATGAACGATAACACCTAATTTTAAACTTATAACTTTGCTGGTGAATCACTATGTAGTTTTATTTAACTTTCCATCATGTATGGACGTGATTTCAAATGCCTATCAACGGGAACGTGTAATGACCATTAGTCGCTTGAATAGTTTCATTTATAAAAGCAATTAAAAGAACTCATACCTACTACCTCATACCTGAATACTGCGATACTCTTGTTTCTTCTAGAAAATATTCTTCTTTTATCCCTTGGATAAATATAACTGAATATCTAGGAAGGAAAGCAAAATATTTAAAGCATTTCTAGCGGTCCTAGGAAAATGCCAAATTGCAATAACATTTGCTGCTTAGCGAAAGAGTGAAACTTTCTTTAACCGGTTAGGTCACCTCATATGATAAATGAAATGGATCAAATGAACTCAAATGGGCCGTGGTCCCATAGATCGTATAGTTACCTGACTTTCATCCTTCGTGTCTGCCTCACGTTCAAGGGGTCCCGAGTTCGAATCTCGGTCAGGGTGAGTTATCTGGATAAGGTTTTTTCGGGGTTTTCCCTTATCCTGATGGACGAATGTCAGGTAACTCTAATCTCCATGGTCCCCAGACTCATTTGGGCATCATTTCTGCCATTTCATTCATCGTTCGATATGACAACGTTGGAGGACGTAAATTGCACAAAAAATCATCCTTCAAGAAAAGGAAATATATCAGATTTACAATAATGTTACAAGAGTTTCTAGAAATCATTCCGGAGATATATAAGGGAGGGCAAAAGGAGTCATGTTGTGACTCCTTAACACAATGAAGCCACTTGCAAGAAGATTGTAATAACCACAGCGACAAGACCAAGCGTCGTATATAGTACAAGAAACTGCCAGGAGCGAGCAAAGACGCTGCGAACACCAAATGCCCATGATTGGCCTAAGCTTCGGTAGAAGGCCAATCAGGAACTTCAGCAAGAACAGGAAGCTCACGTTCGCTCAAATTATGCACTCTCCCGCGTGATCCATTGATGTCTCGTGCTAAGACACAATCCACCAAAACCGCCACGACAGAAAAGACCAGGGCGGATCCTAGCTAACTAGTCATCCATTTAGCCAGTCCAAGAAGAAGGAAAGAAGAGGTGTAGGACCGCCCAGGAAATCGACTCGAAACGAGAGGTTACCGAGAGGTATGGAACCCCCTTGTCCAAAAGGCAGGAGGTTAGCTCCGATTCGCACACCTTCCCCATTCCTACAGCAAATCTACTTAAATTGATTTGCTCAAATCTTCTCTACACAGAGATGCTCTTGTGGCTACGACAACCACTGCAGACGCAGGAACGCAAGACGCAGGAATTTTTGAGTTTGTGGCCAGTTTCTTCTGCACTGATCAGGCAGGAAAATGCTATTCGTTATGGAAGAGTTTGACCTCTTGACTTCCATCATCTCACTGGCACTGGATGGTAGATGAAATAGTAATCTCGCACTTCATTTCAATTAGCGTTTTGGATCGTGAGTGGTCTGATCGGCCAGAGGGGTGAGTTAATGCATTTGCCCAATCTTACGCATTAGCAATCCTCCTAGTCGACGAAACACATTTATATTCCGAAATCCATTTCTAAATACCGGGCTTCCTCTACCACAGGACGGATCGTGAGGGCCGTTTCGGAAGCGGCACGGTGGCCTTAGGGAGGCAAAACTCAGTGGAGCTACCAGTTCTTCAAACTACAGAGGCTACGACAATTTGGACCTCAGCAGAACAGAGGTAGTTTCGCTATACCACCCTTTCGGTAGGGTACCCAATGACTACCTCTTCATTCTTGTCCTACCCCCAGTGCCGTGCTGACTGACAATTTCAATGCCAAACATCAGCGCTGACATCGTGGCAGTCGAGCGGAGGCCAGAGGCAATACACTCATTCGAATTATTGAAGCAGAATCTCAGCTTCAAGTTCAGGGTTCGCTGAATTTATAGTGGAATAAAAATGGACAAAGTCTAACTTTCCGCGAATATCTCAGGGACGTCTCCACATAGGCATAGAGAACATTTGCTTCATGTACCCAATGCTGGGGTCTGAGAAGCCTGTTCCAAGGTAGACCTCCTTCAGGCGCCTATAATTCCCTTATGTTGTCTGGGATACGACACAAACAGCTGGTTGCTGTGCTACAATGGGCATAGAATAAAGCTTTTCGGTCCATCTATTCTGTTGACTATTCCTTCTCCGTGAGTCTACTTAACGAATCCTCACTTCTTCCATATGTGATAATATTAGGCGCCACGTAAACAAATTCACGCTAGCCGTATAACGGCTAAGGTATTGGATTGATAGAGTCGACATGAAAAATTCAATGCCACGGCCAAGATTTAAACCACGGTTCTACTGGTTTCCGTCCATTTGCACTTACCCTTTGAGCTACCATGGCAAATTGCCGTCATGAAATTAAATTCTCCAGTTGACTCATATACTTCTCCAGTAAACTACTAAGGGCTCTCACCCTGGATATGGCTAGTGTGAAGAAATGAATAATTTCCATCAATTAACTTAAATAATAAGAGTTAAATGATGAAGCCTGTGACACAAGTACTTACGATAGTAAGTCGCCACAAACGGTGTATCTCGGATGCGAGAGCCCCTAGTAGTTCATGGAATGATACCACACATATTAAAATTGAAAATAGGTGTGCCAGTTATCATGTTGCGTTATGTTAATCAGCCAAAACTGCGGCTCGCAGTTAAGAAATTATTATTAATGAACAACATAGTGAAAGCAACGATATTAACTCGGCCTTTCAAAGGCGAAGATGTCCTCATTCCTCAAACTCCCATGATTCCGACCGATACAACATTAAAATTTTAAAGATTGCAATTTCCAATTTGATTGGCCTTTGCAATCACAATAAATAAAGATCAAGGTCAATCTTTAGAAATGTGTGGTTTAGATTTATGGGCAGATTGCTACTCACATGTTGCGTGTTCCTGTGTTGGTAAACCAGATAGCTTTTATAACTACGCAAACAATGGAAAAACAAAATAATATTTTATACTCCAAGTACTGCAAAATTAAATGTTTTTGAAAAATATGCTTTGCTTCGTTCTTTATTTCTCATCTCTGCAACCATGAGGCACATAGAAATGAAATGTGTAGTGTTTAACGCCCGCTTTTACTACATAGGGCACCGCAGGCGGTGACACTGATGATACATAAGATGAATATGGAGCACCGGTGGAATGAGATGGCGGGGGAAACCGAAGGTCCCGGAGAAAACCCGCCCCAGCGCCGTGTTGTCCACCACAAATCTCACTTTGCTGTCGCCTGGGATCGAACCCGGGTCGCCTTGGTGAGAGCCAAGCGGTCTAACCACTGAGCCACGGCGCGGCCGATATGCACATAGAACCGTAGCAGGATAGAGCTAGTATGTATAATTATAATATTATATATAATATATAATTTCATAACTTTTAGTATATTTGTGTAAATTCTAGTGAAGTCCTCTTTATCTGGATTAGTTGCGTATAGTTTTGTGTAAAGTGTAAGAGATATAGAAAAAATTGAAACTCAGACAAGAAGAAGAGATCCCTGGGTATCAATTGTTCTTCCATAATAAGTCGTGTGCAGGACAAGAATTTAGAAAGGTCGACTCAGAATGAGAAAGTTACACGTCGTAGCTGGGATTTAAACAATGGAGCTTCCAATCAATTTCCACGATTGACGTAATAGTTGCTTACACTATGAAACTCGGGACTTAAAATTCTTATAACACTGTAAGTCGTCATTAAGATGTCATATGAATTGGAAATTACCTTGTGGTTTACCGAAAGACAAAATACGAGACATTGGAGAATTCCATGTTGTACTGGCATGTTGCTATGCTAGCTCAGTCGTTAAAACAACTGGACGGAGATCATAGTTCGAATTTTGGATATGACATTAAATGTTTGAGTTTGATGCCACCTTTCCCAGAATAGCTTTGGTTATAAGCTTTCTTTATGTACAATCAGTTTTGTTTTCGAATTCGTTGCTACCGCATACATGTATGCTATGAAGCGCTGTCACTATTTAATTAATTAAGTTATTTATTTATTTATTTATTTATTTATTTATTTATTTATTTATTTATTTATTTATTTATTTATTTATTTATTTATTTATTTATTTATTTATTTATTTATTTATTTATTTATTTATTTATTTATTTATTTATTTATTTATTTATTTATTTATTTATTTATTTATTTATTTATTTATTTATTTATTTATTTATTTATTTATTTATTTATTTATTTATTTATTTATTTATTTATTTATTTATTTATTTATTTATTTATTTATTTATTTATTTATTTATTTATTTATTTATTTATTTATTTATTTATTTATTTATTTATTTATTTATTTATTTATTTATTTATTTATTTATTTATTTATTTATTTATTTATTTATTTATTTATTTATTTATTTATTTATTTATTTATTTATTTATTTATTTATTTATTTATTTATTTATTTATTTATTTATTTATTTATTTATTTATTTATTTATTTATTTATTTATTTATTTATTTATTTATTTATTTATTTATTTATTTATTTATTTATTTATTTATTTATTTATTTATTTATTTATTTATTTATTTATTTATTTATTTATTTATTTATTTATTTATTTATTTATTTATTTATTTATTTATTTATTTATTTATTTATTTATTTATTTATTTATTTATTTATTTATTTATTTATTTATTTATTTATTTATTTATTTATTTATTTATTTATTTATTTATTTATTTATTTATTTATTTATTTATTTATTTATTTATTTATTTATTTATTTATTTATTTATTTATTTATTTATTTATTTATTTATTTATTTATTTATTTATTTATTTATTTATTTATTTATTTATTTGATTGTTTATTCACGCCCAGTGCCTTGTTGTCCACCATAAATCTCACCCTCGGTGAGTGTCAGGTGATGTGAGCTCTCGGTCACGGCGCGGCCTGATGTTTATCTTAATTAGCAAGAACAACAGGTTTATAAGAATAATTGAAAGAGGTATAAACATTAAGGAATAGTGTTTACAGAGGGCCAGGTTGACTAACACATCAAATCACTAAGCTTATTAAGAGCTTTTTCTTAGAGTTTATAAGAGTAATTAATGGAATGCGATTTTTGATCACCTTATTCGTGAAATAATCAAAATAGATGTAACTCGAGCTCCTAGTTATGCTCCGAAGCATATTTAGTATAGTAAGTTTTGCTTTAAACTCCAAAATGCTTTTATTTGTACTTCATGTGCTGGAGCCTTTAAAGTATCTGCAGAAGGGTAGCCAACATAAATTTAGTTCATCTGCAACTCAGTTTATCTGCTTTGCCACATCTATTACCTAAGTAGTTTGTCTACACAACCAACTTAATGCAACTGGTGCTCTTATTGTTTTGAAATAAAATACCGGTATTTTTTTCATTAGCTAAATTTTTGTTGGGGATTACAAAAGTCTCTGAATCAGGATATCTTGAGCATTCAGTGTTGCGTTTAAGGTTGGAATTATTGCAGTAAACACTTGGTTGTTGCACTTTAACTCATGCAGCCGAGAGCATGCAAGCTTCTAGCGTGGTGATTCCTTAGGGAAATCTATTTTTGCTGCATTGTTAGGCACTTCATGTGACGGAATGACGCATGTAGTTGAGCTCGGGCCAATGTTGATCATGAGTTTTATTTTGGGGAGCAGTTCCTTCCTCTTGCGAAAATTTGGCTCTTAATGAATGTATTTTTTATGCTGCCAATTGAAAGATTGAAGATGAAGTCATCTCTGTGAGGTGAATGGAAATGTACTTCCTTGTAGAACCTTGGTTAGTGATTATGCTTTTACCCAAGAGCATAGTGGAAACAGTAAAGTGCATTTGTGTAACAGCTTAAGTCGTTATATTAATATTACCTATATATCCTTAAACATTTAAGCGTGCGATAAGAGATGAATGAATAAATGTGTAGTGTTTAACGCCCGCTTTTACTGCATTCGGCACCGCAGGCGGTGATACTGATGATGCATGAAATGAAGATGGAGCACCGGTGGAATGAGATGGCGGGCGAAACCGGAGATCTGAAGAAAACCCGCGCCAACACCGAGTTGCCCACCACAAATTTCACATGTAGTCGCTTGGGATCAAACCCAAGGTGAGAGGTAAGCGGTCTAACCACTCGGACATATACGCGGCCATATAGAGATGAGAACTTTTAAATTGACTCATTAAATTAATCGCTTGTCTTCTTTAGTTTAATAGATGATAGGCAATAATCGCCTAATACTGTAATTTTGTTAATTCAATTATCAGGATCTGTACTTTAATAACATATTATGATATTTAAGATAGGAACGCATGGTTTTGGTTAGTATTTTGCACATTTAATGGATATCGGTGTCAACTGTTGTCTTGATATCATATACGTTAATTACGAGTAATATAGAGAAGATGGGCAAATTAAGCTCTCTTTAACTGTTTCAATAGAAACACATTTTGAAAAACAAAGCCCCATGCCGAATTGTATACATAACTGCGTTCGTCCAGAGTAGCAGTACTTTCCTATGATGAATAAATTATGATAATCTACTGAGTGGTTTTCGAGATTACCCCCAAAGAGGAGAAGGGGAAACAATTTTCTAAGCAGTAATGCAAACATAAACTGTGGGGTTTTCCATTGCCTTTTGCGATTTTTCTTGTTTTTCATTTATGGTATTTTATACTTTTAAATAAATCTGTACCTCCTAATAGAAAGTTACTATTTCTGTAGGTACCTAAGACGTGATGCTGGAGGTTTGCGGTCTAGTTGTTGCATGGACAATGCCATTACACAATGGCGTTTTTTTTTTAACAGCCACGTGTATGGACCACTTCACGCTCATTACTCCGAACGTGAGGTAACCACAAGCGACAGATCCAAATTAACTTTCCTCGGCCTTGTTTCTTCCCAGCATTAAGTGTTTCCGCATTTTCCTGCATTGGACATAGAGTAGGAAACATCTATAAAGGTGGACTAGTTGTCCTAGAATGGAAGTTACAAAGCCAAGTTCATCATGCTGGTTTGGTGACCCTGACATTAGCTTCACGTATAACGTGAACGGGTTCAGGTCTTTGATATAAAACTCATTAAGTTTAACACTCATGGTTCAAAAGAATCGGAAATTATCCCATTGGCATTGCTTTCGAGCCTCGCGTTGGAATTGTGGACACAGGATAATGTATACATTCGCAATAATTTCGAAAGCGATTTATATTTATGGGCTCATAATATGAAGAAAAAGAGTTTTCTATGATTGAAAGGATACTTAAATAAATGTTTCATTCGGAACGTGAGTAATGATCTAAACCTTCAGTTTTATTAAACCACATTAATTTTTAGGTTAGCGTGACTAATTATATAATTCACACAACTAGAAGATAAAATAAAACATTGAAGTGACCCAGGTACAGTGAGGAAGCCTAAACCATTTTGGCTGGATTGTTTTATTGGGTCCCTTCAGACGCCAATTAATACCGATGTGCATATTTCACTTTCATAAGTCAAATTCTCATTTACGGAACAGGAGAAGATACAAGAAATTCAACTGACAATTAAGATCTTCTATCAACAAATTACTGAAGCAGATGGTACAATTCGGCAGCACATGCCGAATATGGCTCAGGGAGGAGATAGCATCATTCTCTGACATACAGTGAACGTTTTGTGTAGAGAGAACTTAACAAAACATTCGTCGCACGTAACATACTATACAGTGATGTTAGTTACAGAATAATTTCATTTTAACGCATCTGAATATTCTACCCTGTGACGAACTTATCTTGGAATCACAATTAAATAAAAATAATCTAAGGGTTATTTTTAAGGAAGAGGCACGGTTGCAAAACTTCTCTGAATTTCAAAGTGTTTTTCTACAAATTTATGAAACGAGGAAAAAAGTTCTTGTTCATAAAAATACTAAGATAAGCCAAAACGATGGCTACTAAGACACAGACTGGACTCCTAATTTGCTGTATATGTCCACCTGTTTCGATTGCGGCTCTCGTGGTTCGATTCCCAGCCATTGGTGTAACGATTTTAAGTCCGCGCTAATAAAGCCTTCAGCATTTACTACCTCATCCGTGTCACCGTGGTCATCGTCTTCAGAAATAGCTTATCGCTAGTGAAAGGTCGATTAGTGTATATGGGAACAGAAAGAAAAAAAAAAACAGCAAACTTTTCGCAAAAAAAGAAAGAAAGAGAGAAAAAGAAAAAAATCAATATTACATCTCTATCCCAGAGGCTCTTAAGCTCCATTAAGCTATTTAAAGAAGCGTTTTTGTCTATTATTTGGACGCGCCGGTAGAATGGGGCAGAGATAAACATAGATTGTTTTAGTTAACCTTGTCCAAGGTTAATTGGTATTCCATTTCCTGATGGAAATGTACTCTTATTTGCTTCCTGTATAGATAACTGTAGCGTTTGGCACTGGTCCACATATTCCTCCCAAATAAATGGTTTCCTATGAAAACATACCGATATTACTGTTAATAGCAATTCAAGTTGTATAGGAAAAATGAAAATAGCCCATGAATTTGGTACAAGAGACCGTTCTCAGTACTTAGAGGATTCAGTAGAAACGTGCTTTAGTTTGTTTAT